>CM068367.1:1056615193-1057215193 GCA_034769895.1 Magicicada septendecula
AAATCTGACTCTTGGTGTATTACATGGGCAGTAGATGAACAATTTTTTTTCTTTTTCTCTATATTACAATCAAATGTATATTTCCGTGTACGGTCAAATCGGAAATAATATTTTTGCTCATAGATGTCAAGAATCATTCCCGTTTTACTAATAAAGTCTGCACCTAATATTAAATCAGGTCCTAATTCCTTACATACTAACATTGTAAACATCCAGGTTAGGTTCTTGATTTTAACCTTAACGGTAATGCTCAGGTTTATGATTATATTACGTTTATCGGCGGTAGCACACTTTATTTTCACCGGTTGATTCCGTTTTACTAAATGGTGTTTCGCTAATTTGTCCGCTAATTCTTGGCTGATTAAAGTTCTACTAGATCCCGAATCAATTAAAGCGATGGTGGAGGTAACGCCTAAGTCAACTCGTATTAATGGTAATAGATTTTTGGTCCAGTTACATTTATTAATCGCGTTACATTTTTTACGAAATTCTCTCACATAGGGATCTATTTCTTTCGAACTTCTTTTCCTTCCACGTTGGTTATAAAATATTTTATTATTATTATTATTTTTTTTATTATTAGTTTCTTTGCGTTCACCAGATTTCGAGTAGCTGCGGAAGACACAGGATTTCGGGTCTCCCTGCCTTACATGTTTTTTGGAGTTGGGTGATTCCGTTCCACTGGCTTACTCTTGCAGTCTTTTCTTATGTGTCCATATTTACCGCAATTATAACAGATGGGTTTATTGCGAGGTGGGAACTTTGTTTCCGCTTTATATGGTGTTACATTTAACTTACCAGATTTGCGCACATGGTGAGGTCTACTGAAAACTTGCCTTTCGTGCGAGATTGTTACATCAGGCACTAGTGCTCGCAATTCATTTCTATTAGTTCCAGCGGTTTTTATTGCTTGTCTATTTTGATCGGAGTACCATACATTTGAAGAATGGATACTGCACTGTTCTAGATCAGCAATTGTATTGGGTCTATTTATCAACGATAAACGAGATCTTTCTTCAGGTGACAGTCCTATTAAAATGGTGTCGACCATTTGTGTCTCATTCCAGTCTACACGTAGTAGTCGAGATGACTCCCTGATGTCGGAGATGTAATGAGCTAATCTCTCCTGATGCCCTTGTACTCGGAGTACAGTCTTTCTTTTAATTTCTTCGTAAATACCGGTGGGGATAAAGTATTTTATTATAGAGCTATGTAGCTCTTCTACTGGACATGTAGAGTTTAGCGCTTCTAGGACACGATTCTTTAACGGGGGTTTACATTTCGGTAACAGAACTTGCAAAATTTGGCAGTCATTCAGCTGCTGTAGATCTTTTATCTGCAGGAGATAGCTAATGAAAGTTAGTAGTTTGGAGACATTTAATCCATCTGTGTAAGGGATTTCAGTTAAGATTTTCTCCACAGGATGAGTCATTTTACCGTATAGGTCCGCGTTATAGTTCATGGTTGTCATTCCTTTAGGAGAACGATTTGATTCATTCGGGGTGGTCAATTCATGATTTCCGGGACGAAACTGAAAATGCTCGGGAGTAGGGGCATTTAAATCTTTATCAGTATTTTGCTCTTGGTTCGCTGGCACTTGCGATACGGTGGGTGAGTTCCGATCAGTGTTAGGCGGAGGTAGATCAGTAGTAGGTGATTGTACTGGGGAGATGTGTAATTTCTTTAAGGACTTCTCTATTTCGTCCATCCTGAATGAGTCGGATCTTCTTCTTAGGTCATTAATAATTGAGGGTAAGCGGCGTAGGGCTTCGTCAGCTAGGTTTTGTACTTCAACAGGTATTTCCGTGAGATTAGGCCAGATCAACAAATTTTTCATTCGCCGGGTTAAACGCTCTATTCTCTGGGTAGTCCGCAAAATTATCGCCGGAGATTTCTCGTCTTGGAGGGTTTGAGACAATAAGGTAAGCTCACTATACTTGGCATTACAAATTTCTTTCTCACTCTCATAATCGAGTTCGCTTAGGTAGTTTAATTGCACGGGTGTATCAAATCCACATTCGCGAATTGACCTACGTAATTCCGCGACTGTTACATTCGCATGGGGTAGTCCACGCAAAAGAGCTTCGTAAGACAGCTCGTCTTTTAATAACAAATCCGGATTGAATTGGGCCATTTTTTTTTTGTTTAGTTCTAACACATTAAAACGTACTTAAAATTAATTCTACAACACTACACATATATTACACATATATAAGATAAATTCTTAAGTAAATAATTTGCACAATTTAGAAAAGAACAATTTCTCTTCTAAGGGAGAGACAGAAATTCCACACACATATTTTTCAAAGTTAAATAGCCGATCAGCTGTTTTCTGGAATGTACGTGACCCTCTTTATTTAGTTAACAAAAGGTAGGCTGAGTGTGTCAGTGAGAATGGGGGGTTTTACTCTTACGTATTGTTCTCTACACAATGCCACCGATTACTTCCTTAACAGGTCAGAACTGGAGGAAGGGGAGCCAGCTGGCACGCATAGGGTGAATCTTATTCAACAATGCACACTCTCAACTTACACGAGTATTACGCTTTATAACACTTTGACTCTATTCATTCGTTTACTTTCCCCAATTAAATTAATTCTTTATTTTGGTCACAATTTCAAATTACGAAGATTCTTTCCACGTAATTAACTGGGTCTACTTTACACAGGAGCATTATTATTAACAAATTTTTTTTTACCGGGACAACAGACATATGTTCATGTATGTCTAACATATACTATGCAGGATTATTCAAGAAACAACAGGTCTTGGATTGTCATAATACAAACCTGTTAAAGACTGATCAGTTGACCAAACATTACAAGTCATGTATGCAAGTAGGTACATGCCTATATCTTCATACAATGATATTTCAACTTATACTGACTATCATTTACGCATTTTTTTTTTTTTTTTTTGAGATACGTAAGATATGAGATATGTTTTGAAAATTAAATTTACATTAATTACATTCTCTGAGTGCATAGGTCAATAAGCTAACAGCAGCATTTAATTTACTAATAAATTAAAACAGTAGCAGAATGGCGCAATTTTGTAACGTATTCCCGCGTTACAAATCCAGGGAACCCATCTTAACTGGACTCTGCCAATTACATGGGCTGCCTACGTTGTAACGAACTGTATTCAAATCAAATTCACTGAACAAATTACTTACTATCTGTGTAAGGAAGCAAGGGAAGGTATTTTACTGATTTATGCACTCATTTTCATGTGTAACAAGACGACTTCTCTTTATTTAACAACAGTTACTGACAGATCCCATGACATCATTAATTAAACTAAAATATGAAAATGCTTCTCATAAAACTTTGGGATCAAATTGATTCTATATTTTTGTATACCTCGGATCCGAGTTTACTTTCTGTATATTTATCGTAAAGACTTCTAATTATTTTCAATTCATTTTATAAGCTTGCAAGACTTCTTTAACCATTTGAAGAATGGTACTATTACTTGGAATATAATAAGCTACATTAACATTTAAAGCGTTCCAACGTATGATAATTGAATTTTTACAGTAAACTCTTAGATTTTCTCTTTTAGTGTTTACATAAAATTAATCGTCTTTGAAAAGTCTCTTTTAGAAGTGAGTAGTGTAACAAATATTATTAACTCTCGATAGCCAGGCTATCGAGTCACCTTTACAATGGAATGTAGAAACCTCGTCCTGGGGGTGTCCGTCTTGGGAGTCCTTGTAGTCGGCGTCATCATCCGGGTCGCGTCTTTGTCAAGAATAGGTCGGATGTTCACAGAGGAGATTGAAGCTTCTTTGGTGTAAGTACTTGTAGATTCTCAGATGTCCTAAACAGCGTCTTATGCCTGGTATACGTGTCTTTATGAAGTTCCTGCAGATCATATCTTCAGGAATGATGTTGAAAATGGAGTTACTTCTTGAAGGGAGTCGTCATCTTGCTTAACACTATTTCTGCTTTTGTGTTACATATTATGTCTTCTTGTTACCACATATTTATAGTTATTGGTACATGACACACGCTTTTAGCAGTGGTAGTTAATATACTACATACTACATTTAAATTAAAACAAATAAATTAACAACATTTTGTCAGAGCTTTCGCTCGTACGTATGCACTCCGTGAAGTCAACATAGCGAGAGAGCGTTTTTCTGCTCGCTTCGACTGGTACTTAACAAAAGGAGAGGGGCAACTACTCCGCGACAATATAGTCCCTATCTTTATTTAAGTTAACATTTTTTATTACTAAAAACTATACCTTAATAAAACATATAATTTAAGTGAGTTATTTTAACGGCTTTCTGTGTCTTCAGATTTCTAATTATAAACATTATGGTTTTTATCTTATCCTAAATTACAGACGACTCGGTAGACACGTCGAGTCCGGAATTAACAGGTCACCGCATGATGACAAGCAAAGGGTTAAATATGACAATAATAACTTTTTACAATTTGCCTTTTTTATTAGTGCTTCTTTGGACTTTTAATTACTTCTCATTCTCATACTGAGTACATACAGGGGTTTTAGGTATTATAGTGAGATTTAAAATGGCTTAATCGCTCGCAAACGTAATTTTTTATTTTTTTTTTATTTTACGATTACTGTTACAATTTAAATCGTCACAATAGTTAAAATTGTCATTAATGAAAGCGTTCAATTTTGCCATTGTTTGTCTATATTACAGAGTTCCCTTGCTTTTGGAATTGGGCATTTAATCGATTAACTGATGCTAATTCAATTCGCTATTACCGTTCTGTTACTTATATTACTAGACAATCATAATATAATAGTTGTGGGTATTTGATACTTTTTGTAACTAGTCGTTCGTAGGGTTTACACTTTTTCGTAAATTTTTCAATTAATTAAAATTCTTTAATTAATTAATTAAGCTTTTATAACTGCACTACACTCACTCCTATGCGCATATACTCCGAATTATTTCACTTAAAAATATACTGCACTATTTTCTTCAGTAGTCATAACCTCCACTCATGGTTTGAGGTTATCGTATGTTCACAGCTGACCGCTGTCAAACGCACGTTTTTCTGGATGAACGGCGTGCATGTAGGTCGTCTCGTTGCTGGTAAAAGACTGTTGTTGCTTCCACTGTCGGAATGATGCATTTCGTATTTTTTATAGGATCTGATTGGTCAATATATTTTAATTCGTCTATTCTCGGCTGGCTTCGTTAAAATAGACGGCTACAACCGCGTCACTCGCTGGTTTTGAGATTAAGAATTTGTAGTCTACATACCCACGCGCAAGGGCTCAGCATCACACAATTATTTTTATAAGTCCAATATCTTACTTATAACTGCACTGATGTCATTTTAATTACCCTTATCGTTTCTAAATTTTTATGACAATTATTTTGAATCCCCTCATCATATATTTCGGATTCGGGGTTGCTGAAATCGCACTTGGTATACACACTTAGTGTCCATTAAGCTATTAATTATTTTTAATACATTGTTTTTATTCCATATTTGATGGTAATAACGTATTCTTATCTTACTATACACTTTTCCCTTAAAACTATGCCTTAATATTAATACTATGTCTGTTTTCTTAGGTTCAATCCTAGGTCTATGGCTATACATATAGGTTTTTACTCATATTTTAATAATACTAACATTTAACTAATTTCTAATAGGGCCTATTTACACATTATTGGTTCTAGTCACTATTGGTAGATTTCTTTTTCCCTACATTATAGGTTTATTGCCTTAATTATCGTTTGTTAAGTAGGCTTGCCATACTGCATGGAGTTACCTTATTGTATGCTTGGTATTCTATACATATTATTCTTATTGTTATTTAAATGACAATTATAATGGTTTCAATGACATTGTTATGAATGTGCTGCAGTTCATTCTGCATTTGTACTGGTTATCACCTTGGTTTAGTAGTTATTAAAATTGCTTGCAGCTAGTTGTTACTATAGTTTTGTTGTTATTATTGTTATTTTGATTATTTAGATAGTTATCTTGGTTGAATTTATTCATTTGAACAGTATTCTGTCCCACTTCAAGTTGTTAGTTGAGTTACTACCTTTGTATAATAATTTTATAACATAATTTGGTTGCATCATGAATCTTTGTTATTACAAGCATATAGTTATATTGGATTACATTAATATAGCTTTTATATCTAGTTATTATATCATCTATTGTGTACAAAACGTTCCTTATATCATCTAGTTACTTCTCAGCTTAATACATTTTGGTTTGATATTATTTTGGCTCTGTTTTTCTTAAGTTTTAGTGAAAACTGGTTGCCCAGATTAGGTTATGTTGCATATTGAATAAGCAGTAATGTGTTGCTGCTGGCTTTGTATTTCTGCATTAATCTGGTTGATTGGCTTTCATTCAATGTTGGTACATTTGTTGTTGGTTATTATTATTGTACTTTTGGTTTACTCTTTTATTGTCTTAATTATTGTTAATTAGTGGGTTTTTATTAACATCAATCCCACTGTACAACTGGTCATTTATATTTTGGAACCTAGTCTTCTTTTTATGTCTACACATCATTTAGCTAAAATAAGCTTATCCTATTCTTATTCAGATTCTTGGTGATTATTTATTTACAATACTTAATCCTTATTGATTACAGTTTATTTTACATGGACAAGGAATGTATTCATCAAATGAGTTGTGGTCAGTGTTGGCTTTACCATACAGCTTAGGGATTTATATCATGTATTTAATTAACATTTTTTCTTTCTTCTTGGCACAATTATTCCTTCATAGGTTTATGTTAGTTTGTTATACTTCAATTCCTTTCCCTTTTTTCTTGTGTCTGGTCTGGATAACTTCCTTTATAATAGCCTTCTCTTATATTACTCTCTTTGGTGGTTTTCTCCTCTACTCCTTCAAATGATAGTTGTTTAAATCATTTATTCTGGATTGTTATAATATTTTTTCTTTTCTTCTTCTTCTTCCATCAGATCTCCTCTGATGTCCTTCAGGTAGTGATTGCGTATAATAGTAAATGTTTTCTGATTTTTCGTCCGTTGTCGTAGTTCGTCGTACCCAATAGATCGGATCAGTGAGGGTTTTAAGTAAGTTTTCACTGCCGCTGTCCGTTTAAAGAGATAGCGCTCTCTTCTCCGCTCCCTTCAGTAGTGCTGGTGGTTCGATTCTCTCTTTCTTTAGGTCTAGTTGCATTGTTATACTGATGTCCACTATTATGGTTTCTATGTATATCTTCGCTACTGCGGCTCCTTCGTGTGTCGTACCCAGATTCTCTACTCCTTACGTCCTGGCTATACTGATTACCATTTTCATTAAAACTTCGACGTCCCTGATAGAAGTATCTCCCTCCATTTCCGTCGTCAGCACGAACATAATTTGCTCTCATAAAATTGCTTTGGTTTTGGTTGTTCCCGTTGTTCGGTCGGTACTGGTGACTATTATTATTTGGCCGATATGGAGTGTTACCATTTGATGGCCGATACTGATTCCGCCGTTATAATTAGGACGGTGGTTATTGTTAGGAGGATTCTGATTATAATTATTATTATAATTCGGTCTGTAATTCGGGTTGTTCCTATTTGGTGGATAATTATTTCCATTACTATTTGGTCTCGGATTTTGGTCGGCATTATCTCTGTTCGTGTTATTATATTTTCCTCGATAATTACTCCGGTATCCGGTCTGATCGTTTCTGTCAAAGTATGGGTCTTGTCTCTGTCGACTCCTCCGATAATATCTCTCTTGTTCATAATTTTCTAACAACGCGGACATAGTTTGGATTGTGCGTATCTGTCCGTTCAGTCTCGCTCTAGCCACGCCCTCTTCGAAATGGTATGCCAATTTAGTAACAAGGCATTCTTCAGGTAGTTTCGGTTCAAGATTTCTGGCCATGCACACTTTGTCCAGGAAATACGCGGTGAGTGTTGTTCCTCTACTACGGTCATACTTTCCGTTACAGATGTCGCGCACTATATTCAGTATCGATTCGGACCAGTATTTTGTTTTAAATAGTGTCTTGAAGTCGGCATAATTTTGTACCTCGTGTCAGGTAGCCGTCCACCAATTATCGTACACATCTTTAAAATACTCGTCTAACATGCTTCTGATAGTTGACCATCTTGTTTCACGGGTACAGGCGATATTTTCTTCCACTCTTTCTATGAATTCCATGGGATTCTTTTTATAATTTTTGAAGTTTATTATTTCACGTTCGTTACTCCTGTCACTTGTATTGGCTGACTTCGGAATAAATTGATTTCTTCTCTAAAATTATTAAAGTCTCGCCGTTGCACCTCGGCCGTTTTCTCTTTGTCGGTGTGTACTTGTTCCCTAACATCTTTCACTGTGGAGTTGAATTCCTCACACCTCGTTCCCAAGTGTACCTGTGCTTGTGTCAAGTCTTCTTGTTTCTTCGTAATGGATTCGAATTTATTTGATTGAGATTCTTCAACGTTATTAATTCGAGTTTGAAGTGTCTCTTTCGTTCTCTGTATTTCTTGTTGGTTTTCCTCACACCTTTCGCTAATTTCGGAGACTTCTCGTCTGACTTCGGTTATTTCCTCTTCTATCTTCGTATTCAATTTCTCACTACTGTCTTCGATTCTTTGGTTGATAATTTAAATTTTCTTGTTACTATCTTCGATGCTGTCATCAATCTTCTTACTCGGTTCTTCTTTATTTTTCGTTAACTGTTCCATCAAACGTCTCTGAAAATCCTCTTTCAATGAATCAATATTTTTCTGGCTGTCATCCATTTTCTTGTGGATCGATTCCATATTTTTATTTAATTTCTTATTAAAATCTTCCTTTAATAATTCGATATTCTTCTGGCCGTCTTCCTTCAATTCTTCTTTTAATAATTCGATATTTTCCTGGCCATCTTCCTTCAATTCTTCCTTTAATAATTCGATATTTTTATTGGTCTCTTCTGTCTTTTTCTGGCTGTCTTCCTTCAATTCTTCTTTTAATTCTTTATTATTATTTTTCAATATTTCGTTGAACTCGCCCATCATTCTCTTCATCATTTCTAACAGGTTTGTGTCCCCCGTTTGTGTGGGTCTTTCAATTTGTTCCTCTGGTTGTACAGGTCGGCTGGGTTCTGTAGGAGGTAATATTTCCTCTAGATCTTCGACTGGCGTCGCCTCCTTATCATCCATGTTTATTTCTTTCTCCACTTCCGCCGCACGTTTCTTAGAGGTTGCTCTCCGTTGCATTTTTGGTTCTGTGTATTGCAGCTGCCTCGAAAATTATGTTTATGATTATTTTTATTAATTAGGTTGAATATTGTTTCACCTAATTCGCCCCATGTTGGGCGCCAATTTGTTAAAAGACGAGACTCTCTCGTTTCTAATTTATAATTATTATTCTCAGGGCTATTTATTTAATATGGGGTCTTGTAATTTGTTTATTATTATTATTATTATTATTATTATTAAAAAGCTCGTTCTTTATTATTAAGTTGTGGGTTAGTGATTTATTCCACCCAATTCAACCTATTGTTGAATCCGGTAGTGAATAAATCGGTTACTTACACTTTTTATCGTCGTTTTAATTATCAGTTTATTTGGTTTAAAAATGTTTTTTAATTCACTTCTTCGAGTTGATTGGCTTGAAGTTCCATTGGCTCTTCGAATATCAGGTGTGGTGAGATGATCAGAAAATGTTCTGCCTATACACTAACATAAACATACACAAACATGATATTTACTATAATTTGTACTGTGCAATAATATATATAAGACGGTGCGGTTGGAAAAAATCACTCCGTTTGAATGTTCGCTCTGGAAGTCTGGTACTAACCGTCTCGGTTTTCTCACTAAGCTGTATCTACTGATTACAATAAAAGCCAACTCTTTTAAAGGTTCGTATGACAATAATGATTTATTCAACTCTAGAACAATAAAATTTGGTACAATAATATAATTTACTTTCCTTTTCGTTAACAGTTAAATTCGAACATGGACTCTAAAACTTTTGAAAATCTCAGTTTGGTATGACTGCATTTGGCTAGTCGAATAATTTTTGTTGGTAAACAAATAGGTTATAATGTGTTATTAAACTTGTAATGTTAGTAATAGCAGTAGTGGTAGTAGTAGTAGTAGTAGTAGTAGGTTCTTTGAGTCTGCAAAATACACATATCTAATAAAATTGTTACTGTTATAATAAGTAGATGAAATATAAACTCATTGATTATTAATTTGAAAGAATATAAAATATGAACAACTCTTCATGGTTAAACTTTGAAGTGAAGATAGGTTCGTGTAAACTTGTTTGTTTAAAATTTATTAATTATTTGTCAACAAGTGATAATAATTATTAGAATTGAGTGTCATGGATTATAATCATCTCCTAGACTAACATAACATAACATACATAACACATACATACATAACACAGGTATTTGTAATTCATTTGATATATTTATGTCACCCTCTGGTGTAACTCTTAGTTAATTATTGAAATAAAATATAGAACATTCTTATCTTCCTAATGGTTAGAGCATATGTTCCCTTCATTGGTTATACAATGTCTTTGCTTATACTAGAACATTAGAATCATATAAATAGTTAAAATTGTCATTAATGAAAGCGTTCAATTTTGCCATTGTTTGTCTATATTACAGAGTTCCCTTCCTTTTGGAATTGGGCATTTAATCGATTAACTGATGCTAATTCAATTCGCTATTACCGTTCTGTTACTTATATTACTAGACAATCCTAATATAATAGTTGTGGGTATTTGATACTTGCGTAACTGGTCGTTCGTAGGGTTTTCCTTTTTGTCGTAAATTTTTCAATTAATTAAAATTCTTTAATTAATTAATTAAGCTTTTATAACTGCACTACACTCACTCCTATGCGCATATACTCCGAATTATTTCACTTAAAAATATACTGCACTATTTTCTTCAGTAGTCATAACCTCCACTCATGGTTTGAGGTTATCGTATGTTCACAGCTGACCGCTGTCAAACGCACGTTTTTCTGGATGAACGGAGTGCATGTATGTCGTCTCGTTGCTGGTAAAAGACTGTTGCTGCTTCCACTGTCGGAATGATGCATTTCGTATTTTTTATAGGATCTGATTGGTCAATATATTTTAATTCGTCTATTCTCGGCTGGCTTCGTTAAAATAGACGCTTACAACCGCGTCACTCGCTGGTTTTGAGATTAAGAATTTGTAGTCTACATACCCACGCGCAAGGGCTCAGCATCACACAATTATTTTTATAAGTCCAATATCTTACTTATAACTGCACTGATGTCATTTTAATTACCCTTATCGTTTCTAAATTTTTATGACAATTATTTTGAATCCCCTCATCATATATTTCGGATTCGGGGTTGCTGAAATCGCACTTGGTATACACATTTAGTGTCCATTAATTATTTTTAATACATTGTTTTTATTCCATATTTGATGGTAATAACGTATTCTTATCTTACTATACACTTTTCCCTTAAAACTATGCCTTAATATTAACACTATGTCTGTTTTCATAGGTTCAATCCTAAGTCTATGGCTATACATACAGGTTTTTACTCATATTTTAATAATACTAACATTTAACTAATTTCTAATAGGGCCTATTTACACATTATTGGTTTTAGTCACTATTGGTAGAGTTCTTTTTCCCTACATTATAGGTTTATTGCCTTAATTACAGTTTGTTAAGTAGGCTTGCCATACTTCATGGAGTTACCTTATTGTATGCTTGGTATTCTATACATATTATTCTTATTGTTATTTAAATGACAATTATAATGGTTTCAATGACATTGTTATCAATGTGCTGCAGTTCATTCTGCATTTGTACTGGTTATCACCTTGGTTTAGTAGTTATCAAAATTGCTTGCAGCTAGTTGTTACTATAGTTTTGTTGTTATTATTGTTATTTTGATTATTAAGATAGTTATCTTGGTTGAATTTATTCATTTGAACAGTATTCTGTCCCACTTCAAGTTGTTAGTTGAGTTACTACCTTTGTATAATAATTTTATAACATAATTTGGTTGCATCATGCATATTTGTTATTACAAGCATATAGTTATATTGGATTACATTAATATAGCTTTTATATCTAGTTATTATATCATCTATTGTGTACAAAACGTTCCTTATATCATCTAGTTACTTCTCAGCTTAATACATTTTGGTTTGATATTATTTTGGCTCTGTTTTTCTTAAGTTTTAGTGAAAACTGGTTGCCCAGATTAGGTTATGTTGCATATTGAATAAGCAGTAATGTGTTGCTGCTGGCTTTGTATTTCTGCATTAATCTGGTTGATTGGCTTTCATTCAATGTTGGTACATTTGTTGTTGGTTATTATTATTGTACT
Organism: Magicicada septendecula; assembly: GCA_034769895.1. NCBI lineage: Eukaryota > Metazoa > Arthropoda > Insecta > Hemiptera > Cicadidae > Magicicada > Magicicada septendecula. Next base: position 1,056,627,504 of record CM068367.1, read on the forward strand.
TTTGGTTTACTCTTTTATTGTCTTAATTATTGTTAATTAGTGGGTTTTCATTAACATCAATCCCACTGTACAACTGGTCATTTATATTTTGGAACCTAGTCTTCTTTTTATGTCTACACATCATTTAGCTAAAATAAGCTTATCCTATTCTTATTCAGATTCTTGGTGATTATTTATTTACAATACTTAATCCTTATTGATTACAGTTTATTTTACATGGACAAGGAATGTATTCATCAAATGAGTTGTGGTCAGTGTTGGCTTTACCATACAGCTTAGGGATTTATATCATGTATTTAATTAACATTTCTTCTTTCTTCTTGGCACAATTATTCCTTCATAGGTTTATGTTAGTTTGTTATACTTCAATTCCTTTCCCTTTTTTCTTGTGTCTGGTCTGGATAACTTCCTTCTTCTTTTCTTCACTGATCTCTTTCTCACTCTTATTTATTTTATACATGATGTTGTTTTCACTTGTCTCCTTCGCATTGTTTCTTCTTTCTTCTTTCTTGAGGTCATTATCATTGTGTTCTTCTCACTGATTCTTCATTCTTCTTTTGTTTCCGTTGTGTTCTTCTCACTGATTCTTCATTCTTCTTTTGTTTCCGTTGCGTTCTTCTCACTGATCTATTGGGTAAGGTATGTCAGTCGTCTCGCCTTTAGTCTTCTTTTCTTCTTTATTGGTATATTTACTAGTAATTACTCCTTCATGATACTTCACTTAGTTTAACATATGATACTTTCTCCTTCTGTATACATGATGGTATTCTTGACATTTTATGTATTCTTAACAGTAGTGGCCTTCAGATTAATTTTTGGTACGTTGGTGGATGTAGTGTTATATGTACCGTTACAATATATATTGTAATACAACTATCTATGATGTGTTTAATTATATTCGAGGATGTTTGAAAGCCCCACTGTTGGGTTCCAATTTGAAATACAACTGTTACAAGGAGTCCTTCTTATTTTAGCTCCACGTTGGTATGCGCCAATTTGAAATAAAACGTTTATGGTGTTTTATTTACTTATATGAGACTACCGTGTATCAACGTCAAGCCCCCCGTTGAAGTCGTCAATTCGAAAGAAAACGGGTTTATTGTGTTTAATCAATCTGTTATTTATCAATATTATTTATGTTATTAATTATGTAGTCTTACAGGTGACCTCCTGTAATTCAAATTTAATAGGCAAATATATTTGTGATTATGTTATTTTAACTTTTAATTGTACTGTAATACAGGTTTAACTAAGTATTCAATAGTTACGCAATATTAACGATATACGTCATGTATTGACTGAATGTATTAAGTATTCTTGTCAACCCTAGTCCCTCTAATTAGATAATTTCATTCAAATTTGGTACAGAAAATACACTAGTTCGGCAATTTCCCGTTCCACCAGCTGTTGACAATTAGCGCTGCTATTTGTAATAGACTAGCGTCTAGATTAACCTTTCAACGGATTTTATTCACCCTTTTTCCTGTAACTTACTCCAACCACAACATATAATACCTATTCTGCAATAACATAAAACATTATCTTATACAAGAAAGATTCTTTATTAATTTTGTACGTTATTTCACATTAACAGTTCCCTTCAAAATAATAATATCATTAAATCGATTGTACAACAGTATATCGATCGTCAATTGACCAAGTTCCTTCTGACTTATACAAATTAAATATAACAATAAATATTTCTTATCCCAGGGTTCGTAAGATTCTTTTAACCATTAGTAAGGCCAGGTAATGTAAAATTAAGGTTACTCAAGTATTACAGAAGGTTATTAACTCTAAATATATGGAATTTAAAAATAAGTTGTTTTTACCGGATTGGCGGAACTCAAACTGGCATTGGGCGTCTGTAAACAGTTGAAGATGATCTGCTTAGATTACGTTCATCCAGGAAAAAGTGTTCTGGTCCTTAATAAAATTGATGGTGTAGTATACAAGGAAGCTCCCAGGAACTCTTCTGACTGCCGTTCTTCTCTTACGATCTTGATAGTTGTCAGTCACGGTGGAATGGAAATCGTATTCTAGCTTCTTCTTGAAGGTGAAGGTTAATTCTGCAAAAACGAGGTCTTCGTATATCTTCTCAATAATTCCGTTAGTTTCGGCCTTTGCTTCCCTCAATTAGTCTTCTGATTACATGGGAAATCGGTTTAATACCGAATCCAGCGGAATTATCCTGGTGAATGAAGTGAGGAATTCTCGACTCTTTTAGAGGTATTCGGTTATAATCTGGAAGTCTAATTGGTTTTATTATTCATCAGTAGTATTATAGAATTAGGTTTCAAATAGGATTTATTAATTTATATTCGTATTTTTTCTAATTTTATCATTCGTTTTTAAATGTGTCTCCTCGTCTCAACTTAATAGCATATAACAATCGAAACGAATGAAACGAAAATCAACAACATTGTACCTTTTTGTTGCCCTAACAACCATTATTTTCTGTCATTGGATGGAATTTGATATCCTAGAGCCAGAATTATAAAATATTATTACGCTTTTTTATTAAAATACTCCATGCTTGGAATCATACCGAATTACTTAAAACTTTCATCCAACCTACCTTATTATACCATATATAATTTACTACAGTTTCATTGGACTGGACCCATTAAAAAGGTATTAATTTCCTTTTACAAATATTAAATTTAGGCCTATAGGTTTTCTTACAACTGTTATAATACTGTTTGGTTTTTTTAACTTAATTTTCTTTACCTGACCTACTGTACAATTAGTTACTGGTTCATGGTTATTTACATTAATTTTAATTTCCTGGCTTTACTTTATTACATTAATTAATTAGTCCTGGAACCCTTCATTAGTTTACAACATAATTATCAGAACTACTTGTCAACTTTGAAACACTTATTGCCATCGTGGCCAAGTTTATAAACATTAATTCAAACAACTTCATTATCCAATTTTAGTCACTACATATAACATAGTATAGTGCCTAATACAGGTAATTATACTCAATTGTCTAAAGACAATTTCAACATAAATAAAAACACTACCACTGATTAAGTATTCCTATAAAATAACAATTCACTCTTACTATACTCAAAACATAAAACAATTATTCTGTGAACACTAACATGCTACAGTATAAAGAACAAGTACAATTTATTATATTAACTATTAATTGGTATAGTATTTTATACTCAACGTTATTTATTACATCTTTCAACTTGAGGTACATCTCAGATGTACTAATTACTGAGCAACCTTAATATCGGGGTATGGTCCTTGACCATAGTTAATTCATTTTTTTATGTAACGTTGGGGACCTCAATTCTGTTACGTTACAATATATATATTTTAATAATTTAAAAAGGGGTTGGGTTTTTTAAATGGGTTTTAAGGGTTTTTGTTGTTCTTTAACCTGAGGCCGTCACCTGTTGGTGCAGTTGTCTGCAGGAACCTGACAGATTATTTTCTGTTGAATCTGGTTCGGGTGCATGTTTGCGGCTGGGTCAATTCAGTTCTCTGTGAATTCTTTTATATATTTTTATAAAGTTAAACTATAGGTTTTACAATTTTATAAAATTATTTTGGCTCTTTAATCTTTAATAATTAAATTCATCATTGTTTTTTTTACTGCCATAGTCAGTTCAGGATTTGTTGAGTTTTTTTTTTGTTTATATATATTTATAATATTAGTTTCTCACTATTTCATTTTATAATTGTAAGGTTATAAAATCCGCCTCAGTTTATATTTTATTTTCTGGTAGTTATGTTCCACTTGGTTTTTCTTTAACATTTTTGTATTCTTATAAAAGCATAAAAGAAAGTGAGAACTTACCATTTTATATACCCATACAGACATGTTAACCTTGTGATGGTACTTTACTGTTTGGGAACAAACCCGAAACTTTTAATTATGAATTGTAACCTGAGAGTTTGTACAGGCTGCTATGCCAATTTAAATTGGCAAATTCTAGTCCTTATAATTAATTCAGTTTTTTTAATTATGCTATACTCTTATGAGTTAGTGGGTTTTGGGTTTTTTAATGAAAATTTATATAAGGCTGTGCCGGGCACTTAAACTGATTACTGTAGTCTTGGGTCATGATGACTAATCCAGGCGTTCTCCACATTCCTGTTTGGGGTATGATAAAAATATACAGGCTGTCTGCCAGGTTGAACATGTGTCTGTGATATGTGTATATATTTATATGTGTATTTATGTGAATTATGTATTCTTTATGTCAGTGTGTTATGTACGGGGAATATTTATGCAACCATATAATTATAAATATTAAGAGATATTAAGGCAATTTTGTATTGTGATATTAGATATTGAATTATGAGGGTAATTTTAAATTGCTAATTTGGGGAGTTCTTTGATACTAAAGAATTGTGCATGATGATATAAATTAAGTGTGAATTGTGATAAAACATTTTTGAATTTTTAACAAAAATTGCAGTAAAGATGTATGAATACTAAATGAATTTGGAAATAATAAAAACTGTTATTGTTGGGTAAAAGCGAGTTTTAATTGCAAGTCCCGTCTCACTAGACCCAACACATTTTATTCTTCATCTAGGCCCTCCGCCTAGTTTTAAATATCTGGTAGCCTCTCCTTAAAAAAAAAAAAAGATTCTATAAAATTGAATACAAAATTAAGGAGGGGTTACATTTGGTAACAGAGGGTGGTTCTTTCTTTCTAAGGTCGAACCCTTGGGTCCTTGGGGTGACGGGGCTTGCAAACTCGGAAATAGTTTGAGACAAGTCAAACTCCAAAAATTTTGGAAAAGCGAATATAGGTGTAGATGTTATATTATGTTTAATGTTTAATGTGCATAGGTGAATGTATAATTGTTAACCTGGTGCCGCCACGTGGCATGCGGTTTTGTTGTTTTTGGTGGGATATTTTCCTTTGGAGACTTGGAATTACCGGAGATCTGGGGCATGGCTGGGGAGTCGGCTGCATTATTAATAGATATGGGAGTAATTGCGCGTGAGATTAGCGGGATGCGGTATGGCCCGATCGGAAGTCGGTACCGTTACCGACAAGATTCATTGTTTGAAGTTTGTAATAATATGTCCTTGTGAAATGTGACGTTGTGGTAGGTGTTGGGTGTTATTGGTCTTATGTTTAGGTTAGTGTCCTTGGTTGTTTCTCCTCTTGTGTGTCTGAAAGAGAGCTGGTTCAGGAGTGGGTCGGGTCTCCGCAGCGCTAGGGAACCCGGGGGCCCTCTTGATGGAAGGATTAGTACTCGAGGTCTTCTGATTTGAATTCTTGTGAATTGTTGTTGCGTGTTGTGTGTGTGTAATACTATTCGGGCGGCTTAGAGATGAGCGCGATCAATCCGCATTTGTTTCTCAAGCACGAGCTCGAGTTTGAGATTAAGTCCCGGGGTGGGAGGCCCCAGGGGGATGTCGCTTCTTTGAGGAAACAGTTAAGGGACGCCCTCTCCGCCGGAGGGGCGACGTCCATTGGTAACAGATGTGACGGCGGAGGTGGAACTGTGGCAGGAGAAGTGGGGGGAGTTGCGGGAGTTGGTCGAGGATCTGGAGTCGGCCCCGTCCACCTTGAGGGCGAGGCAGAGGGTCCGGCAGCGGGTGGAACACCTACACCACCGACTCGAGAACTTGTCCGCCCAGACGACGATCGCCGAAGTCAGCGCTTCACTGAAGTTGCTTACGGACCAGGTGGTGAAGGCATTGCGGAATTTTGAGCCGGGGCAATCTCACACTCCCGTGGACTCTCCTCAGCCTCCTAGGTTGGACATGGAGCAGACGCAGAATCCGCCGGCTCAGTTGCCTGCTTTCTCGGGCTGGTAGGGCGTTGCTTATAATAAATTACCGAATCCTCTTTCCACGATTATCCAGCAGCTACCGGTTGTAGATGGCCTGGATGTGGACAAGCTGATGTTGTTTTTTAAAATATTGTTCCAGCTGTCTGACTTTCCGGGGATGTCAGACTGCACTCTCCTTGAGCTCGTGGATCCCTACTGTCGTGGGTCCATGGCTGAGCGGGTCGCACAGACTATACGATGTGGCAGCAGTGTGACATCTTTCCATCGGGGGGTGTTGGACGCATGCGTGCCTGGTAGATTGCAGGAACAATTGCGATATCGACATTGTTATCGGGTACAAGCCAACGGGGAGAGTTTCGCTGAGTTTGTGCTCAGCATCCGTGATTCTGTAAGAATCTTAGGGTTGGGACTGCCTGAGGAGGAGGTCGTACAAATGATTTTCGAAGGGGTTACACCCCAGGAGAGGTCGCGCTTACTGTTTGCTGAACGGCCGCGCAGTTTTGGTGATCTGGACAAGCTGTGTGTGTTATCCCGGGCGATCCAGGTTAATGACGAGTCCCGAGGACCCGCAAGGACGAGTCAGTCCGAGTTTCGAAGGGAGGAGCGGGGCGGTTCTGTCCCAAGTCGTTGATGGTGCTAGGCAGCCTGTGGCCGTTATTTCCCGAACGTTGACCCAGCAAGAACAAAAGTCTTCAGTGTATGAGCTAGAGTGTTTAGCCGTCGTGTACGCTCTAGATAAGTTCAGGCGTTTTCTGGAACATGCTGAGTTCCTGCTCGAGACCGACAATCAGGCTCTCTCTTGGCTTCTTGCTCATCCCCGGCAACTGGGTAAAATTGGTAGATGGGTGGTCAAGATCTCATCCTTCAAGTTCAAGGTGTAACACATTATGGGAACTCAAAATGTGGTTGCAGATGCTTTGTCACGCATGTTTTCCCAGCCCAGTGAAGTCCAATCTGAGCAACCCTGTTCCGTTCTGCTAGACTTTCCGTTAGCCTTCACTGATATGTTACCCCATCAGCTGAACGACGAAGAGCTGGGTCCTATCATGCAGAACATAAAGGAGGGTAACGTACAGGCCCCTTACTTCCTGTCCAAGGCCGTCCTGTGCTGTAGAGAGAGAAAGGGACGTGCCCCTAAGATCGTGCTGCCTAGCAAGTTAGTGCCCATGGTCTTCAGCTATTATCATAATTCCCCAGTAGGAGGCCACAAGGGAATTTCTAAGACTATTTCCAGCATTAGGCGACACTTCATCTGGAAGGGCATGGATAGGGACATTGCGACCAGGGTTAAGAGCTGTCATCTATGTGGCTTGAGTAAGCCTGCCCAGAACACCAAGTTAGGGTTGTTGTCATCTGACGTGGCGGGCAGACCGATGGAGAAGCTATTCATCGACTACGTGGGTCCCTTCCCCCGTAGCAAGTCTGGTAATGCTTACCTGCTTGTATGTGTGGACGCTTTTTCGAAGTTTGCCTGGCTACTGCCCTTACGGCAGGCAACGGCTCGTTTGACCATAAGCGCGCTCCAGAATCAGATCTTTCAGCATTTCGGTCTTCCGACCATCATTGTCTCTGACAATGGTCCCCAGTTCATTTAGGGTGAGTTCCGGCGGATGTGTTTCGCCAGTGGGATCAAACATGTAACCACTTCTCCCTATTACCCACAGCCGTCCCATGCGGAGAGATTTAATAGGAATCTCCGGTCCGCACTTATTGCTTATCATGCAGAGCAACAGACCACCTGGGACCAGAATCTGAAGTGGTTACAGCTAGCCTTTAATACGGCCCTACATGACAGTCACCAGGCCGTTCCCTTTGAAATTATGTTTGGATTTTCGCCCGCACTCCCGTTGACTAACTTGTGGAACATTGAGGATCTTCTGCCACGGGAGCCAGATAGTGGGACAGCAGAGAGGTGGAAGGAGGCTCGGAAGAATTTGTTGCGAGCGCACGAGCGGGTCCGTCGACGATATAATAAGGGGCGAATTCCTAACCCCTTTCAGACCGGAGACTGGGTCTACTGTCAAAGCCATCCGATCAGCTCAGCTGTGGACAAGAGAGCCGCTAAGTTATGCTATCGCTGGTCGGGGCCATATCGTATCCTGGGGTTCGCGTCGCCGGTGACGGCACGGTTGGGCGAACCGGGAAGTGATTCCAAGGAAATCACAACACATATTTCGAAACTGAAGCTCTCTCGAAGGGGGTAGACGGGCTGATACGGGGGGGATTTTGATGGTCTCCGTGTTAGTAGGGATCTTGTCATTCTGAAGGGGTGTGCTCCGGGGGTGTCATAGAGAATGATACGGTAGCGGGTAGATGTGCCCCACAGTCCTAGTGGTGTTCATCTACTTCAGGGAGGCTACCCTGCCTACGCGAGCCTTGGTTTTCTCCAGTCATCCTTGTTTCCGGAGGGAGCCATGTCCTACCCTTTAGTCCTAACTCTTCACCTTCAATAATCCGGGCCTTTTCCTCTTCCCGCTCTTCCTAACCCTTCCCGCAGAAAACGAAAAAAAAAATTTCAAAAAATTAGAAAATGTCAAAAAAAGGAGTTAGAGAGAGGATGGTGGGCAACGTGGATGAGCGGGGCGATTGTGCACTTGCTCCTTCACGTTGTTCACGACATGCCCTTGGAGCACACATGTAATTTTGAATCGCATCATAGAGGCCATCCTTCCCCCCCCTAGTCATGTGCGATGTAGGTTGTTTTTATGAGATAATGTTGTTGTTTGGTTTTTGGGTTAGACCCTCCGTGTAACTATAGGGCATGTGCCCTGTTAAGGTAGCATTGGTGTCTCAAGCGTGAGTGGACAAGCCTCAGGAGGTCAGAACTCAGGGAGCTCCCGAACTTTTCTTTCTTCTTTTCTTCTCTGTCCCTTCTTGCTGTGGGTTGGCCCTGATCAGGTCAGCGTGCAGTGCCAGCACACTTACACACTACACGTCTTCTTTCTGCTCTTTCGTTTTCCTTCTGAGCCTCTGTTCTCCTGAGAGCGAGGACTACTGCGAACACCGATGAATACCCGTGTTTTAAAAGACTATCGGGGTACACTGCAGGGTACCCCTGAGTTCAAGTGTGAGGCAACCATGTTGCCCTTTTGGGTGAGGGTGTGCCTGGAATTTAAGTCCCGGCGCTTCTATTTGTTATAAATTATTTAAGAGGATCAGCTGCCGAAATAAATTTAATTATGGTAATTACGCTTCGGTACGGAGTGGACGTTTCGGGGGGGGGTTGCGCTGGATGTTGTCGCTATCTGGTGGCGGAGTGGTGAGTTATGTTTTTCGACACGCTTGCTTGATGCAAGCTGAGTCACTATGAATTCAGCTGTTACGTGCAGAAGCAGTCGTCTTCCCAGGTCGAACCAAGTTGCTTTAAACTTCAAACTTCTATCCACTATGTTTGAGTAGAAGCTAAAGCGATCTCCGGGTTCCCGTCCCGTCGGAAGTCCGACTCATACCAGCGGGTGGCTGTCTATCTGCCACGATGCAACGAATATAACTAGACTCATCTTGGTGGCCACGGGAGGAACGACTGCACATCATGCCACAGTGCCCATGAGACATCCTCTGGACAATACTCAGGTGACATTTATGCCTTAAATACACTCTAGGCCGTTGCAGCAAAAACCATCTGATGTGACTTTATTTTCAGTATAACTCTAGTTCGATTTTCATTTGTGCTCACGTCCAGCTGGACATAATGGTTACAAACTTTATCTGTTTTACTTTCTGAATGTAATTACACCCCAGAATAAGTGTAGACCCGGCCGGGGCCATGTGTCCGGCGATCTTTAATGTTAAATTTTTTTTCTAACGATAAAAGTTGTGGGGAATCTGAATTTTAGTGATTCATGTGGGTACTGTTCATTTATGCTGGGGGACTTAACCGGCTGGTTGGGTCCCTATTACATTTGGGTATTTTATTGATATATATATTTTTTAATAATTTAAAAATGGGTTGGGTTTTTTTTAATGGGTTTTAAGGGTTTTTGTTGTTCTTTAACCTGAGGCCGTCACCTGTTGGTGCAGTTGTCTGCAGGAACCTGACAGGTTATTTTCTGTTGAATCTGGTATGGGCGCATGTCTGCGGCTGGGTCAATTCAGTTCTCTGTGAATTCTTTTATATATTTTTATAAAGTTTAAACTATAGGTTTTACAATTTTATAAAATTATTTTGGCTCTTTAATAATTAAATTCATCATTGTTTATTTACTGCCATAGTCAGTTCAGGATTTGTTGAGTTTTTTGTTTTGTTTACATATATTTATAATATTAGTTTCTCACTATTTCATTTTATAATTGTAAGGTTATAAAATCCGCCTCAGTTTATATTTTATTTTCTGGTAGTTATGTTCCACTTGGTTTTTCTTTAACATTTTTGTATTCTTATAAAAGCATAAAAGAAAGTGAGAACTTACCATTTTATAAACCCATACAGACATGTTAACCTTGTGATGGTACTTTACTATTTGGGAACAAACCCGAAATTTTTAATTATGAATTGTAACCTGAGAGGTTGTACAGGCTGCTATGCCAATTTAAATTGGCAAATTCTAGTCCTTATAAGTAATTCAGTTTTTTTAATTCTGCTATACTCTTATGAGTTAATGGGTTTTGGGTTTTTTAATGAAAATTTATATAAGGCTGTGCCGGGCACTTAAACTGATTACTGTAGTCTTGGGTCATGATGACTAATCCAGGCGTTCTCCACATTCCTGTTTGGGGTATGATAAAAATATACAGGCTGTCTGCCAGGTTGAACATGTGTCTTGATATGTTTTGTAACGATAATTACAAATATATTTAATTGTTTATATTTAAAAATAATGTTTGTGTAAGAAAAAAAATTTGTTGTTGTTGTTTATAAATTTTGTTGTTGTTTATAATTAATTAAAAATCAATTAATTGATTATGTTCTGTCGTGTTCCGATTCTTTTGTTATTTGTTTTTATTATTTTAATGCCTTTTCGGTATTTTTAAAATCTTCTCGCCAGTTGATAGAATTGTCTCCAATAACAATCGATTTGTGTATTTTTCTTATTTGGAGGTTATCTTCCTTCAAGTGGTGAGTTTCTGGTAGTTAACTCTATTAAATTTACTTAATAAGTTAATTATATTTTAGGAATGAAAAAATGTTCAATTATGTAATATATAAGAAATTTTATTAACAATTATTTATTATTTCTACTCTTTATCGATATATAAATCGATTCTCAGGGTACCGTTAATTCGTACAATTATTTATATAAGGATTCTGTTAGCAGTTATTTTAGATAAAGTCAGAGAAATAGGGTTTAGTTTATAAAGTATAACATTACAAATATATCACCTTAAAGATTAAAATACAGATATGATAGTTAATATATAATGGTAAGTGAGCAGATTTCAAACCATTTAGTTGTAAAGGCTGTGTTGCGTTGTATTGTGGGTAATCAATGATGGCTGCTCCTCGTGTATAGTTGCAAGACGGTCTCACTTCGCTGTTTCAAAGTTCAATAAAAGATGCTTTCCCTCTGAATTTTCGTCCTTGTGGCTGCAATTCTTCCTTCTTGTGTTGGTGGAGTGTCTCTGGTTCAGTTTTAGTGTTGTATTTTGAAAAATAGTGTAGTAATAAGTCAATCTCACTTTTGCCGGTTAGGCAGATATTTGCACTTTTGTGTGGTGAAGTGTAATTACTGTTTTAATTGTTTAAATGTTATTTTCACTGGTGTTCCGTTCTGTGTAGTATTAATTGAATGTCTGTAGGTATTTATTTCACTTGGTCTCCGTTTAAAAATGTGTTTTTACCGAAACTCTCGTTTTTGCACTTTAGGCTTATAAAACATTCGCCATTACGGTAGTAGAAATTAGGTTAAGGTTTACCAAGTACACGCATCGAGTGTCATTCGCCATTACGGTAGTAGAAATTAGGTTAAGGTTTACCAAGTACACGCATCGAGTGTATCATTCAACGTTCAATAATCCACTAATTTACTTCCTTCATCTTCGGCTAAAGTCTTAGCCAAACCAATCTTATTCAATACATTGTTCCAAATTTATTTGCATCCTGTGCATGTGAGAAAGTTACATTATATAACTGATTATATTTTTGTTATTCTTCAAATTTATTAACTAGTAAATACTTAATTTTCTTCTTCAGTTCATTCTGCGTAATTTGATACCAAATAATGCAGTTTTATTAAGTTTTTGATCTAAAATGGTATTTTTTACTTCATTTTGTAATGGTAAGTTTTAAAATCACTTCATGTCCTTGTCTTCCAAATGAAGCCATTTTATAAGTTATATTAATGATTATATTAAATCTCAGATTGTAATAAAAGGTTTATCTTCCCTTAATTTCTTGCAATTACATTAATCGGTTATGTTTTAAAATATTATACAGTAATATATGACTCCCCTCTCTAAATTTTGAGTTTTTACATTTCCATTTTTAACAATAATTCTGGCTATAATTTTACAAAATCTTCCTTACTTATATTTCCAATTACATGACTTTATTACTGATTTACCTTATATAAATTCCTTCAGTTTAATTGTCTTTCTGTACTTATTTCATCAAATTTGATGCTGTTTAGTTTTTAACATTTGGCCTAGATTTCTAATAGTTTTTACATACAAAGTTTTTTTAAAATAATACATATTGATTTATACCCTCTCTGACTTTCATTGCTATTGTGACATAAATTAACATTTTCTTATTGTAAACAAAATAACAATTAGTATATGGTTCATACTATTAATACATAACACCTAATTCAAATTAACATTTGTCTTTCCAAATCAGACATTTAATACTCAATGATTAACATAATAAATATATTATAAATAAATTATGTTGTTCTGACATTTTTAAACTTGCTTATTTCTAATACCTTATTCTATATAAACAAAACATAATTATTATAACCTTATTCTATTTCTTAAACTAGGTTCAAATATCAGTTTTTATCTGTTTCTTTTTGTTATTGGGGTAATGATATTTTGTCACTTCACTTTTATTATGGCCTGCACTTGTTTTATTTTTGTCATTCTAATGAATGTTATATAAAAAGAGTGGCAGTTATCTAAAAAACACATGTATTATCGGTCATGATAATACTTTATTTACATTATTCATGAACACTAATTAAAGCACTTTAAAATTGTAATACTTCACCATCTACTTAGTTTGTGAACATCAATATTGAAACATAAGGTTTATTTTTTATAACACTAAAACTTGCACTGATTCTCTTTTTATTCCTTGATTTTAATTCTAAATAGTTATATAGTTTTGTTAAAATCAAGAAATCTATTTATAGAATATAATGAAGGTTTTTTTTTGGTATTATATTATTATCTCACATTGGTTCACTTTCAATTCTTACTCTATACACTTTTTGGCTTACATATATTTTACATGTGGTTTTTACCTTTGATATTTTGTTATACTTTTATTTATTATTATTATGTTTATTTTGGGGTTTGGGTTTTTTTTATCAGAGCACTCCTTCTTCTTGTGGATGCTGTCTTGTCCTGGTTTTCTTCATTGATCCCTTCTGTTCTTCTTGTTTCTTATAAAATTATTTCCTTCATCTTCTTGTGGATGTCATCAGGTTTCGTGTTTTTTCCTCACCTACTCTTCTTGTTTCTTGCAACAAATTTTCTTTTCTTGTTGTGGGTTTAGTCATTTTCTGGGTTTCTTCCTTACCTACTCCTATCCTACCTGGGTATTACCTTTTTTTTTCATATTTAGTTTTTTAAATTTATGTTGATGATTCATCACTCGTTGTAACCTTAGTTTTACATGAACTTTTATTTTAATCAATGATTGTATTCCACGGTGGTTCTTAATTAATTCTTTATATTATTTTGCTTTCTCGGATTTAACATTGTTATTATTTTATTTTTATGATCATTTTACCATTCATTTTTATGGGCTTATCTGTCATGCTACAGTGTATATATTTATATGTGTATTTATGTGAATTATGTATTCTTTGTCAGTGTGTTATGTACGGGGAATATTTATGCAACCATATAATTATAAATATTAAGAGATATTAAGGCAATTTTGTATTGTGATATTAGATATTGAATTATGAGGGTAATTTTAAATTGCTAATTTGGGGAGTTCTGGGATACTAAAGAATTGTGCATGATGATATAAATTAAGGGTGAATTGTGATAAAACATTTTTGAATTTTTAAGAAAAGTTGCAGTTAAGATGTATGAATACTAAATGAATTTGGAAATAATAAAAACTGTTATTGTTGGGTAAAAGCGAGTTTTAATTGCAAGTCCCGTCTCACTGGACCCAGCACATTTTATACTTCATCTAGGCCCTCCGCCTAGTTTTAAATATCCGGTAGCCTCTCCTTAAAAAAAAAAAAAAATTCTATAAAATTGAATAAAAAATTAAGGAGGGGTTACACATAGATTTGGGTGACAATACCACGTTTCCACTGCAGGGGTGGGGTATTGTCTTCTAAAATGAGAACGAGTTGTCCTGGAGACAAATTCTTTGAATGTTTGCGCCATTTATTTCGTTGTTGCAGCTGATGCAAATAATCTCTTGACCATCTCTTCCATATAGAGTGGGTGAATCTCTGCAGAAGCTGCCACCTCCCCAAGCAACCCATTTTATATCCGAATAGTCGGGTCCCGGGACTAATGTGCTGGAGTCAAAGGCTCGGGATCCCCAGAGTCATTTGAAATGGCGAACAAGGGACGTGGATTCAGACATGACTCTATTTGAGTCAAAACAGTGTAATGCTCTTCAAAGTTGAGAAGCGTCGTGCCGATAACGCGCCGTAAATGAAATTTAACGCTTTTGACTCCGCTCTCCCATAGACCACCGAAATGAGGTGCTGACGGAGGTATGAAAGACCACTTGACTCCCTGTGAGCTGGCGAAGTCCTAAGTGGTTTGTTGAAATTCGTCTTGTTGAAAAAGTTTGTACAAATCGTGTAATATAGTGCCAGCACGACGGAAATTTGTACCGTTGTCAGAAAATATTCGTGCAGGGATGCCCCTGCGAGCTATGAAGCGTCTTAAAGGAGATATAAAGGCGTCTGAAGTCAAATCTGATACCAATTCAAGGTGAATTGCCTTAGTGGCCATGCAAATGAAGAGTGAAATGTAAGCCTTTGTGAATGATTTGGACCGCTGCCCGCCCGACGTATAAATATGGGACCGGCATAGTCGACGGCACATTGTGAAAATGGTTTAGAAGGAGTGACTCTGGAAGAGGTAATTGTCCTAAAAGTTGGCTTGAGCCAATTGCGCGAAATCGAAAACAAGTGATGCATTTGTGTATCACGGGGCGTATGTATGATTTGTCATTGATGATCCAATATCTTTGACGTAGTGAGCACTGCGTTAATTGTACTCCTGCATGGAGTAGTTGAATATGCTCGTTTTCTATAATTAGTCTAGTGAGATGAGACTGCGGGTGAAGTATGATCTGGTGTTTACTATTATAGTTGAGCTGAGAATGTTGAAGGCGTCCGCCCACACGTAATATCCCCGTGTTGTCTATAAAGGGATTGAGCGAAAAAGTTTTACTAGTCTTAGGTACAGGGCGTTGTGCCTGAAGTTCTTTAATCTCCATTTTGAAATGCGATAGCTGGGATTGACGTATAAAAATCAACAGTGTGCTGTGTAGCTCCTGTGAAGTTAAAAAGGAAGTGTTTCTGTTAGCGACGGGAGACTTAGCGTTCCGAATGAATCGTAGGCAGTAAGCAAACACACGAATAAGTCTTGAAAGCGAGGAATAATTTTCAATGTAATTAGGAGTGGATAAAGTAGTAACCAGAGCGAGTTGACCTTGTTTACGTTTTTCTTTATCCAGATCTGGATGAGTGCAGGAAGAGTTGGATTCGAAAGGACTGGTGGGCCATGATGATGGCTCCTTTGACAAGCAGTATGGGCCATGCCACCATTGCGGGTGGTGGTGCAAAGAACGGGGTAAACAACCGCGGGGTAGAATGTCCGCGGGATTGTCATGCGAAGCAACATGATACCAGGTGCCCTTTGCAGTGAGCTGCTGTATCTCCGCGACGCGGTTGGCAACAAATACCTTCCATCTGGACGACTGTTGGTGAATCCAGTGTAAGGCAATCGTAGAGTCAGAATAAAAATACAACTCGCTGAAATTGTAGGTCACAGCGTTGACAACCTTATAAACCAACTGAGCCAATAATAGACGCGCAAAGTTCAAGGCGAGGTAAAGATATCTGCTTTAAAGGGGCGACTCTAGATTTGGAACACAATAAATGAGATGATATACTGCGGTCAGAATATACTGTACGCACATAAATACAGCAAGCGTAACCCTTTACTGAAGCGTCGGCAAACCCATGTAATTGAAATGAAATGATTGGAAAATTACATGAATCCTTTATAGCTCTTAGGATCTTAAAATGAGTGTCTGAAATTAATTGAGCGTAAAGCTCTGCCCATTGAATTGATAATGAGTCAGACAGCGGGTCGTCCCAATTGGTACCCGATGACCATAGCGTTTGCATAAAGTGCTTACACCAAAATGTAATAAGGCCAATGAGCCCTAATGGGTCGTAAATTCCAGCGATGACGGATAATACCCTTCTTTTATTAAACACATCGATTTTAAGATCTCTTGTAACGTTCCGGGCTACGTTACAAATCCAGGGAACCCATCATAATTGACGCTAGCCAATT
This sequence comes from Magicicada septendecula, assembly GCA_034769895.1. NCBI lineage: Eukaryota > Metazoa > Arthropoda > Insecta > Hemiptera > Cicadidae > Magicicada > Magicicada septendecula. The sequence continues at coordinate 1,056,643,953 of CM068367.1, forward strand.
ATACAGGCTGCCTACGTTGTAACGAACTGAAATTAAACTCAACACAAACAACAATAATACTTACGCTATTTATTAGGACACAAGGGGAAGGTATTTCACTGATTTATGCACTCACTTCAAAGTGTAATAAGATGACATCTCTTTATTAACAAATTATATAAAAAGGATCCCATAACATAAAAATTTATACTGAAATAATTAAAAAGGGTTTTCTGTAAAACAAGGGATCATATTGATCATGTAATTTACCTCGGATCCGAGTCTGCTTTAAATATAGTAAAGACGTCTGAATTATACTATGCTCATCTAAGAACTTGCAAGATTACATTAACCATTTGAAGAATGGTATTATTTATTAAAGGGATTATAATTTACATTTCAATATTAACGTTACAACGTATGATTTTCACTACTACAGTTTACATTTCTTTGGTTTTATTTATAGCTTAGAGAAAATTATTGTCTTTGAAAAGTCTCTTTCATCTATAAAAGTTATGTTTCAAATGTAATTAATTCTCGATAGCCAAGCTATCGAGTCACCTCTAAAATAAGCTTTGCTGTCCTCGTCCTGGGGTGTGACTCTTCGGAATTCTGGTAGTCGGGGTAGTCATCTGTGTCGTGTCTCTGGTGGATATCTAATAGCCGTATTAGTGAGTAGATTGATGTAATGCTGCATGAAGTTAGGTTGACCCACGCCGGTCCTGGTCAGCGTCGTATGGGTTATAGACGTCCGTATGTGCAATTTGGCAGGTCACATATTCACATGTAGAGTTGTACTGGAGTTTACATCTTAAGTAGAGACGTCACCTTGTTTACGTGTTGATAATTTTTCTTACATTACTACATTTCTTGAACAAACTTTTTCTACATCATATACATTTAAAAAATCACTAGCTCCCCACGTTTTTTAGTGGTAGCTAACCGTTATATTAAAGTTTAAATAACACATTTTTGAAGAGCCCTCGCTTGGAGGTGTGTACTGTCTGAACGCCGCATCGTAACTCTTAACTTGATACGACTGGTACATTACAACGAAGCGGAGCGAGTACTCCGCCATAATATAGTTCCAACTTTTATTTAACTAGACATTCTTATAGCAAGATGAAACAAATTATTTAGACTTATTTAGTTTACAGGAATTATTTTAACTACTACTTGTGCCTTCAAATTATTAATTACTTACATTACGATTTTCAAATATTTCTAAGTTACAGACGGTTCGCTAAACACGTTGTGTCCGGAATTAAACAGGTCAACGCATGATGATTTACTAAAGGGTTAACTGTAATATTATTAACTATTTACAATACGATTTTTTATTACTTGTTTAGTTAGATCTTTTTCCATTTAAATCTCATACTTATTCTGAGTTAGTACAGGGGTATTAGCTTTAATTGTGCGATTTAAAAATACGTAATTGCTTTCTCAATTTTTTTTTATTATTAAATATTTTATTACCAATTAAATCGTCACACTCTTTGGAAATTTTATATGAAGTTGTCAGCCTGAACGTCCCACTGAATACCTAAAGTGCGACGGTTTGGTCTTTGTTGAAGTCCAGGGATGAGTTGGTATGTGAAGATATGATATTCCGGTCATTAGAAGACCATTTATGCAGAGTGAAGCCGTACCGGCTTAATAAACCAGAAATGTCAGAGTTTAATCGGGCTAAGACGTGTGAGCTATCAGATCCGGTGATGAGATCGTCGACGTAAAAATCGTTTGCAATGACAGAGCAGGCTATGGGGTGTTGAATACTATTTTCCTGTGAGATTTGTTTTAAACATCTAGTGGCCAAAAATGAAGCGCTTGCAGTCCCATATGTGACTGTTCTTAAAGCGTAATGTTTATGTTCCTTGTGGGGAGCGTCACGCTAGACAATTCTTTGCAAGTTAGAATCCCTTGGGGACACCAAGATTTGGCGATACATTTTCTCGATGTCGGCAATGAGTGCGTATCGGTGCGTTATAAATCTGGACATGATGGAGAAAAGATCCTGCTGGACCGTAGGACCAACTATGAGTGTGTCGTTTAAAGATAAATCATTTGATGTTTTGGCTGAGCCATCGAAAACAACGCGAAGTTTGGTGGTTGCGCTAGTGGACTTGACGACAGCATGGTGTGGTAAGTAAAAAATATTCGACTTATTGATTGATAAATCATATGAATTGAGTGGAGACATATGACCCAGGTTTAAATATTCCTGCATGAAGTTACTATAGTCTTTGTACAAAGACGGGTTTTGCCTGAATTTGAGTTCGAGTGTCTGAAATCTGCGAACTGCTCCGGGGAGTGAATCGCCGAGATGCCCCGTCTTACGGGGTAGTGACACAACAAACCTACCACTAGTGTTTCGAAAGGTGTTTGTGAGGAAATGATTTTCACACTCCGCGTCCTCAGCTGAGGGAGTACGGAAAGAAACGTCCTCCAACTGCCAGAAGTTCCTCAACTGTGACGAGACGGCATTATTGTCGTCACGAGCCATAAACGACGAAACCGGTTTTGTCATGTCTACGTTAAAGGGTAAATTTCCGGCGAGGATAAAACCTAGTTTTGTTTCCTGTATTATCGGAATGTGCGGACTGCGAATGAATTTAGTCGGCTCAATCAATTGTAAAAAATACTGTGCCCCGAGTAATATGTCGATCTGTGACGAAAAATTAAGTTGCGGGTCAGCTAAAAATATGTTTTTTGGAATGTTTAATGATGACATATTAAAGGATTCTGTAGGGAGGTTATTTGTAATTCTGGGCAGAACAGCGCAGTGTACATTCAAACTGAAATCCCTGTAGCGTGAGTTTAGGCGCACCCTTGTACTGAAATTGGCTTGGCATAGAGAATTATTTATGCCCGTGATAGGCAGTTCGGACTTGTTTAATTTTAAGCCAATGCGGCGTGCGAAGCCCATGGCGCAAAAGTTTGCTTGTGAACCTGAATCCAACAGGATTCTTACCGGTTGTTTGTTACCGGCACGATCGGTTGTGGTACATACGGCGGTAGACAATAAAGTTGATTTGTTGGTTTGTAGTTTTAGGGAACCTTGATTATTGTTCCTGCTCGAAAAATTATTTGTTGAAGAGTGAATCATGGTGTGGTGCCTTTTCGAACATGCTCTGCACAAAAATTTGGAAGGGCAACGCGAGGTTTCATGGCCCGAGCGTGTGCAATTTAGGCAGAGCTTGGGAATTTATTAAAACGTCTTTCCGTTGACTCGGATGTAAAGACACGAATTGTGGGCATTCGGACAGTTTATGATTGCCGCGACACAGCTGGCAAAATCTATTGCATGTTTGAGTATGTACTAGTGACCCAGTGAACTCCGCGCGTCTAGCCGGTTTGCGATAAGAAGTTTTATCGCTAACTTGCCTTCCGTATGATGAACTAGTCGGCGCGCTAACATTTTGCAACAACTGGCGCCTACTATTTAAGAATTTAATGAAGTTATTGTAATTTGGAAGCTGTTCGTCAGTTAAACTTTCCTTCCATAATCTAGATGTGCGATCGTCAAGTTTTTGGGCGAGAAAATGCACAAAAATAATTTCGAATGTGTTCACTGGTAAATTAATGAATTCAGAGCGTTTATGTTAGCGGTAAGATCATCTATAAATTTGGAAATGCTAACCATAGAGTCCTGCTCCATGTGCTTCATGCCCAAGACATTAGCCACATAATACGCCGTAACAATCAATCTACTGTCATACCTGGCTTTCAACAACTCAATGGCCACCGTGTAGTTTTCGTGCGTGATTGGGAGTGACTTTATAACATTCAGCGCCTCATCCCTTAGTGATGAGTGCAAGTAGTAAAATTTTTTGATGCTGGTCAGGTCTGTTCGGACATGAACCAACTCCACAAACATATGGTAAAAATGTTGCCAGTTAATTATGTTACCTGCGAAGCAGGGTAGTTTAATTAATTGTAATTGAATAGGAGGCGTACTGAATGTGACGACTTCGGACTGATTTAGTATTTTCTTGCTCATCTCTTCGGCATGATCTAATAAATTTTGCAACTTGCATTCTATGTTACACAAATCATCTTCCGTCTGAACTCTATCACTAACGGATGCAAAATCAGAGTCATCAGACTCAATTTGCGTTTGAATCTCGTCATATTTTGCGGATAGCTCCATCAGATGACGAAGCTTTATTTTTAGTGCATGGTGGTCATGCGTATCGTGATCAAAATTATCCGCGTAGGTGTTTGTGCGCGATATAGAGGCCTTGATCGTGCCACACTTTTTGATCAGCGCCTTCATATCAGTCATGATTGTGTATTACTTGAAGTTTCGAAACGATAATAAAAAAAATGAGTGAATGCAGGGAGATGAACAAGACCAATGCAGGTTAACTAATTTATGAAGTCACGCTACAACGCGGTAACCATTGATTAACACATCTCAGACTAATTCTATGTTGTACTAAATACTGATATAGACAGCTTATACAACATAACAGTATAATTCCTATTGCTATGAAAACTATTTAAAAATATGATTTACAATTAAATCAAAAAATATGAATATAAGCTTGTTAAGTTATTTAAGTTTGTGATTGATTCACAGAAAAATTTATAAGCTTGCTGAGTTCGCAAAAAATCTAAGTTCATAGTCAAATTGAAACTGATATAAAGAAAAAAGTTATATTATTTTTTAAATACTGCTTATTTTAGTTGAATGCCCTTGAAAGATAAACAAAATTATGTAAAAGTGAAATGATCATATGAAACATAAATTTATATTCACTTGGTATGTGGTACTTATCGACATGTTCAAGAAGGTCTCAGAGCGCGTCGAATCCTTGGCAGTCCCATCCGGCACCCATGAATTGACGATGTAGGCACTGTTGATGCCTGTCAGGTGATGTCTGAAGTGGTCGAATTCTGCATAGGCTGGATGCTTTGGATTTTTCTCAAGTGATGAATGCCACGTGGTGATGGTGTTCAAATGTTGAAATAATGTTTCGAACGATCCGGTCGGCGAAGTATGACGTCCCCAAAAGTCGTGCAATGCGTGCTTCAGTTATAGTTGATAATTAAAGAAATATTGATTTAATCATGTTGTTAAATGGTGATAGGGCCTGCTAATTGAACTGTAAATCCATGAACTGAATCCATGAAATGAATGATCCGGCCCGGAGGACCAAATGTTGCATGATCAACGCTCACGAGTATTTCTTGAGTAGGTATTCCTCATGTGAAGTGCTGCTGGTTTAAGGAATCGGATATATGTTTTAAAAGACGAAATGGTCTGTATAAATTTTGAGTTAACTAGCGTTTATTGACAAATTATATAATAAAGCGTGTAACGATTTTAAAATAGGAAACGTAATATGGAGTAAAATTTATTTTTAAATCGCACATTAAAATTAATATTACATCCCTTGATTAACTCAAAATAATATTTAATAAAAAGGTTTAAATGACAAAAGGAATGCGAGTGTAAAGATAGGGAAACTAGTTAATAATTTACCATGCACTGACACGCATTAACTGGAATTAACCTGCATACAGATTCTTTTACTAAACAAATAATACTGGTAAAACTTGAAATTTATTCAAATAAATAAACAATGATACAGTAGTATACTATTTAATTCTGAAGTAAAGCATAGCTTTGGATAATAAAAAGGTCAAACTTTAAATACCGTAAATAGCGAATAAAGGTGGAACTATTTTGTTGTGATGCGTAAACTCCGCGCAGTTAACTTACCTGTCCTGACATAATAATAAAGCAGTCGAGATGGAGCGCTCTCGTAGTAAACACTACACCCTTGAACCATGCCCGAAGTATTAAATATTTTAATTTAAAAGTGCAGATATAACTATGTGTAGAGGAAAGTATCAGTAAAGTAGTGTTTTATAAAGAAAAATGTAATCTATTAAATTAAATGGAATAAATAAGTGAGAGGGATGACATCTCTAGTGACTAAGTGTAAGATCTCCAATGTTTGTTTAAATTAAAAAGGTACAATGTACCAAAAGTGAGAACATTTCATAAATAACGATGTGACGTGCACTTCTGTGGGAAACAAGAACTTTCACTCGAGTTGTACTACTAAAGATGCTTAGCTACCTGACTTCATAGAACAGCATAACCGCTTCATTAATTACCAGGATCTCTTCAGGAACTTCACCCGGAAAGTAAACTACCATAACCTTCAACCATTTGTGGACACCCCGAGGACCAAGGACCAGGACACGGAGTAAACTTCACAATATCACAGGTGACACGGGGACTTGTCTTCCGTGGTTAAATGTCATTAAAACCAATGTTTGCAAAAGACAGTTTAATAAACTATATAAAAGACTTTAATTATTGTCAATTTGTAAATTGTATTATGTCATACGACTAAAATTATTTGTAATAGTAATTAGTGCTTGTAGTATAAAGCTTTTCAGATACTAGATGTTAGTATGAAATTAAGTCCATTCTTTAAATGCCCCCCCCCCCAAAATAGTATAATAACTTAACTTACAAACCAATTTAATATCCCGGATCCGTGGAAAAAGCTAGCACATAACAATACTTTTGTTGTGGCCACCCTTTCAGAAAATAATTTGTATACTTTTATTTAGAAAACCTTATGGTAACAAATCCATGTAGAACTATAAAGGATAGCACCTAATAAAGAGATGTCATTACTTAACACAAAATACTGAGTGAATAAATCATCAAACACCCCAACAAACATTCCTTTCATTCTAACTACTACTGCTTGTTAAAATATTCATAAGAAGTTGATTAAGACTATGGCAACCCGTGCAATTGATCTGAGGCAATTACGCACTGGTTCCCGACGTTATAACGTAGGTAAGACGTTATAAAATGCGCGACTCTGCTTTTAGTTATAATAGTTGTGTGCATCGTGGTACACATAAAATAACCCAAAATTAATAATTGTGCAAGATAGTGACACATATACTATGTGCCAGTCTGTTGATCTATTCACTCAGTTACTTTAAAATATTTAAGTAATTTAAAAAATAATAATAATAATTATTATTATTAGAATGGAAGAGTATACAGTAACTTTAATTGTGAATTTAATATGTGTACACTCATATTAACATATTGACATACGTATACAAAACCATGTACGTACTTGTCCAAAAATTTCATTTATCAACGTGTCGGTTAGTCAACAAACTCAGACCTGTAAATATCCTGTTCTCGCCTGTACGGAATTGTATTTGAAACCCTCTGCAAAGTCGAGTTAGACAATACCCCACCTCCTCTATTGTTCTATTGTTATAACAAGCGTGCATCATCTTGTGCCTAGTAACAAGGTATTTCCCCCTTAGTTGAAAGTAAATTGACGCCTGTCTAGATTTCTCTTTCTCTGAGATTTAATTCTCGCACAACCAATGTAAATTTTAATGCGAACTAAAATCGTTTATTTGAGTAAACAAGAAAGAGTAGTATAGGATTTAGTATTAATAGTAGAATAAGTATTTATAGTGATTGATATTCAGAAAAAAATGGCTTTATTTAACCCCGATCTATTATTAAAAGATGAATTGTGCTACGAAGCTATTTTACGCGGTTTACCTCACGCGAACGTAACAGTCTCTGAATTGCGCAAATCGTTACGCGAAAGTAGATCAGACACACCCTCGCAGTTAGGTAGATTACGCGAACTCGATTATGACAGCGAAAGAGAAACGTGTTATGCGAAGTATAGGGAACTGACGTTATTATCTCAAACCCTTCATGACGAAAAATCACCTGCAGTAATATTGCGGATCACGCAAAGAATAGAACATTTAACCCGCCGGTTGAAGAATTTATTGAATTGGCCCGACGTCACCGTAATCCCTCCCGATGTGCAAAAATTTGCGGATGAGGCATTACATCAATTACCCACAATTATCAACGAATTGCGAAGAATGTCCGACTCTGTTAGAATGGTAGAAATAGAACAATATCTGAAGAAATTAAATATTTCCCCAGTTCAATCTCCTACTTTAGAACACACTCCCTCCACCGCGAATCACGAATCTCCCACCGTATCGAAGATACAACCGACTCATGAACAGCTACCAGATAGAGAGTTAAATACCCTAACGATATCGGAACCCCCACAGCCTAGTGGTCACCATAATCGCACCAGTAAGTATGCGATTACGACGCCTAACGCAGCAACAGGTCCTTCTAGAAGTACACCACAAGTAAATTTTAATGTAGACCTCTACGGAAAGATCACGCACCCAGTAGAAAAAATCATTACAGAAATTCCATACACTGATGGCTTAAGTATTACGAAACTGTTAAATTTCATCAGATACCTCCTACAAATAAAAGATTTACAGCAACTGAATGATTGACAAATCTTGCAAGTCCTCCTACCCAAATGTAAACCACCATTAAGAGATCGTGTACTGGAATCATTAAGCTCGACTCTTCCAGTAGAAGAACTTCATACTACCATTATAAAACATTTTATTCCCACGGGAATTTATGAGGAGATCAAAAGAAACACCGTACTTCGAGTACAAGGAGCCCATGAGAGACTGGCCCACTATATTGCAGACATCAGAGAGTCTTCCCGACTACTGCAAGTCAACTGGAGTGAGAAACAATTGGTCGATACCATTCTAGTAGGATTATCTCCGGAAGAAAGATCTAGATTAGCATTAATAAATAGGCCCCACACTTCGCAGATCTAGAAGAATGCAGTATTCACTCGTCAAACGTATGTTACGCGGACCAGAACAGACATGCATTGCTATCCACTGCACCACGTAGATATGAAACGCAAGCCCTGGTAACAGATGGAAGAAAACAGCGTGAAAGACGACCATTTCGTAGACCTACCAATTTTCACGACCATAGTAAATCTAAAAAACCTCAACCTCGACAGGAAACCAGTGATACCCCTCGTAAAGAAAATATATGTTATAACTGCGGGAAATTTGGACACATCAGTAGAAACTGTAAACGGAGACAGTACTCTCAGAAAATCCCTTATCCAAAAAACATATAAGGCAGGGAGATCCGAAATCCTGTGTCTTCCGCAGCACCGTGAAAACAGGTAAACCCCTAAAAGTCAACAAATTCAAAAAAAATAACCCAAAACATTAGACCCCTATGTTAAGAAGTTTATTGATAAATGTAATGCTATTAATAAATGTAATTTCAGTGAGTGTCAATTACCATATATACAAGTAGATCTCGGTGTTACATCCTCCCTCGGATTAATTGATTCCGGATCACCACGAAGTTTAATTAGTCAACAGCTAGCCGATAAATTATTTGAACCCAACTTAGTTAAACGCAGTCAATCGGTGAATATTACATGCGCTACAGCTAATAAACAAAATTTAATGATAAAACTTATCGTCACGTTTAAAGTAAAAATTAAAAATCTAACGTGGTATTTTCCAATGTTGGTATGCGACGAGTTAGGACCCGACTTAATATTGGGAGCTGATTTTATCAGAAAAACAGTAATAATTCTTGACATTCACGATAAGAAGTATTATTTTGGATTCGATCGTTCACAAAAATATAATTTTGATGATAATACAAATAACAAAGAAAGTACTGGAACAGCTTCTACACATCTAGAACACCACGAGTCTGAATTAGCTCATCTGGAAAGTAAAGATAGACGGAAAATCCAGACACTAATAGAACAGTTTTCCAACGTCCTCACTCCAAAGTTAGGACTAACGAACCTGATAGAGTACAAAATCAATTTGAGCGACAATAAAGTAATACGCCTATCCCCATACAAATTATCACCGCCAAAAATGGAAGTAATGAGGAATCAAATCAACAAATTATTAGAACAAGGAGTCATCGAACCCTCTACTTCACCTTACTCATCACCCGCGTTTTTAGTACCAAAAGGTCACGACAAACATAGACTAATTTGCCGTCCCTTTCAACCTGTACCAATTTACGAGAGTACCCTTTGGAATATCCCAAGGTAGTTCTGTATGTAGCCGATTATTAGAGAAATTATTCCATGATATAAAATTTAAATATGTGCATCACTACCTAGATGACATCGTTATCTATAGCGAATCAATGGACCAACATCTTAAACATCTACGTGAAGTACTATCCCGATTAGAGAAAGCTGGATTAACCGTAAACCCCAGTAAAGTAAATTTTGCTGTCACACCGACAAGTTCATTTTTAGGTCACATCGTAAAGGCCAACGGAAAGGTAAGCATAGACCCCGAGCGAACCCGTGCGATCAGAGAATTTTTACCACCGCGGGATGCGAAAGGAATAGCCCAATTTTTGGGAATGATAAATTATTTCCACAAATATATTCCTCATCTAGCCGAAATTGCAGCACCGCTGAATGCTTTAAGAAAGAAGGGAGCTAAATTTGAGTGGAATGCGCAACACCAAGCTGCATTCGAAAAACTAAAAGAAAGCATAATATCTCCCCCAGTATTGCAATTAGCCGATCTTACAAAACCGTTTGTAGTGCAAACAGACAGTTCAAGTGTAGCCCTAGGTGCAGTAATATATCAGGAAGTAGATAACTCTAGACTACCTATTAGTTACCGGTACGCTTCACGTACCCTGACCGACCAAGAAAAGAAATACCCCGCATACGAATTAGAATGTTTAGCTATCGTTTTCGCATTTGAGAAGTTCAACCCCTTTTTAGAACATAAAGAGTTCCTGTTAGAAATGGACAATCAAGCATTATCTTGGTTACTAAATCACCCAAAACAGTTAGGTCGTATTGGAAGATGGGTATTAAGGTTAAATTGTTACAAATTTAAAGTACAACATATTAGAAGTACCCAAAATGTAGTTGCCGATACACTGTCACGTATGTTCCAGCCGACTAGTAAAACATCTGAAAACAAGGAGAGTAGAGAAACGCCGATTATCAATACTTTAATTACCGAGTTTCCTCTTGCATTTCCGGACATAGCTCAGTATCAACATCAAGACCCCCTTTTAAGACCAATTATAGAACAACTCGATAAAGGAAATAAGTCAGAAAAATACATATTGAGTAAGAGAGTATTATGTTATAGAATAGCAAACGGAAAATATTTACGAATAATCGCCCCTGATATTATTAAACCTATGCTGATGGAATACTACCATTCTTCCACCATTGGAGCACATATGGGAATAAATAAAACAATACATCGAATTCGTAAAGAATTTCACTGGGAAAATATGAACAGTGAGATAGCTAATTTCGTGAAAATGTGTAAGTTGTTTGCACTCAGCAAGCCAGCGAGAAACAGCCAAATAAGTCAATTAATCTCAGAAATTCCTATTACCCCGTTCTCCAAAACTTATTTAGACTTTTCAGGACCCTACCCTCGTTCTAAATCAGGAAATACCATGCTACTCATTTGCGTAGATTCATTCACCAAATTTGTCTGGATGTATCCCATGCGGCGAGCGTTAGCTTCGACCACCGTAAGTATATTGCAGGATAGATTATTTTAAGATTTCGGTACACCCATACATCTAGTGTCAGATAACGGACCCCAGTTTAAGTCAAAGGAATTCAAGAACATGTGTTTCAAACCAGGGATAGACCACATTACCACTACAGAGTATCATCCGCAAGGTAATATAGCTGAAAGGTATTTGCGAAACCTAAAATCTGCTTTAATAGCCTACCATGCAAACGACCATACGTCTTGGGACCAGAACCTATCCTGGATACAATTCACCTTCAATTCAGCCTATCATGAAGGACATAAGTATACACCATTTGAATTATTGTTTAAATACAAACCTAACCACCCATTATCCACTAAGTGGAAAATACATGAGTTACTACCCCACGAAATTAGGGATAAAAATATAAAGAAAATCTGGAATGAAGCTCGCGCTAATTTAAGAGCAAACTTAAAGAAATCGCGAAGATATCACGAGCGGATTAATAATAACAATGTAGTAAAGTACCAAATCGGTGACTTAGTAATGTATAGAAGACACCCGACGAGTAGTGCAATCGATAAGACCACCTCCAAGCTATCATACCGATGGTGTGGTCCTTACCAAATTCACAAATACTTAACTCCAGTAACTGTAGCCCTGTACGAACCCTCTACTCAAAAATATGTACGAAGAACACATATTTCGCAGATAAAACATTGTCACGAAAAAGGAAATAGTAGAGTGCAAGCTAAATGTAGAAAAAAGGTATATTTTTTGTACGCAACTGCTAAAGCGTACTTGAGTAACCACTTGCTTACCTAATCGTATAGATAGGGATGAGGCCTGATCAACCTTGGATCCTATTCAGCGAAAGTAGAGAAAAGTGAGAAGTCAGCTGACATCGAATATAAATAATAAGTAAGTAATAAATTACTTAAAGAGTAATTCTATAACAAGAGTAACTCACAACTAAAGAAAAAACTGGTAGTAGTCGTAAGTAGTAGTCTTAAGAAGAATTTAGTATGTTTTCAATATATAATTTATAAAGTGTGAATTTTATGTAGTCTAAGAATTAGTTTGTAAGGCGTTATATATGTTGATAATAGGAAGAAGTAAGTCGAGAGTGACTCATGCACCTAAAAAAAAAAAAAAACAAACGAGTGAGAGAAATTTTACACAGTAATCCCAAGCATACTCCCAGTACCTTACTGACCTAATAACCTATAGAATACCCACCCGGTGTCATCTTTAAGCGGCGGAGTATGTGACGATTTTAAAATAGGAAACGTAATATGGAGTAAAATTTATTTTTAAATCGCACATTAAAATTAATATTACATCCCGTGATTAACTCAAAATAATATTTAATAAAAAGGTTTAAATGACAAAAGGAATGCGAGTGTAAAGATAGGGAAACTAGTTAATAATTTACCATGCACTGACACGCATTAACTGGAATTAACCTGCATACAGATTCTTTTACTAAACAAATAATACTGGTAAAACTTGAAATTTATTCAAATAAATAAACAATGATACAGTAGTATACTATTTAATTCTGAAGTAAAGCATAGCTTTGGATAATAAAAAGGTCAAACTTTAAATACCGTAAATAGCGAATAAAGGTGGAACTATTTTGTTGTGATGCGTAAACTCCGCGCAGTTAACTTACCTGTCCTGACATAATAATAAGGCAGTCGAGATGGAGCGCTCTCGTAGTAAACACTACACCCTTGAACCATGCCCCGAAGTATTAAATATTTTAATTTAAAAGTGCAGATATAACTATGTGTAGAGGAAAGTATCAGTAAAGTAGTGTTTTATAAAGAAAAATGTAATCTATTAAATTAAATGGAATAAATAAGTGAGAGGGATGACATCTCTAGTGACTAAGTGTAAGATCTCCAATGTTTGTTTAAATTAAAAAGGTACAATGTACCAAAAGTGAGAACATTTCATAAATAACGATGTGACGTGCACTTCTGTGGGAAACAAGAACTTTCACTCGAGTTGTACTACTAAAGATGCTTAGCTACCTGACTTCATAGAACAGCATGACCGCTTCATTAATTACCAGGATCTCTTCAGGAACTTCACCCGGAAAGTAAACTACCATAACCTTCAACCATTTGTGGACACCCCGAGGACCAAGGACCAGGACACGGAGTAAACTTCACAATATCACAGGTGACACGGGGACTTGTCTTCCGTGGTTAAATGTCATTAAAACCAATGTTTGCAAAAGACAGTTTAATAAACTATATAAAAGACTTTAATTATTGTCAATTTGTAAATTGTATTATGTCATACGACTAAAATTATTTGTAATAGTAATTAGTGCTTGTAGTATAAAGCTTTTCAGATACTAGATGTTAGTATGAAATTAAGTCCATTCTTCAAATGCCCCCCCCCCAAAATAGTATAATAACTTAACTTACAAACCAATTTAATATCCCGGATCCGTGGAAAAAGCTAGCACATAACAATACTTTTGTTGTGGCCACCCTTTCAGAAAATATTTTGTAAACTTTTATTTAGAAAACCTTATGGTAACAAATCCATGTACAACTATAAAGGATAGCACCTAATAAAGAGATGTCATTACTTAACACAAAATACTGAGTGAATAAATCATCAAACACCCCAACAAACATTCCTTTCATTCTAACTACTACTGCTTGTTAAAATATTCATAAGAAGTTGATTAAGACTATGGCAACCCGTGCAATTGATCTGAGGCAATTACGCACTGGTTCCCGACGTTATAACGTAGGTAAGACGTTATAAGCGTTCATTGACAATTACTCAATAAAGCGCATGGCCCATGCAATTACGTATGGCGTACATTGCCAAGATAAATAACGATTGAAGATTGAAAATTATATAAAGAAGTTAAACAAATAATCAAATTTCACATCTCCGCGGCTAGCAAATAGGAAAGAGTATTGAGCGAGTGAAGGCTGAGGGTCAACTAACAACTCTGTCGTAGCTCGCAGTTAGCGAACTGCACTTTAAGCGGGTGACGTAATTGCGTGGGCTGATTGCGCACGGGTATAATGAACAAATACAAAGATTTAACACCAGCATTAATTTCACTACTCAAAGCCAATTACCAGCATCTTACCAAGAGGGAAATCGAAAGCAAATTCACTAGAATTACAAACGAACTTTCAGTAGGCATCTGAAAGAAGGAATCTGAAAGGCATCAAGAAGGAATCTGAAAGTGACACATCGGATTCAAGTGGTGATGAAACGACTCCCACCCCCAACCCAATTCTACAAGAAATCAACATTACTTACCACAACCCGATATTGTGAATATCTTACAATAGAATATCAACGGGTTCTATCCACAAAAAAAAAAACTTGGAACTAATTATCAATAAATTTTTCCCTGACGTTATCTGCCTATAGGAAACCAATTTTAAAAAGAATTACCATGCAAAAATAAAAAATTATTCAACCACTTTCAAAAACAGAGCCAAATCTCAACACGCTAGTGGTAGAGGCCCACTATATGTTAGCAGCAAACTCAACAAAACAGACACCACAATAAATACTGATATTGAAGCTGTAGCTGTGTCTGTATTGCTTCCTATTGGTTAGTTGATGATTTGTAATGTTTATGTACTAAACTGGTATGGTTTCTCTGATAACGAGATAATAGGTATTGTAAATCAACTGCCCAAACCTTTTCTCATAGTAGGGGATTTTAATAGCCATAATTATAGGGTGGGCTCTTAAAACAGATAAACATCGAGAAAATTATACAAAACACAAACCTTGTAATGTTGAACAAAAATCATGATACTCATTTAAATATATAATAGGCCTACAACAAATTTAGCTTGACCTCGCACTCTGCAGTCCTTCAATAGCCCATCTATTTAACTGGACAGTCTCTTGTGATCTCTATGGCAGGGTTCACTTTCCTATTTTCGTAGAAATGCATCGAAACGGCCCTAAACTAATAACCTAAGGCACATGGAAATTCAGTAAAGCCAACTGGGAAAAATAGGTACCAAAACATAATCACCGAACACTTAAACGCTCTATGTGTACACAAGCCAGACAACTTAACAGTTAACAACAAAGTAGAAATAATTACTAACTACATACTGAATGCTGCTGATCAGAGTATTCCAATAAGAGTCAACAAGGGCACAAAAGACACCAGTTCCTTGGTGGAATGAAGAATGTAAATCCACCATTGTCCATGGTGTAGTCCATCGCACAATGCGTAAATCTTACAATACTTACAGAAGGCATCCGACTTATGATAACCAGATAAAATACAAACGATATAGACCTACTATAATAGGGTTCGTAGAATCTACAAGGAATGCAAGAGGGCTGTGTGGACTACATATTTTTCATCCATCACCAATCAGACACCGACCACCGATCTCTGGAACAAACTTACGAATATAAAAGGCCTCACAGTAACAGATGGGACTGAAGTAGGCTACTGATTGTAGATGATGGGACGGTAATTTCACAACCGGAAGTCATTGCTAATACATTAGTTGCAACTTTTGTCAAAGACTCTTACGACACCAACTACGACCAAGTTTTTCAAGAAATCAAAAAAAGAACTGCCATGTTAGTAAATAAAATCATGGAAACAAAACGCGGCTACAGAACCTAAAATTAATCACTCATTTCATTAAAAGAACTAAAAAATGTTCTGTCGAAATGTAGGATTCCAGTCCAGAGCCAGACGGTATCCACAGCATCTTCCTTAAAAATCTTCCTGAATCAGCACTAACATTGCTTGGATGCTTGTATGGTGTTCCGGAACACTCCCTGAGAAATGGAGGGAAGCGATAGTTATCCCACTCCCTAAGGCAAATAAAAAGATCATTGTAAACCCGAGAAATGCAGTCCAGTTACTCTTACCTGTACTCTATGTAAGTTAATGGAAAAAATTATTAACAGAAGATTACAGTGGTTCTTAGATAGTATTAAGTTCCTATCAGGACATCAGAGAGGTTTTCGGAAAGCTCGATCTAGTTTAGATCAGTTAATAAACATTGAAGGAAATGTCTGCGAGGCCTTTATAAATAATGAACATCTTGTTGCCGTTTGCTTAGATCGGGAAAAAGCTTATGAATTGTTATAGAAGAACCGAATTGTATACATTCTGAACATCGCAAGGGCATTCAGTCTATCGTTTTTCATTGTATTTCTCAAGAAAGTCTTTAGTCTTTTCAGAGTCGAAAAGCAGCGCTCAGTCAGGTTCGGCAGTTGTCATGGGGGTAGTTATGACAATTTTCAGAAGTATCAACACTTCTTTGAAAACTGACGTCAGATTGTTTTCTTCTATAAAGTTAAGAAGTTTTATTGCGCCTTTAATATTATAACCATGCCGTCTGTATAGTAGTTCCAATTCACTCCGGAGTTTGTTTTCTTGTAAGAAAGGTTAATGCCGAATCACTAGCTTGAATTTTTCTTCCGGAAAGTTTGTAGAAAAAAGTGGAAATAAGTCATTGGACATCAATGAAGCTGGTTCTAGGTGACCTGTGTAAGTAGGGGAAGGTTGCCATCAATGGACCGGTTCCATGGATGGACCTCTTACGTATTTCCTCTACCAAAGCGTGCACATGCGCGGTAGTAGTTGTAGAATCTTTGTTTCCTTAACGCCAGCTGTGTGCAGTGCTGTAAACGAGTTGGAGTTGCGTCGCTGCTAGATAAAAATTCAGGTAAGGTTTCTGTACTCTGTGCTATAACTACTAGTCTTTTTTAATATCAGTTATCACGAATTATATATTACTGAACAATTTCACAATTTGTTGACATTAAAAGCAGTTTTTAAAGTTCTAAATTTTATATCGGTTGTTCCAATTTGAATCGTCATTTCGGCTGTGTTTATCTAAAGAATCCAATATGGCGAGTTGCCATCATTGGACCACTTGGTGTTTCCGTGAATGGACCAGTTTATCAGGTGGTCCATTCATGGAAACGTGAACAAATTCTTGAATTATTATTATTTTTCTTGACATGCTTTACGTTATGTATCTTTTCTTTTATATTTTGACTACAAGTAAGACTAAATTTTATCATTTTAAGTTTTACCTCTTACATGGGACACAGAAACCTTGTTTGCTTGGTACTTTTCCATTTACTGATATTTTGTGACAGGCCTGTTAGTAAATTTTATTAACCTATAATCTACGGTATACAATTAACAACCTGTTAAATTGCAAATATTAATTTTTATAACGCTAAGAATGTAGGAGATGCGAGGAAATAGCGTATTATTGTGTGTGAGTTGGTAGCTGCGTTAGAGTCTAGAAAAACGTGTTATAATACATATAATATGTAATATATAATTATAATATAATATACACTGTGTTCAATGTAAGTGCTATTTTTTTTTTTACAAATAACCTAACTATTAGCCTAAAGTATAACCTACAACTACATATAAACATTAAACTCTGTAGGCTACCTTCAAAAATTTACATCATTATATTCTAGCCCGAATATTGTAGTCATTTGAAAATAAGTTTATAGCAACAATTGGTAGCAAATTGAAAATAAAAACGTTTCAATACAAACATATTGAGTCTCCCTGTACTATGATAACACTAATAAAATTATAGCCTTACACTTTTAGTCACAAGGGCGTTAGGTTCCTACTCTTACATGGTCGTTGTATGGCACTCAGGTTGAAGAGTAGATAGACATTTGATTATATTTAAAAGCTGAAATGAAATTATTAATTTTAAATAGTAATCATTGCAAAAAAGCCTAAATACACAAAATATGTAGTAGCTTGTCTATAAATTAACAAACTAATTTTCGTTTTTCAGAAAAATGCCAAAAGGAGTGAAATATGGACAATGGAGTACCGAAGCAATGGAATGTGCTATCGCAGCCTTTCGTAACGGAGACATGGGTTTGAATGAAGTCTGCCGAGAGTATGGAGTGCCCAAAGCAACTTTAAAGAGACATTTAGAAGGCAAAAACAATTTTGCTGTGGAGGGAAAGAAAATTATTGGTAGTTTAGGAGATCTGCCTCCTGAGGTAGAGAAGGAATTAGTAGACCACATTTTAAAATTAGAGATGTTTTTGGAATCACAGCCAAAGACTTACTTACGAGAACTCTCGTTTCAAGTCGCTGAACAAAATAACATCGAACACAGATTCAACAAAGAGAAGAGATCGGCTGGGAAAAAATGGTACTACAATTTTATGCGGCGACGCGACATCCCGAATTAAGTCACAGGCTTCTTGAGATAATTTTTCATACTTTATATGTTTTAGTTTTGTTTTACCATGACTTGTAGATAATAAAATGTAATACACCTATGTAGAGACAGTTTTTCTTTACTTTCGTAAACGGTCCCTCGATGGTCCATTCATAGCAACCAGTTGCCATCAAATGACAGTTTGTTAAAATTTTGTTTTTTGTTCCTACTACCATATTTGAAAAATCTAAAAACAAAGTAAATACTCACTGTTAATCAGAAAGTAATAGAGAGACTATCTGTATATTGAATGGTAAATTTAAGTTGAAAATGTGATGAAAAAAAAATAAAACTGTTATGTGGTCCAATGATGGCAACCTCCCCCTAAATCTATCTTTTACGTGAGTTATATGATGTCACGTACTTCTTTTGCATACCCTATTCTAGTGCTGCATCCAAAATTATTGGATCACCATTGTCTCTGGGAGACAATAAAATACATGGAAAACAGAACAAAGATTTCTGAACGTCGCAGCCACCCATATCCAGTCATTTTTTTTGGTATGCATCTTTTGAAAGCAGTTGCCATCTAAAAACACGATTCCCACTTTCCTTATTTTCTGTTTGCATCATGCAGAATTCAGGAGTTGGCCTACCTAATGACTTTAGTTCAATTTTTTGATCTTGCAAAAGTTATTGCTTTAAGGGCCTGCACTAAATGTTAAAATGTTGGATTAAATCTTAAAACAAAACCTAATAATTCGACACTACAGTATTTTCCTAAATTATTCGTGAAGCTATTAAAAAAAAACACACACAAACTCAAAACCTAAACCTAAACAAATGCCCGCACTCAATTAACCACGCTAGAGGAACTATAAACACTAAAAAGAGCAAATCTCAACATTTCTGCTATTATCTAATACAAAAATATTTTCTTGTCCGAAGTATTAAAGAAATATGTAATTACTTTCCACAAGTAGTGATAATGGGTTGTTTAATGATATGATTTAATCTGCGGGGCGCGCGCCTTAGCGCCCTAAGAACGAACCGCCCCTGACTACTGCATAATCCTAGGAAATGTTCTAACAACCATGATATATGGTTTTACAGCTAAAAAATAGAGATCGTCGGAGCTGTGCAAAATCAGCATGCCTAGTACAGAAACTGGTTCGTAGTGACACATGGTTCCAGGGCTCCAAGTTACCTTTTCGCAAAATAGCCTTGTTTATATATTATGCCTGGTCACAGCAGTATGCTTCAACAAAAGTTTGTGAATTCTAGGCATAAACGAGAGTATATTGGGCCAATTATTTAAGAAAGGTATGTGCTTCGATTTGCTTCAACATGCAGTGAAGATAGGGGGTCCTAATAGGACAGTTGAGTTTCAAGACGTGTATTTCCTCACCAATCACCAAGGACGTGTATTTCCTCAGTAGTGGGTATTTGGAGGCTACTGCCGTGAGACGAAGGAAAGTTTTCTTTGTGCAGTAGACGACCGATCTTCAGATACCCTTATTTCCTTAATTCAAAAATATGTTCATCCTGGCAGTATGATTATGTCAGACGAATGGCGTGCATACCAGGGAAATGGAAACATTCCTGGGTATACTCCTTTAACCGGCAATCACTCATACAACTTTGTTGATCCCTCAACTGGAGCGCACACACAAGGAATCGAAAGAACTTGGCGTTCATTTAAACGCAGAAACAAAATGGAGTGTGGAACGAGTAGGAATTTAACAGATTCCTACTTGTGTGAATATATGTGGCGGAAACGCTGTGAAGACGAGATGTTCGAACAAATTTTTAAATATATTGTCGAGTTCTGGGCACCCTCATAATGTAATGTTAAATAATGTTGCATTAATAGTGTTTAATGTAATTATATGTAAATAATGTAACTATTATGAATAAAATAAAATAAATTTAAAAAAAGAAATAAACCAAAAAAAGTAAAAAACATCATAAAATTGCACTGGATCTTAGTTTACTGTGTAATCCATAGGGCGCCCGCGTGTGTCTATGTGTGCGTGAGTGTGTAGTAGTTTACCGCCACTGCTGTTGGAAAGTAGGCCTATAATAGTGGGATGACGGTGGTAAGTGTGGTAGGGGTTGGCGGGAACGCAACTAAAGTAGGTGTGGGCTTGGCAGGCAATGGAACGTTGTAGTCAGAAAAGATAAAATACCCTTGGCAAATCTTTCTCTTGGGCAGCCAAAAAAATAACTCGTCAATGTTTTAATCGTTAGCAAAAAATTTAACGATTAATGATTAAAGGTAATTATTTTAAATTTTAATTGCATATTTATTTACATAGGCCTATGTAAGGAAACCGATGTTGATTGCCAATGAAATTTATCTTTTATTCAGGTGCGGCTCGTTCTTAGGGCGCTAAGGCCCCCCCCCCCTCAGTTTAAATCATATAATTAACACCATATTATCACTACTCGTAGAAAGTCATATACATATACCTTTCTTTAATACTTCCGACAAGAAAATGTTTTCGGAACAGCATGCGTTACAATCGTGCCCCCCCCCCACTCTGCCCAAAGTTGAATAAACTTGTAAGCTTATAGGCGGTATTTACACTATCAACCGACGCGTCTGCTGCCGCGCCACATTGAGCAGAAAGTGCAACTAAGCAGTACAACTAATCGTGGACTATTGATAATATGAGATTTGCTCTTTTTAGTGTTTAGTTTTTTTCTGGCGTGGTTAATACAGTGCGGTAATTTGTTTAGTGTTCAGGTTTAGAGTATGTTTTTTTAATAGCTTCACGAATAATTTAGGCAAATATTGTATTGTCGAATCATTAGGTTTAGTTTTAACATTTTATCCAACATGGATAAAACATGCATAACAGTGCAGGTGCTTAAAGCAATAAATTTTACAAGATTAACTCTTGATCAAAAAATGAACGTCATTAGGTAGGCCAACTCCTGAATTCTGCATGATCCAAACAGAAATAAGAAAAGTGAGAATCGTGTTTTCAGAAAGCAACTACTTTCGAAAGATGCATACAAAAAATGACTGGATCTGTGGCTGTGACGTTCAGAAATCTTTGTTCTGTTTTCTATGTATTTTATTTATTTTATTTTCTCCAAGAGACAGTGGTGATTGCTTGTAGACTGTAAAAGGGGTTAATGATATAAAACGTCTTACAGAAAAAATTAAGAAGCATGAAATATCCGTCAATCACATGAATAGTGTTGTTGATTTTTCTTTGTTAGGCAAAGTAAACATACTGTCTAATCCGGACTCACAATTTAGACAAAACATTGAAAAGCACAATATCCAATTCAGCAAAAACAGATATATTTTAAAACGGCTGATTTCGTGTGTCAAATTTTGTAGTGTTTTTGAGTTGCCTCTAAGAGGTCATGACGAATCAGCATCGTTTACAAATTCGGGGGTATACAAAGGTTTAATTAATTTTACTGCGGAGCTGGGTTCTGCAATGAAAGACGATTTAGAATCGACCACTCTATTCAAAGGTACATCGAAATTGTAGTACCATTTTTTCCCAGCCGATCTCTTCTCTTTGTTGAATCTGTGTTCGATGTTATTTTGTTCAGCGACTTGAAACGCGAGTTCTCGTAAGTCTTTGGCTGTGATTCCAAAAACATCTCTAATTTTAAAATGTGGTCTACTAATTCCTTCTCTACCTTAGGAGGCAGATCTCCTAAACTACCAATAATTTTCTTTCCCTCCACAGCAAAATTGTTTTTGCCTTCTAAATGTCTCTTTAAAGTTGCTTTGGGCACTCCATACTCTCGGCAGACTTCATTCAAACCCATGTCTCCGTTACGAAAGGCTGCGATAGCACATTCCATTGCTTCGGTACTCCATTGTCCATATTTCACTCCTTTTGGCATTTTTCTGAAAAACGAAAATTAGTATGTTAATTTATAGACAAGCTACTACATATTTTGTGTATTTAGGCTTTTTTGCAATGATTACTATTTAAAATTAATAATTTCATTTCAGCTTTTAAATATAATCAAATGTCTATCTACTCTTCAACCTGAGTGCCATACAACGACCATGTTAAGAGTAGGAACCTAACGCCCTTGTGACTAAAAGTGAAAGGCTATAATTTTATTAGTGTTATCATAGTACAGGGAGACTCAATATGTTTGTATTGAAACGTTTTTATTTTCAATTTGCTTCCAATTGTTGCTATAAACTTATTTTCAAATGACTACAATATTCGGGCTAGAATATAATGATGTAAATTTTTCAAGGTAGTCTACAGAGTTTAATGTTTATATGTAGTTGTAGGTTATACTTTAGGCTAATAGTTAGGTTATTTGTAAAAAAAAAAAATAGCACTTACATTGAACACAGTGTATATTTGAGTATTATAACACGTTTTTCTAGACACTAACGCAGCTACCAACTCACACACAATAATACGCTATTTCCTCGCATCTCCTACATTCTTAGCGTTATAAAAATTAATATTTGCAATTTAACAGGTTGTTAATTGTATACCGTAGATTATAGGTTAATAAAATTTACTAACAGGCCTGTCACAAAATATCAGTAAATGGAAAAGTACCAAGCAAACAAGGTTTCTGTGTCCCATGTAAGAGGTAAAACTTAAAATGATAAAATTTAGTCTTACTTGTAGTCAAAATATAAAAGAAAAGATACATAACGTAAAGCATGTCAAGAAAAATAATAATAATTCAAGAATTTGTTCACGTTTCCATGAATGGACCACCTGATAAACTGGTCCATTCACGGAAACACCAAGTGGTCCAATGATGGCAACTCGCCATATTGGATTCTTTAGATAAACACAGCCGAAATGACGATTCAAATTGGAACAACCGATATAAAATTTAGAACTTTAAAAACTGCTTTTAATGTCAACAAATTGTGAAATTGTTCAGTAATATATAATTCGTGATAATTGATATTAAAAAAGACTAGTAGTTATAGCACAGAGTACAGAAACCTTACCTGAATTTTTATCTAGCAGCGACGCAACTCCAACTCGTTTACAGCACTGCACACAGCTGGCGTTAAGGAAACAAAGATTCTACAACTACTACCGCGCATGTGCACGCTTTGGTAGAGGAAATACGTAAGAGGTCCATCCATGGAACCGGTCCATTGATGGCAACCTTCCCCTACTTACACAGGTCACCTAGAAGCAGCTTCATTGATGTCCAATGACTTATTTCCACTTTTTTCTACAAACTTTCCGGAAGAAAAATTCAAGCTAGTGATTCGGCATTAACCTTTCTTACAAGAAAACAAACTCCGGAGTGAATTGGAACTACTATACAGACGGCATGGTTATAATATTAAAGGCGCAATAAAACTTCTTAACTTTATAGAAGAAAACAATCTGACTTCAGTTTTCAAAGAAGTGTTGATACTTCTGAAAATTGTCATAACTACCCCCATGACAACTGCCGAACCTGACTGAGCGCTGCTTTTCGACTCTGAAAAGACTAAAGACTTTCTTGAGAAATACAATGAAAAACGATAGACTGAATGCCCTTGCGATGTTATCTATCAACAAGGAACTTGTTAAAGAAATGAAGGACTTTGATGTTAGACGTTCGTAAATGTAAAGGAAAGGCGAATGGACTTTGTATGTAAATAAATGGTCTGTTTAAAGTGTAGGTATCATAAAAATAATATAATGTAAATATAGTATATTACTATTTTTGTGAAACAGCATAGACATTTTTGTGGACACTTTCGACAGTTTGTGGTTATGTTTATTAATAAAGCTGCTGACTCTCTACAAGAGCTCACAATATTTGAGGTGTGATCAAATTTTTAAATAATATTCTTATTTTATTAATGAATTATGTGATCAAATATTGGCGACATTTCCATTGTGCGTTAACTTCAATATTGATAAATAATTAAGAAGCCGGAAAGCCGCGCCCTCCAGCCTCTTAAGTCACGAGCCGCCACTGGCAGTAGTCCTTTCTCTAGAAAGAAATGTACTGCGTCCTCCTCAGTCTGAAGTGCTGAGCCCAGTTCCAGTAGATTCGTTTTAGTATTGCAGAACATTCAGAAATAACAAATAAATAATGACTAACACGCAAGCTCCAAACAAACAGTGGAAAGCTATTATATAGTCGCTTCGCTCTCGACGAGGCCTTTCGATGCTTCCATCATATTCAGGTCTTAAACGACAGTAGGTTAAGATGGCTACTATTAAAAATAACTTGACTGTTTAATTATGCTTTAACTAGTTGACATTGTCATGCTGATCTATAACATTCTCTCCGTAACTAGCAGTTTTGTACCATGTACCAAGTTTTTTCCCCTTCAACACTTAAAAACATATTTTTTAAAATATTTTAAACAATTAAAATTAAACAATTTAATATTAAACAATTATAGACGAGACAGAAAACACCTCTTCTTTACTACTGTACAAAGTACATAATTTGGACGTTGATGTATAAGAATATTTATTTAGATATTAACCAAAGCTCCGCGCTGGCTTTAGATAACCGATTTATTGAGGAACTATTAACATTACTAGCTACACATTCCAGACATAAATTAAGCTATTTATACAGTAGTAATTTCTGACTATTCCTAACTTGTAATTTATACTTACCCAAATAGTGATTCTTTAATTTTTCAATAGCAGCATTAACATTAAAATCTGAATTCTGAGAACAGACCATTTCTATTTTAAGTACGTTACTTAATTTCCTCCACCGTTGTAAAAATATAGATTTCTTTTAGTTATCGCTTGCAACAAAATGTTAGGATACCGATCTGAAGTTAGACGCAAGGTCTGATGAATATATTTCAAATGCAATTACAGTGTGTAAAAATGTAGGGAAAAAAGTGTCTCTCAGTACAGAAAATAATCCGGAGAACTTCTTGGCAAATTAAAAATTTTTTTATAAAGTAACATTGAACTCCGTCATCAGCTCCATACATTTTATACCCCAACACTTGTGCAGTATGGCACAATATCGCTCTACAGACAACATTAAATATTTTAAGTTTTGCAGAACACTGAATGTTGCAGGCCTCCCTCCATTCATAAAAACAACAATTTTTTATTTCCAAAATACAACTAGATTCCATTTCCTTCAATATTTCTCTAAATTATTTGTCATAGTTCACCGGGTTTATAGGCCTACCTCATCGACAGTTTTGTACCACGTGTTATTTGTGCAGCTACTTGAAGGCTACTTGAGACATTTTTGCGTACTTATACAAATAAAAACATAATACAGCGTTTGTGTCATCTAGACACAACTAAGGGTTAACATATAGCAAACATATCGACGCAATTAAATTTTAAATACCGCTGGTAAGTTCCAGTTTACTGATTGCCGAGCAGTTATTACCATCATTAGGCCTATTAGTTTTAATGGCTTATTTTATCGTATAACGTAAATTTATGTTTGGGATCGTTCATATATATTTAATACTTTTGTAATTTGCCTTCAACGTACGAACACCAACAGTTTAATGTATTTTTGCGGTTACTTAATGTGGCTAACAACCAGCATTTCGGGGGTGACTACATTTACTAGGCATCCCACATCAACGACTACTAACATTTATCCAAGTTTAAGTTTTAATGACACAGAAATGAAAAAGTGTTATGACTCACTAGCGGAACTAGACAAAGTGGTAGTTTACTGTTTTGAGAAAGACATGTACCATACCGTGAAGGCTGCGGTAAACAGTATAAAACACTACAATTCGATACTGGCTATTCTGATAATGAAGACTGCAAAGAACACAACATGTGAGGATGTGAAACAGTTTGCTAAGGCTCTAGTGAACATTTCATCACCTTACTTCGTTCGGTTGTATTCTGAAGACGACATACTGAATCTTCAGTTTAGTCCGTCAACAGAAAACAAAAAAGAAATTGTAGGCTTGTTTAACGAAACTAAAACAATGTTTAGATATATTAAGGAGAAATTCTGACTAAGCGAAACTTTTCATGGCTTTGTTCTTGTTGCCCTATCATCGCGATAATTGTAAAACAGTGTATCGTTGTAGCAGTTCTACCGTACTCAGCATTTTCATCAACGTCTTGGTTTAATTACGGGAAGTATTATGAACTTTAACGTTTAATCATTAACGCTCTAGAGTGCCACGATCAGCTAACAAATCGCATCTTTTTAAACCTTTCAACACTGCATACGTTTCCAAATGCGGTTACATTGTTCAGTCCGCATTTCTTAGATTAATTTATATTTTGTCTGGTTTTGTTTGAATAATCATAATCATTAATTAAGTTTGGTTTAATCATAATAATATTTTCAGTCTAATTCACAATAGCTCCGTTAGTAATTATTCACCTAAATATTCGTAGCAATTAGGCGTATATTACAAATCTAATTTCTACGTGTGTGTAATTGTCTAAAGGTACACACACTATGCTGACGTGACGGTAGACCAGATGGAGTCCGTGAACGTGAAGGCACGTCAGTTGTTGAGTCCGCCACGTCGACGTTGTTGAGCTACATTAGCTAAGTAATTGACACTGATCTACCTGAATTGGCTGCAGACGTGTACTGTTGCAGCAAAATATTCAATGAAGGCCAGCGGCTAAATGATGAGTGCCACAACTTCTCGAAGGTGGCCCTTCTTAGTATATGGCAGAATGAAAAAACATAAATTCTATCATCTTTTGAACATGGCTGCTCCAAATATTCCGCTCAACTATTGCTAGAATCTATTCGCCCGAAGAGAGGCTTGCACTATGCTCGAGGTAAGTGGCAGTTCAGTTTCAAATACATTAATAAATAACATGCGGAAAAACAAAATAATAAAAAGTAATATATTTTGTAAGCAGTTTTATTTAAACACTACTAAAAAGTAAAAATAACCATTAACAATTTATTATCACTCACATCGTGGTAATAAATGAGTGACTGCGTCATTGTTTTTGACCCACAATTAAGCTAGTAAATACTCTTAAGTAGTTAGCATTCATCGTCCGCTGGGTTAGAACGGAAGAAATTGTAGTAAGGGTGGCAACCTGATGAAAGGTAGGTTTGATACTCACTGCGTGTAATATGGTGAAGTCTGTGGCTCATGATGGTAACGTAGGGAGGTATGTTATGGTCTGAGCATCACGAAACACCTGAAAAAACTGTTTCTCCATCTTCACCCTTCTCCTCTCTTGGCAGCTTAAATTTTTATACTTTTCGCCAGATAGAAGAATACTTTACAGTCGTCATGCTCACAAGTCTGAGAGATGGTCAGTGGACTGTGGGAGAGATAACGTGAGCGGAAAAGACTGTTATCTCTCATTTACAGCAACCAGTTCAGTCATAGATTTTATCGCCTTTTCTTATTAACAGGGCCGTTCTTCGGTACTGCAAACGGTTAAGAGATACACTGAATATTATTATCCTTTCAGTTAAAGAGTGTTCTTTATTACTCGGGATTAACTGGCAACCTTGTGAACTGTCAGCATCCCTAACAGGATTTGCAGCATCTGGGTAAGCAGCAAGAATATCTTCCACACATTCGATGTTAATACTACCTTGATGCGTATTTCCACATACGCTTACACATACAATACGTTCTGTTACATATGACTGATAGAAAACGTGCTATGAACGTAATGACAACAAAAAGGATTAAATGGTGATTGCCTTTCTCTCAATACGTACGCTCAGCACTGAGCAAAGGTTGGTATCACATTAGGCCTACTTACAATCTGGCTTCCAGGATAAAAACCATTTGACGTTCGACTTTCCATTTGCGAAAACTCTTGGAAGCTTCATAAGATTTTGTTGTTCTTCTTTTTGCAGCCTAAGTGTAGGCATTTTTTAGTTTATCCTTCATAAATTTACACTCGTTCCTTGTAAATGGAAATATGTTTAACTTCTGACTGAATTCCAATATGAAACTAGAGTTTTCATGACACTTAACCAAAATAAACATTTCTATTTATTGGTAAATTTATTTGATTTCTTCTCTTGCTTCTCATTGTTATTTTTGTTTTTGTGTTTTAGATATTTAGCAACCGGAAATTACTCTGGATCATTGGGATTTTCATTTCGATTGGGGTTTTCCACAGTATCAAACTATCCCTCAAAATTATTTGAGAAACTTTAAAACCCAAACATACATGCGACAGCCTAATAAAAATCAACGGAAAGAGAAAGCCAATGATTCTGGAAACATTTAGAATTTCCTCATTGCATAGGTTCGTTGACTGGAAAGCATGTGCAAATACGTTGTCGAAACGGCGCTGGTTCTTTATAAAAGTACCATTCCATCGTTTTGTTGGCCTTAGTGGATACAAACTAAAAATTTACATTGGTTGACTAGGAAGCTTATGGGAAATTTCACATAATAGTAAACTTGAGAGATCGTCTTTTGCTAGAAAATTATCGATGAACAAACTTGTCACTCGTAGACACGCTGAGTTAACATCAACGACCGACTCTTTTCTCTTTCTTTTAAGTGTCAGATGAAGCCTTTCTTATGAAAACAAACATGATGTTCCTTTACAGCAAAATTTCCGTAATAAGTGGAGAAGAAAAAGTGTTTACCGACATTCAACGTCTCCTTGCACTTAAAAATAAATTTGTAATTATACAGCAGGGAGGTTACGAGTATTCGGAAAACCTTCAGAAATGCAACCGGAAGCTGTGACTATGTCGTTTGTCTTCACAATTTGCTCCAAAATACCAAAACTGTTGTATTCTTTTGAAGACAAAAATTTATGAAGAAATGAAATCAACGTGTGTGGGCACATGGGAGCGATTCGGTGAAGCCATGTACGAGAAGTGGGTTTGGTTAGAGATATTTCAAAAAGTTTCTACACAAGAGTGGTAGAATCGCTCATTGATCACACAAGAACTTTCCTTGAATCGTCGTTATTTTGGTCTTTCAACAGCAGCTGAAATTATTGATGAACGAAATTAAGAGTAATTAATGTAAAGTAATAAATTAAGTAAAAAAATAATTCATTCAAAATAACAATTTTTTATTGGTTTGAAAATTCTAGTTTTACGGAGCTTTCCCAAGCCTCCTTTTGAGTTTTTGATTCTCTACTCCCTTTTGGGAGGGTCGTACAGTACTCATACAATCACTCGAACCGGATTCAAGTCTCTTCTATGGCAAAACTCGTGAGAAACAAGAGTAAGTGATGAAAAAGTCGCACTCAACTTAATTTCTTCATACGACTGACGAAAATTTGGGAGTTGCACCAGACGCCGTCATCTCAGGTCCCACCAGAGCAATAAACCAATAAACACATCTGCATTTACACAACACGCAATAGGGCTACCCCGTGGGTCGATGTGTACCACGTCACATCACGTCAAATAGTGTGTATTTTTCACATTATGGTAACACATTAATTTCTGTGTCATGTCCTTTTTCTGTCATCGCCACAAGGGCGGTTGACTTTTCCACAGCACTAAAGTAATAAATGTAATTAAAAATAATTAATATAAGTAATAAATTTAGTAAAAAACTAATTCATGCGAAGTAATAAATTTTTTCGACAGATTAAACATCACTATTTATGTTTAATCGACATGTTTTTCTAACTCGGATCTCGTAAATAATGTATTTAAATAAAACTTACATTAGATACGGTATTTACACTTTATGTTGTGATAAGATTACTTTTCAGACTAATTAATTAGCAAACGTTAAATACATTTGCAAATGATCAACATACTCTTGTTTAAAACTTTTTGTTTACAGTAGAACTACTGCGTGTACTAAAAAATTTCATCATTGTTGTAAAACATTAAGTCTCATATATGTCTGATTTGAATTAAGTTACAACTTGCGTTTGGATTCCTGCTACCGTAATTGCATTAACTTTATACTAAAACTTGCTCCATGCGTGAACTTGTTCGACAATGCTAATGCACTATTTTAAACATTTACTAACATTTGTGTTTTGGTTGTATGTTGAAATAATATACTGTCAAAAAGAAAATGAAATTTCTCAAGTTGAATTTGGAGATAGTGGGTCAGACGGGCATTTATATCTTAAACAACACTTAAAAGGTATTGAGAAAACAGTGTATGATGTTCTGGTGAATTCACTGTTTGAATCTGAAGACACAATGAAGGAGTTACTAAAAGATTACATTTACTTACTGATAGATACTGTAATGTGCATAAAGAAAAATGAAGCGGATGGCTTTCAAACGAGAACAGCACTATTAGCAAAAGGTGGGCCAATATTTTTACACAATTACGGAAGCCAATATTTCAACGATAGCTCCTGTAAATGGAATGGTTCTACTGGTGAATTGTCAGTCATTATGAAAGAAATCGAAGACCTCTACGATAAAATTGTTAGACTGGATACGGACAACTGTCCTACGGCACCCACGTCTGTAATATTATAAATTCGTTTTCAGTGATTATCATTTCTTGTAAGCTTAAAATTTGTCTAATGCACTTATAATTTACAAGTTATTAATTTGTATACATATTTTTTTTACAAATCGTATGTGAGCGTTACTACATTTGCTGTTGTGGTCACATAACGTGAATAACATTATAAATAACAAATGAAGTTGCACATTATATGATGTTTAATAAGCATTATATGGTCGACACCTTCTACTAGGTGTCGTCTCCAACGAGGTTGTTACGTATTATCTCTTCCTTGTACTTTGTATATCAAAGTTTCACCGTCTCGTAACTCCAGTTCCTAATTTTCTCCATTCACCGTTTTCATTTTTTCTTTCTGTTTAAGTCTCTTCCTGTTTAATTTTGCCTTCTTCCACTACATACAACATGCCTTTCTTCGTGTTTCATTAAGTGCTCTAAGTAAGACGTTTTAAAGTGTCCAGTTGCGTTTATTCTTCGTAATAATCTTCCGTGGTAGTTTTTCCTGCCTAGTTAATGCTAAGAATTTTTCGGTATGCCCATATTTCAAAGTTCTGAAGTTTGAGAACACACTTTACAATCAATAAAGCATCAGTTTACAAACTTTACATTTGAATGTTCTTAGTCGGTTAAAACTCGACAATAATTTTTGGCTTATTTATGAATCATATTTTTGCTTTTCCACTTCTTCTTTTGATTTTCTTGGCAGTATACAAACTGTTATTCACTTCTCTACACGCACGTGTTAAAGTTTGATATTATTGTAGGCTGCCTTTCACACAACTGTGTGGGTTCATTCATTCAGTTCACTTCTAAACACGAGGATTGTGTTAGACATATAGCATCAGAGAATTATAGTTTTGCTAACTTCTATGAGGAAGTTATTATATCCAGTAATGACTGAAGTAGTTCTTCGTTTTCTACTATGTGGAAATTTCAGCTACATCGTATTCCTGCATGGCTTATATAATTGATAATAATCCATGTTATTTTTGTGTCTACAGAATGACTCCAAATATGCTCATAATTGTACTTCCAACATAAACATTGAGTGATAAGACAAACTTGGTGGAATTCTTTCTCCATGCTCAGATATTTTCTATTTCCATTTATAAAATTTGGAAGTCTTTTTCATCTAGGCTAACTTCAGTGAGTATTTATACTACTTTTTGTGTTAAAGAACGTTAAATCGTACACATTTAATGTTCGATCTGTAATAGCCTAATACTCAGGGAAATTAGCTGTTTTTTTTTAAGCTGATTCGGAAAAATAAAGAATAATACATAATTTTTGTGCTGAATACGATACATTTATGATGAACTACATCGTTCATACATGATGTTATTTAGCGCCCACTAAAATTTACGCAAAAATTCCTGCAATAACGCTATCAGATTAGGATGTGAAAGAATAAAAACCCGGGGAGTTTCCACAATTACTTCAGAAAATAGTACATTTCCACACAATTGATCGAGAATAGAAATTAGTAGACGTTAGTTATAATAATATGAGATTTAACACATTTATGTGGATAGCAATTGACCGAGATAGAATATTTTTATGTTAGCAGTGTTATCCATTGTTAGACGCCTGTATTTAACAAAAAACTAAGACTCGCACAAAAACTAATTCATATGCAACAAAAGATTAATTGTCGTTAAATTTAGGTGAGTCACATTATCATACGAAAAAATCGTCAAGTTATGGCCTAATTACTGAAACAGTTAATTATAATAGAATACCTATTGTCTTCAAATATGATACTATTGTTTAAAATTAACATTATACACAAAAAATTTCGATTTCCTTCAAATAGCTTTTTCTTAAGAAATTATTAGGATAAATCGAATGTTCCATCTGAAAGACAATTTAGTGAAGAGTGAAACCCAGTAAAGTATCTGATTTAAACACGGCTGTTTATAACAAAATATTTTAAATATCGGTATGGAGAACCATACATGACTTCCATGTTCTTAGATTTATATTTAAAATGATATTCGAAATAAAATATTTCCATAGAAACTACTTCTTTCTACTTATTGCTTCAGCCTTAACCACAGTACTGTGGTCACTAACGTATACCACCTCACGTTTTCGCACTCGATTTTCACTGATGATGGCAGTCGAGGCACTGCCGAAAAGTCTGGTTTTGCAGAAAACATTGGACTAGGCTAAACAGCCCGGGAAGGAATTTTAACAAAGAACTACTTCTTTGTTGCCGATAACGTAGTACACATATAAAAAATTCTCCCCTCCCCCTTCAACTATAATTTTCATTAATAGAAAATTACCCCCACCCCGTTCACCTAACCTCTTCATTTATAGATATTTCATCTACGTTTCTACAGTGGATTATTATGAGCTTCTTATCAGGATACTTTATTTATCAAAATTAAGTACTTTACTCTTGTTAAAACATAAAACGTTGCAGGTAAACTACCCCTTTCTCTTAACCGATCTTCACCAAAATCAATAGACCTTCAGTCCCCTACAATTCAAGAATTAAAAAAAATATATATTTGATTCTGTTTGAATGTGCGCCAGTTATCGTTCGTCATGAAAACATTTCTCTTGTTACAACATAAAATGTTGCAGGTAAACTACCCATTCCCTCAACCGATCTTCACCAAAATCAACAGGCCTTGAGATCTCTACAATTTAGGAACGTATGCAAAAAATTATTTGATTCTCTTTGAATTTACGGCAGTTATGTTTCGTCATAAAAAAATTACCCTTGTTAAAACATAAAATGTTGCTGGTAAACTAGCCCTTTCCCTTAACCGATCTTCAACAAAATCAACAGACCTTGAGTTCTCTATAATTCAAAAAGGTATGCAAAAACGTAGTTGATTCTGTTTGAATTTACGGCAGTTATCGTTCGTCATATAAAAAATTACCCTTGTTAAAACATAAAATGTTGCAGGTAAACTACCCCGTTCCCTTAACCGATCTTCACCAACACCAATAGGTCTTGAGAAATCTACAATACAGCGCTGTATGCAAAACATTATTTGAATCTGTTTGAATGTGCGCCAGTTATCGTTCGTCATGAAAACATTTCTCTTGTTACAACATAAAATGTTGCAGGTAAACTACCCATTCCCTCAACCGATCTTCACCAAAACCACCAGGTCTTGAGAACTCTACAATTCAGGGCTGTATGCAAAACATTATTTGATTCTGTTTGAATTTGCGGCTCTTATCGTTTGCCATATTAAATACCCTTGTTAAAATATAAAACGTTGCAGGTAAACTACCCCGTTCCCTTAACCGATCTTCAACAAAATCACCAGACCTTGAGTTCTGTATAATTCAAAAAGGTATGCAAAAGTGTAGTTGTATCTGTTTGAATTTACGGCAGTTATCGTTCTTCATAGAAAAAATTACCCTTGTTAAAACATAAAATGTTGCAGGTAAACTACCCTATTCCCTTAACCAATCTTCACCAAAACAAACAGGTCTTGAGAAATCTACAATGCAGGGCTGTATGCAAAACATTATTTGATTCTGTTTAAATTTGCGCCTGATATCGTTTGCCAAAAAAAAATTACCCTTGATAAAAAAACGTTGCAGGTAAACTACCACTTTCCCTTAACCAATCTTTACCAAAACCACCAGGTCTTGAGAACTCTACAAATAAGGGCTGTATGCAAAATATTATTTGATTCTGTTTGAATTTGCGGCTGTTATCGTTTGCCAAAAAAAAAATCCACACACTTTTTGAAAAATGACTTTTTTTCATGTTTTGAGTGTAGTACAATCAGAATCTGCAATAATCTCGAACGCGATTTTTTTTTTGCCATCACCATACTTTCATTTCCTTAAGGAATATGGAAGTAAAAAACTTTTCATAAGTAATTAACTGATTATTAATATTAAATAACTAAGTTACCTAACTAAAATTACCCTTTTTTGTGTGTTTTGTTGTGCCCTTCTGCTGTTTCTGACCATAACATGGTCAATTTTTAACGTACGAGGACAGGTCTCTAAGTGGGCGCCTACTATATGCGACAGTACAGATAAGTGCTGTACTGAGCATTGAATATAAAAATTTAAATATACATAATAAATTGTATAATAATTAATAATATATTAGAAGTAAGCATGTCAGAGATTGCAAGCTTGGCTCAGACAAAAATATGGACAGGTGTTTCGACCTGAATCGACTTGTACACACACACAGATGTAACTGAAAGTGTGTACAACAGTATTTTGCATGTGTGTGTGACGCAGGTCTATGCAGGCGAGTTTGCCACCCCAGTATGAATAATTACGTAATTACTGTTTTTCCGTAATTATTCATAAACTATAAATAAGGAGTAAAATCCAAAGACACAATAAAATGTAATAAAATTAACTACATACTGTGTACGAAAACCACGTGAAAGGGACACACCGTACGAGTGTAGTTGCGAAATAACTGTGTACAGATCGAAAGGGTTAAGTTACAATGTCCAAAAGTACAGTGAACATGTGTAGTGAAAATAGTTATAAGATGGGTATAAGAGTATATTTACAGGACTCTGCAATTCGCGGAAATATAAGAAATAGCGAAATTGACGAGGAGTGGGGGAACAAAACCCAGAGACAATTTCAGACATGTCGATTTCGTACAACTGCAGGTGTTAACCAAGACGTGGGTATAAATAGGACACACACGCTACAGTTGTATCTTTTTTGATCACCCACAGTTGCAGCGGGAGCTTCTGCCCGTCCGCACGGAGTATTTATTTTTTGTAAATAGTTTCATCCTTCCAGTTACATACAACTATGTAACTGAGTTGTAAATAAGTAGGGGGAAAATGAGGGTTCTGACTAAAGTACCGTTATTCCCCCACCACCACCGCTGGACCAGCAGCATCGACCAATCAAATTGCATGGCGCCTTTCGCGCGTCAAGTTCAAATATATGCCGTCTTTCGCGAGCCTAAATCACTTTCACTTTCTACTGGACCGCGAATTTCCGCGAATAAATTTTTTTAATTTGATATTTTTATTTTTTTAATTAAATTGATTTGCATATCCGCGAATATATGCCGCCTTTCGAGAGCCTAGATCACTTTCACTTTCTATCAGCTGGACCCGCAGCATCCCAAATGGACCACCCGCATCCGCAAATATATTTTTTATTTTTAAATAAAGCTGATTTGCATATCAGAGGTGGGTGGTGGGTGGGTGGTTCCGACTTGATGCATTATAGTGTATATATTAAATATATGATCAGGGTTACCAAACTTGCATGAGTTCAAATTTGTTGTGTGTTATAATGTATATTAAATCTATATGATCAGGTTTACCAACCTATGTATGGGTTCAAACTTGATATGTGTATTATAGTGTATATTAAAATATATGATCAGGGTTACCAATCCTGCATTATTGTGTGTGTATAGAACAGATCTGCCAACATTTTTCTTCGGTGGGAAATTCAAACTATATTATAGTAAATTGTTGACGACTTCGATATCAACTCTCTCTCCCCTCCTCTCTCTTTGTCTCTAGACACAGTTGTCGATCACGATATAAACTCTCTCTCTTTATGTCATCAGTTTTACATAAGCGTCGTGCTACTTATGGATTATTGTAAGTAGCGATACTAAAACGTAATCACCTACCTCGTTGCGTCCTACTTATAATTTTTTTTTTTTTTGACACATGACAGTCATTGACCACGATTTAGAAATTAATATACTGCCAAGTCTGTGTGTGTGTGGTAAAGTGTTACGCATAAAAAAAATCTCCTTGAAATAAGGTATTTTCAAAAGTTTTGTGTACACATACACACATTGTATATGTCTCTCTCTCTCTCTCTCTCGCTGCAAACGTTGACAAGAATTCCCTTATTCAAACGATTTGTATGTGTGTACACGAACTTAAATATAGTTTACAGACGATTGTAATTTTAAAAATTCATTTTTGCATTAAATATATATATCGTAAACAATGAAATAATAATATTTCGTCATTGTAAGATTTTAATAAAACAATTATCAGTTTAAATTCTCTCTCTCTCTCTCTCTCTCTCACACTTGTTGTGTATGTTTCTCTCTCTCTCTGTGGTCAGTACCGCGCGCATGTATATGAAATTAGAAAGTTTATATTTATTCGACAAATATTAACGCCCTCTCTCTCTCTCTCTCTCTCTCTCTCTCTCTCTCTCGCTCGCAGACGTCGGAAGCAATTCGAGGTCATTGACACGACTTTACACTGACACATTGCAGTCTCTCACTCTCTCTCTCTCTCTCTCTCTGGGTTAAGCTGGTGTTGTACGTTACTAAAATCATAGCAAATATTTTCATTCTAAGCATGTATTACTGTTTAGTAATAATTACAACCCAACAAAGGATATATAAGTTTGTGTACATGGATTGTATATTGCAAGCACGGAATTATTATTTAAATCCGATATCTGTTTTTATTAAAATCATACAATGTCAAAAGAGGATAGTTGTCTGTTACGAACCAGTACTAACTCTCCTATATGGCCGTCGCTCGCATCATCCGTATTTAAAGTTCGCTACTTCCAGTACACATGGCCTCTGTAACAGATTTGGTCTCCAACAGGTGTGATTCGAACGGTAAGAGCAAGAACAATATGAACAAGGCCAAGGACATTATATGTCTAGTATCCCTCCTCAGACGCTGGTGTTACTTTGTGTCATAAAATCTCGTGGCACTCAAGATAAGAGACAATACGTTTGCAAAAAACGACAAAATTGAACTTCTGGAAACAAAATTGTACGGTTTGTAAGTAATATCGACAACACAGGTCAGCATTTTTCGGTCATTGACAGATAAAGGGATCGTCACATTAGGACTACTGGCTGCTAAATCCAGTAGTACAAGAACTTAGATATTTGTTGAATCAGTAGCAAAAATGTTAGATCTACTGTTTTCAGCGTACATAGACATTTGATAATATTCCATTTTGGTTGTATTCGTGAAGCCATAGTGTAATGGCTGTCCTTGGAAGTCATGTAACCCTTAGTGTTTGTGCGGGAATCGTAGTCGGATTTTAGTTTCTGTCATGTCTTTCGTCCGTTTGTGTGCAGGTTGTCTTTACAGTCATGAAAATCATTTCAAGAGGTAAGCCGCATTGTATTGTTCGCGTACCGTGAGCATATGCGGTGGTGATTGCTGTACAAGAATTCTACGGACTGATGTGTTACGAAATTAGCGTGGTAACCAAGTTCTATGACATAGAGCGCGGGTTTCTCCGTACAATTGTGTAACGTCGCGTAGCATTTTTGTGCGATGTTAAGCGACCTATAAAACGTAATGAACCTGTTGTGCCATGATGACGGAGTTGCACAGATGCGTGTGATAATAATAACAATAATAATATAAAGAGGTCGCGTGCTCAAACATTAGCTCGGTGCTCCAGATAAGACGAGAGTCAAGAACAGTTATGATCATCACCCGACCGGACCAGCGTGCGTGCATAGCGCAGCGTATGTGTTTGTTACAGTAACGGTAATTGCTTATTAAGTGGGGAAACGAATCAATTGCTGGTGTATTGTGCTATTGTGTATGCACGCACAAGAACGACCTACGACAATCCGCCTGCCCTACTTTGTCTGCAAGTCACAATGATTATGGTTATTATAGTTCAGTTTCCGACCAGAAGTAGTACTGTAGTGGTATTTTTGGTTTATTTTGTATCTTTGATTGGACAGATGGAAAATACGCATCGTTTACTCCCCCTATAACTATTCGACCCTGCTTAATACTCTAAATATTATTATTTCGCCTTTGACATGCTCCTTATCAGTCTGTAATTTAGAGGTAGCGAATCTTTTTGCCATTCTTCTGCCGATGATAAAATGTTCTCTGTAGAGTTATTCGTCAAGTTGTTGGTGTAACAATAACATGGTGTAAGCTACCTCTCGTTTATCCATGAGAATGGGTGTTCGGTGTCATCTGCCGTGAGGGTAAATAGCGCCTTATTTTCGCTATTATTTACAACGGTACGGCTAAAATACTAGTAAGCGTAATCAAAAATTACTTCCTACCCTGCTAACAACATCAATGGATGCATTTTGAGTACGTGGCTATGAAAATGATCCGGACACAGGTTATGTCAGGTTGTAATAAGTTAGGCCTCTCCAGTTCTATAATTTTCTACAAAAAATTAGCTTTTGTTTCCGATTAAGTATCTCCATTTTAATTACTTTTAACACTACACTGAAAAGTTTGTAGTTGTGGGTAGAGGAAAAAATATCAGGAAAGGTATCCGTAGTATGTCATACGATAGTGAAGGAAAGATTTCATCGATATTTTGACATGTTCTCTCGCATATGTTATAGGTTACAGTGGATATGAGATTCGGTTAGAACATGTGCACACTAAATAGGTAATTGTAAGGAAAATAAGAAATTACTGTAATAGGTAAGTTGTTCAGTACTACAGGAGTAGAAAAATATTTTCATATTCATCATTGTCGTAAGGAACTCACACCCTGATGGAAGGACACAAGGTGCAGTACAAAAATCCTCCCAGAAGGTCCTTCCAGAGGGCGACTGACTGTACGCTATCATTAAAATTATACAAAACCACTGCTGTCCCGATTCAGATGTACGACAGTGAGGAATGTAAGCGAGACATGTCTACAATTTGAAGCAGCTGAAGTGCTTTCTCTGAGAAGAGTCAAGGGTTCCACACAGTTGGACAGAACGACTGCATTCGGAACGAGCTAAACGTCCATAATCCGAACCAGCGAATAGACGATTACAGATTAAAATGGTGGGAACACGTCGACGGAATGGACGAAAACAGGCAAGCAGTCCAGCGGGCAAGTGTGACATTAGAAGTCGTGGAACGTGAGAACAAATTTATGTGACTTTACCGAGACGGAACAACCATTTATGTCTAAACCATGAAATGAAGAAGCAGAAGAAGAAACGACGTAGTTCGTTTTGTCGTTATTTGGTAGTTGTTGCCTAGCTATACAATAAATTATTACCTTCAACTAAAGGAAATTCTGATTTTTATGTAGTCCTTCGACAACGCAGGCTTTACGTTGTGCCGAGCAACACTCCGCGTGCTTTTACGGAAAATGTAACATGCGCATGCAATAACGTCACTTAAGCTGCTAGTTGGACATGTTTATGACAGCAGTTTCATGGGATGATTTGAACGGTTTGTTTCATCGAAAACTGTCTGCAGGCGAACATATATTTCTGATGTACACGGTTATGTAAACAGAATAGAGAACATGAACTATCAGCCCAAGTAACCTACAATAAATATTATATTTAATCGCTTTTCGTTATAACCGATATGAAATGCCACAAAATGACTACAATTATTGCGTATAACGGAGGATTTATGCCAGCTTTAAATAACAGAAGATTTATCTGAATGGTCAGGCGGCACTAAACGTAATTTCGATTCGTTCCAACGTGCCGTTATTTACCGGTTTAAATACTATGTATTCCACAGCGTTGTGATTTATACAGTAAAAGTGATAACGAAAACGAAACGTCGGTCGGAACGGTTAATTAGGCAGCATAATGGTAGGCGATTTGACACGTACGGACAAGTTCATGACAGCGGCGGCGATGATTATTGTACGTAAGAAGAAATGTAAATGAGCTGTGGAGTCATGACGGCTGTGTACATCAATTGCTTCACAACAATGCGGACTACAACCGTTATCGTACAACAATGGCTTTATACAGTGATTATTGTTGTATTGATTTTTATTCAGCGATTGTCGAAGCCTTTCAGTTTTCTTTGTCTGTTTAATTTCAGTTGAAGCTAATTCGAAGCGATTGCCTGTTACATTTCGTCTTGTCGTCTTTACATTTCCTTAGTGTAACACATAGTTTTGTTTTGTGGCACGCGTATTATCTTCAGAAGAAGGTCCGTTAAATTTATTTTTTAAGACAAACCTTAATCCCAAGTCACCGGATTACATATGACCTATGATGTTGGAATCGTTGTTAATTAACACATAGACCGATTTGTATTGGTTAATTTGTAGGCGTGTTGAATTTGTTTAATAAAGGACTTGTCGGAAAAATTCTTTTCCGACCACAACATTAATCCTTTGCGTCAATTATTTGGGCATTAAGTAG
Organism: Magicicada septendecula; assembly: GCA_034769895.1. Taxonomy (NCBI): domain Eukaryota; kingdom Metazoa; phylum Arthropoda; class Insecta; order Hemiptera; family Cicadidae; genus Magicicada; species Magicicada septendecula. The sequence continues at coordinate 1,056,684,938 of CM068367.1, forward strand.
TTTTATCAGTAAGTAAAATTTCGTCATTTCTTGAAGTGTTGTTTATAAAAATTCCATATGCAGCAATTACAGTAATTTACAATGCAAAAGCGATGTTGTAAGTAATCTTACAGTTATAATTTTAAATTCTTTTTTATACAAAATTATTAAGAAATTTTAAATAAAATATTTAGTATCTAAATTTAAACAATACATGTGTATGTATTTAAATAAAATATTTAGTATCTAAATTTAAACAATACATGTGTATCTAGTAACGTAGTAAAGTTATTGAAATAATAATATTGTGGTTTGGAAAATTGTTCACTGCTAGTCGGCAAAAATGAATTATTCAGTCGGTGAAGTAGTAGGCCTATGATTGCATGGTAGCGCGTGTTTAAAGTATACCATTATTTTAATATTTCTGTATTTTCTTACTTCTGTTTTTCATTTTGACGTTTATTTGTTTTATTTACTTTATGTTATTACAATTTAGTTTATACGAGAATGTAAAAGCAACAAGCCAACTAGCACTCTTTTATGAAGCCATAGTTTAATTTATTTTATCATTTTTATTGATACGTGTATCAAGTTGTACGTGTTTTGTTTTTAATAAATTTATTTTCTGCTTTTCTGCATCCTCCAATTTGCAACACGAGTTTATAGTAAGTGCTGACAGAAATGGAAATCGACAAGAAATATCTCGCAACATAAATTGAGCTCGGCGTTTGAGGCTGACGGTAGTTATCTGATTTATATGCATTTACATCCAGTGGTTGTAGTAACTTGAAAATAAATAAATATGAGATTGTTGTGTAGCGGGCGTAAAGTAGGCCTACCACTGGAGACCTGTCATTAAGCGGACCAGTGTGGCACGTGATTCTATCTTTAATCAGATTTGGAAAGAAATATTTTTATTGGCTATGTTGAGAGAATGCACTGTTTTGTTTGGGAAATTCTAATCAGGCAAACCGGAAGATAGTCCGAGGTGGGTGTGACAGCTTCATCAGTGTCTGCTACTAGCGATGCAGTTAACAAAATATAGCAGGTTGTGAAAGCAATAAATAATTCAATAGACATTTTATAAAAATTCATAGTAAACGGTTGAATTTTGATGATGCTGAAATTGAGTAATTTATATACATCAGTCATTACTTAATATGCAAACCATTTTACCGGATCTTGTGCGATTATGATAGTAGAATTTGTGGTTTCGTAGTCCTGCTGGTGGTCGCAGACCTAACCATTGCGCGCTGGGAGGGGGATACAAAGAATTACATATTGTTATTCTCCTTCTCTATTTATGTTTCCAATTGTAATGGAGTGTTATACTCAGCATAAAAAAAGTAATGCGCGCACTGAAGCCTATACTAACTGCTAACCGAATGAAATATTTACAGACGGACAACAGGAAGGCATACAATTTACCCACGAGGTTGAAATATAAAATAAACTTAATTTTCTCGATCTAACAAGGTTGGGACAATAGTTTCAATACCACATAAGAAAGATCTTTTATAAAAAGGTGACAGCACGTGCTGAAAACCGTATGCTTTCAGTATTCGCGAAGATGAAGATTGTACAGTAAGCAAACAAATTGTCAATAAAAGATATGGACTTTTTGGTAGGTGACGAAGCAGCACTGATCCGCTATTACCAAACAGTATTCGTTGTATACATTACACACACACACACACACACACACACACACACACACACACACACATGTTAGGTTAAATGCAACCTCTATACAAAAACAGATATCGGATTTAAATAATAATTTTGTGCTTGTAATATATACTACCTATGTACACAAATTTAATATATAGTTTACTGACCATTGACACGACTTTACACTGGTTTAGCATAGTTACTCATGTTAGGTTGTTCTCAACACACACACACACACACACACACAAATACTATACATCAGACTGCATGTATCTGTCATTAGCAATCTAACGTTACGACGGCAGCATAACGATAATGAAAGCCATACATTATCGTTTGCTAACGTTTGTATTTTGTCTAAGCTATGTTAACTTCACACACACACACACACACACACACACACACACACATCATTAGCAATCTAACGTCACGACGACGACATGTTAAATATCAAATTCAGTCTACTTACGTTTCACGTTAGGTTAAAAAATGCAAACACACACACACACACACACACACACCTGTATGTTATTTAAATTATTATTTAAATAACATACACACGTGTAGTGTTTAGGTCATCAGTACATGACGCAACGAGAGTGATAGGTCCAATTAGGTTTGTTACACGTTGTGTGTTAGGTTAAATAACATACACACGTGTAGTGTTAAGTCATCAGTACATGACGCAACGGGAGTGATAGGTCCAATTAGGTTTGTTACACGTTGTGTGTTAGGTTAAAATGCAGTCCATTCACGTTCATGTTAGGTTAAATAACATACACACGTGTAGTGTTTAGGTCATCAGTACATGACGCAACGGGAGTGATAGGTCCAATTAGGTTTGTTACATGTTGTGTGTTAGGTTAAAATGCAGTCCATTCACGTTCATGTTAGGTTAAAATGAAAACAAACACACACACACACACACACACACACACACACACACACACGTGTTAGGCTGTAACCTAACACGTGTGTATGTTATTTAAATAATAATTTAAATAAAATACACGTGTGTGTGTGTGTGTGTGTGTGTGTGTGTGTGTGTGTGTGTGTGTGTGTGTGTGTGTGTGTGTGTGTGTGTGTGTGTGTGTGTGTGTGTGTGTGTTTGTTTTCATTTTAACCTAACATGAACGTGAATGGACTGCATTTTAACCTAACACACAACATGTAACAAACCTAATTGGACCTATCACTCCCGTTGCGTCATGTACTGATGACCTAAACACTACACGTGTGTATGTTATTTAACCTAACACACAACGTGTAACAAACCTAATTGGACCTATCACTCTCGTTGCGTCATGTACTGATGACCTAAACACTACACGTGTGAATGTTATTTAAATAATAATTTAAATAACATACAGGTGTGTGTGTGTGTGTGTGTGTTTGCATTTTTTAACCTAACGTGAAACGTAAGTAGACTGAATTTGATATTTAACATGTCGTCGTCGTAACGTTAGATTGCTAATGATGTGTGTGTGTGTGTGTGTATGTGTGTGTGTGTGTGTGTGTGTGTGTGTGTGTGTGTGTGTGTGTGTGTGTGTGTGTGTGTGTGTGTGTGTGTGTGAAGTTAACATAGCTTAGACAAAATACAAACGTTAGCAAACGATAATGTATGGCTTTCATTATCGTTATGCTGCCGTCGTAACGTTAGATTGCTAATGACAGATACATGCAGTCTGATGTATAGTATTTGTGTGTGTGTGTGTGTGTGTGTTGCGAACAACCTAACATGAGTAACTATGCTAAACCAGTGTAAAGTCGTGTCAATGGTCAGTAAACTATATTTTAAATTTGTGTACATAGGTAGTATATATTGCAAGCAATAAATTATTATTTAAATCCGATATCTGTTTTTGTATAGAGGTTGCATTTAACCTAACATGTGTGTGTGTGTGTGTGTGTGTGTGTGTGTGTGTGTGTGTGTGTGTGTGTGTGTGTGTGTGTGTGTGTGTGTGTGTGTGTGTGTGTGTGTGTGTGTGTGTGTGTGTGTGTGTGTGTGTGTGTGTGTGTGTGTGTGTGTGTGTGTGTGTGTGTGTGTGTGTGTGTGTGTGTGTGTGTGTGTGTGTGTGTGTGTGTGTGTGCAACGAATACTGTTCGGTAATAGCGGATCAGTGCTGCTTCGTCACCTACCGAAAAGTCCATATCTTTTATTGACAATTTGTTTGCTTACTGTACAATCTTCATCTTCGCGAATACTGAAAGCATACGGTTTTCAGCACGTGCTGTCACCTTTTTATAAAAGATCTTTCTTATGTGGTATTGAAACTATTGTCCCAACCTTGTTAGATCGAGAAAATTAAGTTTATTTTATATTTCAACCTCGTGGGTAAATTGTATGCCTTCCTGTTGTCCGTCTGTAAATATTTCATTCGGTTAGCAGTTAGTATAGGCTTCAGTGCGCGCATTACTTTTTTTATGCTGAGTATAACACTCCATTACAATTGGAAACATAAATAGAGAAGGAGAATAACAATATGTAATTCTTTGTATCCCCCTCCCAGCGCGCAATGGTTAGGTCCGCGACCACCAGCAGGACTACGAAACCACAAATTCTACTATCATAATCGCACAAGATCCGGTAAAATGGTTTGTATATTAAGTAATGACTGATGTATATAAATTACTCAATTTCAGCATCATCAAAATTCAACCGTTTACTATGAATTTTTATAAAATGTCTATTGAATTATTTATTGCTTTCACAACCTGCTATATTTTGTTAACTGCATCGCTAGTAGCAGACACTGATGAAGCTGTCACACCCACCTCGGACTATCTTCCGGTTTGCCTGATTAGAATTTCCCAAACAAAACAGTGCATTCTCTCAACATAGCCAATAAAAATATTTCTTTCCAAATCTGATTAAAGATAGAATCACGTGCCACACTGGTCCGCTTAATGACAGGTCTCCAGTGGTAGGCCTACTTTACGCCCGCTACACAACAATCTCATATTTATTTATTTTCAAGTTACTACAACCACTGGATGTAAATGCATATAAATCAGATAACTACCGTCAGCCTCAAACGCCGAGCTCAATTTATGTTGCGAGATATTTCTTGTCGATTTCCATTTCTGTCAGCACTTACTATAAACTCGTGTTGCAAATTGGAGGATGCAGAAAATCAGAAAATAAATTTATTAAAAACAAAACACGTACAACTTGATACACGTATCAATAAAAATGATAAAATAAATTAAACTATGGCTTCATAAAAGAGTGCTAGTTTGCTTGTTGCTTTTACATTCTCGTATAAACTAAATTGTAATAACATAAAGTAAATAAAACAAATAAACGTCAAAATGAAAAACAGAAGTAAGAAAATACAGAAATATTAAAATAATGGTATACTTTAAACACGCGCTACCATGCAATCATAGGCAATCATGCATAGTACTTCACCGACTGAATAATTCATTTTTGCCGACTAGCAGTGAACAATTTTCCAAACCACAATATTATTATTTCAATAACTTTACTACGTTACTAGATACACATGTATTGTTTAAATTTAGATACTAAATATTTTATTTAAATACATACACATGTATTGTTTAAATTTAGATACTAAATATTTTATTTAAAATTTCTTAATAATTTTGTATAAAAAAGAATTTAAAATTATAACTGTAAGATTACTTACAACATCGCTTTTGCATTGTAAATTACTGTAATTGCTGCATATGGAATTTTTATAAACAACACTTCAAGAAATGACGAAATTTTACTTACTGATAAAACTACTTAATGCCCAAATAATTGACGCAAAGGATTAATGTTGTGGTCGGAAAAGAATTTTTCCGACAAGTCCTTTATTAAACAAATTCAACACGCCTACAAATTAACCAATACAAATCGGTCTATGTGTTAATTAACAACGATTCCAACATCATAGGTCATATGTAATCCGGTGACTTGGGATTAAGGTTTGTCTTAAAAAATAAATTTAACGGACCTTCTTCTGAAGATAATACGCGTGCCACAAAACAAAACTATGTGTTACACTAAGGAAATGTAAAGACGACAAGACGAAATGTAACAGGCAATCGCTTCGAATTAGCTTCAACTGAAATTAAACAGACAAAGAAAACTGAAAGGCTTCGACAATCGCTGAATAAAAATCAATACAACAATAATCACTGTATAAAGCCATTGTTGTACGATAACGGTTGTAGTCCGCATTGTTGTGAAGCAATTGATGTACACAGCCGTCATGACTCCACAGCTCATTTACATTTCTTCTTACGTACAATAATCATCGCCGCCGCTGTCATGAACTTGTCCGTACGTGTCAAATCGCCTACCATTATGCTGCCTAATTAACCGTTCCGACCGACGTTTCGTTTTCGTTATCACTTTTACTGTATAAATCACAACGCTGTGGAATACATAGTATTTAAACCGGTAAATAACGGCACGTTGGAACGAATCGAAATTACGTTTAGTGCCGCCTGACCATTCAGATAAATCTTCTGTTATTTAAAGCTGGCATAAATCCTCCGTTATACGCAATAATTGTAGTCATTTTGTGGCATTTCATATCGGTTATAACGAAAAGCGATTAAATATAATATTTATTGTAGGTTACTTGGGCTGATAGTTCATGTTCTCTATTCTGTTTACATAACCGTGTACATCAGAAATATATGTTCGCCTGCAGACAGTTTTCGATGAAACAAACCGTTCAAATCATCCCATGAAACTGCTGTCATAAACATGTCCAACTAGCAGCTTAAGTGACGTTATTGCATGCGCATGTTACATTTTCCGTAAAAGCACGCGGAGTGTTGCTCGGCACAACGTAAAGCCTGCGTTGTCGAAGGACTACATAAAAATCAGAATTTCCTTTAGTTGAAGGTAATAATTTATTGTATAGCTAGGCAACAACTACCAAATAACGACAAAACGAACTACGTCGTTTCTTCTTCTGCTTCTTCATTTCATGGTTTAGACATAAATGGTTGTTCCGTCTCGGTAAAGTCACATAAATTTGTTCTCACGTTCCACGACTTCTAATGTCACACTTGCCCGCTGGACTGCTTGCCTGTTTTCGTCCATTCCGTCGACGTGTTCCCACCATTTTAATCTGTAATCGTCTATTCGCTGGTTCGGATTATGGACGTTTAGCTCGTTCCGAATGCAGTCGTTCTGTCCAACTGTGTGGAACCCTTGACTCTTCTCAGAGAAAGCACTTCAGCTGCTTCAAATTGTAGACATGTCTCGCTTACATTCCTCACTGTCGTACATCTGAATCGGGACAGCAGTGGTTTTGTATAATTTTAATGATAGCGTACAGTCAGTCGCCCTCTGGAAGGACCTTCTGGGAGGATTTTTGTACTGCACCTTGTGTCCTTCCATCAGGGTGTGAGTTCCTTACGACAATGATGAATATGAAAATATTTTTCTACTCCTGTAGTACTGAACAACTTACCTATTACAGTAATTTCTTATTTTCCTTACAATTACCTATTTAGTGTGCACATGTTCTAACCGAATCTCATATCCACTGTAACCTATAACATATGCGAGAGAACATGTCAAAATATCGATGAAATCTTTCCTTCACTATCGTATGACATACTACGGATACCTTTCCTGATATTTTTTCCTCTACCCACAACTACAAACTTTTCAGTGTAGTGTTAAAAGTAATTAAAATGGAGATACTTAATCGGAAACAAAAGCTAATTTTTTGTAGAAAATTATAGAACTGGAGAGGCCTAACTTATTACAACCTGACATAACCTGTGTCCGGATCATTTTCATAGCCACGTACTCAAAATGCATCCATTGATGTTGTTAGCAGGGTAGGAAGTAATTTTTGATTACGCTTACTAGTATTTTAGCCGTACCGTTGTAAATAATAGCGAAAATAAGGCGCTATTTACCCTCACGGCAGATGACACCGAACACCCATTCTCATGGATAAACGAGAGGTAGCTTACACCATGTTATGTTACACCAAAAACTTGACGAATAACTCTACAGAGAACATTTTATCATCGGCAGAAGAATGGCAAAAAGATTCGCTACCTCTAAATTACAGACTGATAAGGAGCATGTCAAAGGCGAAATAATAATATTTAGAGTATTAAGCAGGGTCGAATAGTTATAGGGGGAGTAAACGATGCGTATTTTCCATCTGTCCAATCAAAGATACAAAATAAACCAAAAATACCACTACAGTACTACTTCTGGTCGGAAACTGAACTATAATAACCATAAACATTGTGACTTGCAGACAAAGTAGGGCAGGCGGATTGTCGTAGGTCGTTCTTGTGCGTGCATACACAATAGCACAATACACCAGCAATTGATTCGTTTCCCCACTTAATAAGCAATTACCGTTACTGTAACAAACACATACGCTGCGCTATAGTCCAGTCGCCAGAGATTTTGACTTGATAAAAAATTGGGGCAAAGCAATATTTGGTGCACGTGTTAAATAAACGTTAATAATTAATATAAAAAAATCTTTGCATGTTTACCTTTCTAGGGTTTTCTGAAAATGGTCTGGAAAAATCGTAAAGACAGATTTTCTTAAAGCACTCCGTAAATATGTACAGTTGGAAGAAATAAAAAGGTGTATATTGAAGAGCAAACAATTTCCTTCAGAAAGTCTCCTTACATATTTTTACGTTAATGGAACTGTTTTCCTGAAAATTGGTAATGATGAGCGCTGCGTTTTAAAAAGAGCGTTTGCCCCCGATCTTGCGTAATTCGCTAAATTAGCCAGGCGCGTCTATTCAAAAATATCATAACTTTCTTTAATCTAAGCGTAGCCAGTTAAAGAAAGGCTAGTTTTGAAGAGGAACAATATAGCTTTCAAAATTTGTTGATTTTTACATAAATATTTTATTTGAACATAAAGAATATAGTGTATAAATATTTACTGTAGATACAAAAAGAAGTGAAACCACAAAATTACAAGTACTATACAATAAAATTTAAAAAAATAGTAGTTCTTTACTAATTTACCTTTAAAAGAGATAAACTTTTTATTTTATAATAATGAAAACTACTTTTGAAGTTGTTATTTAAAAAAAAAAACTTTTCAAAAGTGAGTATTTCGACGTATTTTAAATTTACTCTAAAATTCAGAGTTTATCTGCCTTTATTAATCTTAAAAATAGAGATATCGAAATACAAAAAATTGTATTTGAAAGCTGCAAGTGTTCTGCATCACAAACTACACTCATGAAAATTAAAATCATTTCAAAATTAAAAAAAATAAATAAAAATTGTGTATACTAAAAAAGGTGCCTCCTTTGCGTTACATACATGTATCTTTTAAGTGGGTTTATTTGAGTACTTGAAATTAACGTTACAGCTACTACAATGCTAAATCTATCTATTCATGTTATTTCTCTTACCTGATTATACATATACTCTAAAAACAAGATCCTAGAAAACAGGTAAAATTTTTAAACGGCGCGGCGTTCTATTCCTCTCGAGTGTGCAACTGTAAATGTAGCTGCGCGCGCAACACCCATTGTTGTGGTGTGCCGTACAAACATCTGCTATACAAGAACGGAGCAGTAACGCAGTTGATATTTCTTCAAAGGTTATAATCAAAACATTACAAATATTTTTGTTTTTATCATATAAAACAGGTAAAAAAAATTGCAGTTTAAAGTTTTTGTTTACACTTTTTATACATGCTAATATTCATTTATTTGTGAACACGTGTAGTGGAGTCAAAATAAAAATCAAATGTGAATTGTTTTGGGAGTCGATTTTTTATATGCTAAATTGGTTAATGTTTTGTTGTTAATGTGCTAATAGTTAAGTTTTGTGTAAAAACAACCCGTTTATTTTTTTATTAACCATTTAAGTTGCAAAATAGCGTTTTTATAAATACCTTTGGACCTAACAAGCCAATTTTAATGTGAATTTTTTTCAGTATTCTATAATAAATTAAGAACATTTCTACCCTTAATACGAAAGTCGATATTATTATTATTGTTAATAAATAAATAAAGTGGCGATGGCGTTTATAAACAAATTGCTGTTGTTTTAACACAAATTAATGAAAGTTGATAAAACTTGAGGGAAAGGTAACCTCTGTGGAGTACTATAAACCCCACAAACTTCATATTGAAATGTTGAATATAACCTCAAAAAAATCGCAATTCACAAAACAACTTTGAGTGCTCATAAAGTATGGCAACATTGTGGCACAAAGGTGTACGACGGCTTAAATTAAAGCTTATTAAAAATACTTTCGGGTGGTTAATTAACAAAATTTTTTGGCCTTTCTGACACCATTTTTTGACCATTTAAAAAAATTAAACGTAAAGAACTGCATTTTTTCTAAAAAAAAAAAATTATTTGTACTGATCATTTTTTACATACATTAAAAGTTTATAAAAGGCACATATTTAAAAAACAAATTTGGTAAAAACAGTGGATTTAAAATTGAAAATGAAAAAATTTTCAAAAGAGATATTGTGACTTCACTACTGGTGAAGTTTTAAAGAATACTTTTACTGAACATAAGTGCTACATAAGGTTTTTTGATTTTTAGGTATTAAATATGAACCAGTGTGATACTGAAATATGTTTTATTTGTAATGCTGATCTTTGTATTGAAGATACAGAAAAAGTGACTCGAGGACTACCGAATTTAATAAGAGTTAGCTCTGAGAGAAACGATGGAAAATATGAAATGTTAAAAAAAGTTGATTCAATTTTAGTACACAGGAAATGTCGAGAAAAATATACGTTAAAAAGGAATGATGTTTTGTTATAAGGATTTAGGCACTTTGTCGAAAAAAAGTAAATCTAGCCCAGTCAAGAGTAAAGTCAGAAAGAGTAAAGAATTGTTTGATTTCAAAAAACTTTGTATAATTTGTGGATTAGATGCCGATAAAAGTAATACGAGATTAAGTATTAATCAACGCAAAAATATTTCCATAATTCAAAGTCCTACTTTTAAAGAAAAATTATTAGAAATGATTGCAGAACATAATGACGAATTAAGAAAAGCAATTCTACGACGAATTTCTTGTGATGATTTGGTAGCTGTACAAGCGAGATATCACCGCAGTTGTCACAAAAAAGTGTTAAACAGTTACACTAGTGACACAAGTGATGCTAAAGGTCGACCCAAGGATGTAAAAATCTCACGTCAAATGGAATTGATTTTTGATTATTTAAGTGACAGTGATGATACCCAGTTTACGCTCATAGAATTAATTGCATTAATAGGTAAATATATTGCTTAATTATAAATTATAATTATACTACCTTTTAAATTAAATTGTCATGTTTATTTTATTTAATATCTAATTTTCTTAAACAGGCCATGATGCTTGTCATCCAAATACCATTATTGCTAAATTAAAAGAAAATTATGGCGATTGTATAAGAATTATATCCAGAAAAGGTGGCTCAACCCTCATATGTCTTGTAGATCGTGAATACAATGTCATGCGTCAAGTATGGATAGCCTCAAAAAAAGATGAAAATGAAGAAAAAAGAAAAATCTTAAAATCTGCAGCAGCAATTATTCGAAACGATGTTAATCTGAAGAAAAGTAATACAGAATTTTATCCTCCAAGTGATAATATATTCCAAAATATTAATGAGAATATCCCAGAATCCCTTCAGTTTCTGATAGAAGAAATAATTTTAAAAAATTAAAAAGGTGATATTAGTTCATATGAAACAAAATGCACAGCAATTACTCATTCAATTTCTGAGTTGCATAAGACCTAGAACCTTTCTATCACCATTGCAAGTTGGTCTGTATGTAATGTTGCATAGGAAATTTGCTTCAAAACGAATTACAGATATATTGTCGCATCTGGGAGTGTGTTCATCATACAAAGAAGCAACACTTTATGAGGATAGTGTATTGCTTAGTCCACCTTCTCCATTTAGATCTGGTTGTTTTGCACAATTGGCATTTGACAATTCAGATATTAACATCAATACTATAGACGGGAAAAATACTTTTCATAGTATGGGAGGTATTATGATTGTAAGTCCCAGAGATTGTTGTTATAACAAAGTTCCCTTAAAACGATTGACAGTTAAGCCTACTGCAAAATAAATCAGCAAAATTTACAAAATACCATTCCAAATTTTTGAAAATATTAATACACATGCACTCCAAAACATTGTTTTTGAAAAAGTAGATAATCCGAGTTTTAATAATATGATTTTTCTAATGCTGACTTGCTTTGGATTTATGGCGTGACCAAACCAGGCAAAACCAGGCATTACTGGCTGGAATGCCTTTATGTCCAAGCTTTTGGAAAATATGACTTATACATTATCTAGAATTGTTTGCTTGCCTTTTTACACTCTCTTCCAACTGACAAAAATACAATATACACCGTTTTAAAATACGCTGTAAAACTAGTGAAAAACTTAAATCTATTTAATTGTTTTGTTACTTTCGATCAACCTTTGTATCAGAAAGCGTTTGAAATGGTCCAATCCTCACCTGATGATGATATACATAATGTCATAATGTTACAAGTCCAGCAATGGCTCGGCAATGATCTAATACCAAAGACTGGGGTTGGAATGTTGGAGAAATTTTAACGCCTATAAAAATGACACAGCCAGCTGCCCCAAAATCTTTATTAAAAATGATCTTTTGTAATTGCAAAACTGGCTGCAAAAAAGGATCGTGTACATGCAGAAGCGCTGGTCTTTTATGTTCATCGGTTTGTGGTACATGCGCAACTGAAACTTGCAAAAACTTTCCAATTGTTGACGAGATTGATTTTGATGATAATGACTTTGATGATAGTGAGAAAAAAATCCTCGAAGAAGAAGAAGAAGAAGAAGAAGAAGAAGAAGAAGAAGAAGAAGAAGAAGAAGAAGAAGAAGAAGAAGAAGAAGAAGAAGAAGAAGAAGAAGAAGAAGAAGAAGAAGAAATCACTAACTAAATTCTCAACATAAATAATTTTTAAAATTCCAAATTTAAAAAAATGTATATATTCTTGTATAATGTTATTTTGTTTGTATTCGTTTTACCTTTTATTAAAAAGAGAGCTTTTCTTTGAAATATTTTATTTATTACTGGAGGATTTGCCCGGCTTTGCTTGGGAGAAAGTGGTGCCATATTCTTACTTGCTAGGAAATTCACTTTAATTTGATACAATTTATGCTGTTTTTTTCACATCCACCAAGCAGGGGGGGATATTTATAATAATCAAAATTAATATGCACGTCAAATTGTTACTTACATTGAAATTCCCTTTAATTTGATACCCCACGTGCGGTATTTTCATATTTTCCATTTTTGACATCACCCCTCCTCCAATTCCACCAATTTATTGAGCCCCGGAGACCAAAAATTTTAATAGTGCGTATATGCATGTCACATGCGTATTTCATATTTTCCATTTTTGACACCCCTCCATTACAACCCATTTATTGAGCCCCAGGGCCCAAACATATTCAATAGTACGTATATGCATGTAAAATTGTTACTTGCATTGAAATTCCCTTTAATTTGATACCCCACAGTATTTTCATATTTCATATTTTTCATTTTTGACATCCCCCCCGGGCCCAAAACACCTATCTTATGTTGGTTCTCCCGTTGCGTAAAAAATTTGTGCCAAGTTAGGTGGAAATCGGTCCAGTGGTTTTTCATATTTTCCATTTTTGACCTCCCCCAAAACCACCCATTTATTAAGCCCCAGGGCCCAAGAATTTTTAATAGTGCTTATATCCATGAAAAATTGTTACTTGCATTGAAATCCCCTTTAATTTGATACCCTACATGCGGTATTTTCATATTTTCCATTTTTGACATCCACCAGGGCCCAAAACACCTATCTTATGTTGGTTCTCCCGTTGCATAAAATATTTGTGCTAAGTTTTGTTGAAATTGGTCCAGTGGTTTAGTAGGAGATGTGGAATATAAATACACACAATGACTTTTATGTATATTAAGATACACATATTTAATAATATTATTCAACAGAGGAAGATTTGTTAAAATCGACCATTCCGTCTATCGATTTAATACTCCTAACGATGAAATAATAACAAAATCGTTATTTTGATTTTACTACTATTAAAATTGGAACTGTTTTAAACAAAAAGAATGAAGACTTTGTCATGAGAAAGAAAATGGTTTATTTAGTAGTAAGGAAAGAAATTCACGGAATGTAAACGCTTTTATCGATTTTACCGCGCGCTGCCCTTAAATAAGGGATTTTTTTTAAAAAGCCTGACCTTATAAACATGCAAAGATGATTTTAAACCGATATTTAGACCTTTTTCAATAACTGTACCAAATATCACTTTGCCTCAATTTTTTAAGAAATTTTACCGTTATTTTTACTCTGGCGACTGGACTACTATGCACGCACGCTGGTCCGGTCGGGTGATGATCATAACTGTTCTTGACTCTCGTCTTATCTGGAGCACCGAGCTAATGTTTGAGCACGCGACCTCTTTATATTATTATTGTTATTATTATCACACGCATCTGTGCAACTCCGTCATCATGGCACAACAGGTTCATTACGTTTTATAGGTCGCTTAACATCGCACAAAAATGCTACGCGACGTTACACAATTGTACGGAGAAACCCGCGCTCTATGTCATAGAACTTGGTTACCACGCTAATTTCGTAACACATCAGTCCGTAGAATTCTTGTACAGCAATCACCACCGCATATGCTCACGGTACGCGAACAATACAATGCGGCTTACCTCTTGAAATGATTTTCATGACTGTAAAGACAACCTGCACACAAACGGACGAAAGACATGACAGAAACTAAAATCCGACTACGATTCCCGCACAAACACTAAGGGTTACATGACTTCCAAGAACAACCATTACACTATGGCTTCACGAATACAACCAAAATGGAATATTATCAAATGTCTATGTACGCTGAAAACAGTAGATCTAACATTTTTGCTACTGATTCAACAAATATCTAAGTTCTTGTACTACTGGATTTAGCAGCCAGTAGTCCTAATGTGACGATCCCTTTATCTGTCAATGACCGAAAAATGCTGACCTGTGTTGTCGATATTACTTACAAACCGTACAATTTTGTTTCCAGAAGTTCAATTTTGTCGTTTTTTGCAAACGTATTGTCTCTTATCTTGAGTGCCACGAGATTTTATGACACAAAGTAACACCAGCGTCTGAGGAGGGATACTAGACATATAATGTCCTTGGCCTTGTTCATATTGTTCTTGCTCTTACCGTTCGAATCACACCTGTTGGAGACCAAATCTGTTACAGAGGCCATGTGTACTGGAAGTAGCGAACTTTAAATACGGATGATGCGAGCGACGGCCATATAGGAGAGTTAGTACTGGTTCGTAACAGACAACTATCCTCTTTTGACATTGTATGATTTTAATAAAAACAGATATCGGATTTAAATAATAATTCCGTGCTTGCAATATACAATCCATGTACACAAACTTATATATCCTTTGTTGGGTTGTAATTATTACTAAACAGTAATACATGCTTAGAATGAAAATATTTGCTATGATTTTAGTAACGTACAACACCAGCTTAACCCAGAGAGAGAGAGAGAGAGAGAGAGTGAGAGACTGCAATGTGTCAGTGTAAAGTCGTGTCAATGACCTCGAATTGCTTCCGACGTCTGCGAGCGAGAGAGAGAGAGAGAGAGAGAGGGCGTTAATATTTGTCGAATAAATATAAACTTTCTAATTTCATATACATGCGCGCGGTACTGACCACAGAGAGAGAGAGAAACATACACAACAAGTGTGAGAGAGAGAGAGAGAGAGAGAGAGAATTTAAACTGATAATTGTTTTATTAAAATCTTACAATGACGAAATATTATTATTTCATTGTTTACGATATATATATTTAATGCAAAAATGAATTTTTAAAATTACAATCGTCTGTAAACTATATTTACGTTCGTGTACACACATACAAATTGTTTGAATAAGGGAATTCTTGTCAACGTTTGCAGCGAGAGAGAGAGAGAGACATATACAATGTGTGTATGTGTACACAAAACTTTTGAAAATACCTTATTTCAAGGAGATTTTTTTTATGCGTAACACTTTATCACACACACACAGACTTGGCAGTATATTAATTTCTAAATCGTGGTCAATGACTGTCATGTGTCAAAAAAAAAAAAAATTATAAGTAGGACGCAACGAGGTAGGTGATTACATTTTAGTATCGCTACTTACAATAATCCATAAGTAGCACGACGCTTATGTAAAACTGATGACATAAAGAGAGAGAGTTTATATCGTGATCGACAACTGTGTCTAGAGACAAAGAGAGAGGAGGGGAGAGAGAGTTGATATCGAAGTCGTCAACAATTTACTATAATATAGTTTGAATTTTCCACCGAAGAAAAATGTTGGCAGATCTGTTCTATACACACACAATAATGCAGGATTGGTAACCCTGATCATATATTTTAATATACACTATAATACACATATCAAGTTTGAACCCATACATAGGTTGGTAAACCTGATCATATAGATTTAATATACATTATAACACACAACAAATTTGAACTCATGCAAGGTTGGTAACCCTGATCATATATTTAATATATACACTATATGCATCAAGTCGGAACCACCCACCCACCACCCACCTCTGATATGCAAATCAGCTTTATTTAAAAATAAAAAATATATTTGCGGATGCGGGTGGTCCATTTGGGATGCTGCGGGTCCAGCTGATAGAAAGTGAAAGTGATCTAGGCTCGCGAAAGGCGGCATATATTCGCGGATATGCAAATCAATTTAATTAAAAAAATAAAAATATCAAATTAAAAAAATTTATTCGCGGAAATTCGCGGTCCAGTAGAAAGTGAAAGTGATTTAGGCTCGCGAAAGACGGCATATATTCGCGGATATGCAAATCAATTTAATTAAAAAAATAAAAATATCAAATTAATAAAAAAATGTATTCGCGGAAATTCGCGGTCCAGTAGAAAGTGAAAGTGATTTAGGCTCGCGAAAGACGGCATATATTTGAACTTGACGCGCGAAAGGCGCCATGCAATTTGATTGGTCGATGCTGCTGGTCCAGCGGTGGTGGTGGGGGAATAACGGTACTTTAGTCAGAACCCTCATTTTCCCCCTACTTAAATACAATCACTTTTAAATAGTAACAGAATTACACGAGAAGAAAATCCATATAAGATGATCAACTGACGTCCGAAACAACACGAAAAGAAGTAACATAAAGTTCCGGAGAGAGAGAGAGAGAGCTGACGACTTAGTTCCAGAGAGCGAGACGACGCTGGAGTCTAGAGGAAACGACAATGGACAAGAGAAGCGACGCTGGACAAGAGGAACATTACTGAAGTCTGGAAACGACGCTGGACAAGAGAAGCGACGCTGGACAAGAGGAATTGATGCTGGAGTTCGAGAAGAGGACGATTACAGATGGATCGATTGCGATTGAGTATGATTGACAACAATAATGTGATAAACAACTTATTTATCTCTTAGTCGAACAATTAACTCAAAGACAATTAAAGACATTATTGTTTTATTTTGAAATTAAGAGCCAATTAAAGACATTATTGTTTTATTTTAAAGTTAAGAGCCAATGTTTCTTGTAAATATAGAGTTAAAATGGTAGATATTATCGAAGTAAGATTAACGTAAACAAGAGCTCAAATTAGTATTGAAATGAAAAGAATGCAAAGTATTTAAGTAAAAAAAAAGTAGAGTTTTATAAATCAGTACTGAAAAAGAAAGATAAATTGAGTAGCTATTAATATGTTGAATTTCGTTACAATATCTAAAAAAAAAAAAAAGATATTTAAGCATTGATATTTAGAAGCACACTAATTGTCTGAGTAGTCAGGAAATGATATTTTTAATAAAATATTATTAGAATAGAATATTTAGTCAGTAAGGATGTATACAGCGTAAGCCTTATGGCATAGTAACAAAGCAATAATAAATGTTTTTAAGTCGAATCAAGTGCCTTGCGCACAATTTCATTATTACTAAATAAATTTGAAATACCGTTACAAGTTACATAGAGTTATTATTACAGATACACCTGAACATACATACACGCCATTATAGGAATAGTATAAAGAGTATGAGTTAAATTAATGTACAGATTAAAATACACAAAGAAGGGTAATTTGTCACCTTTTGGCGTCCCAAAGAACGTGGGACTCCACAAATTTAAAGTGCACTTAAATGTTGGTAATTAACAATGTTGCATATTTGTCGCCCATGAACGTGTGGCCCGATCCCCACCATTTAACTATTAAAATTTTTTGTGTAGCTAAATGGTTGCTCTAAAAATAAGGGTGTGTAAATGAAAAATATATTATATGTAATAATAATTATTTATATTAAACATTAACTGAATGTTATGTTAATTGTTGTGTATTAAAAACACAGCTGGCGCCCACAAATAATATTGTTTGTCTATGTAACACAATAATGATTCAAAAAGATGGTGCAAAGTTTTGTGAAACGATTCTACTCATTAAACTGAAGGAAAAGCGGTAATAGACTATGCCGAAAAATGGTTTTGTTTTCTGTCCGTATGCCTATATGTATTAAAATATTCCCACCGTGGGAGAAAATTTATTAGAAAATTCTTCTACTGTAGGCCAATCTTTTATGTTTACCTATACCTGTTTTTACCTTACCAGGTATATGACCTACCCGAGTTTTGAATCATGCTCCGATGATTCGATAGGACTCAAAATACAGAAGTACTCTTTTTGTAGTTTTCGTCAAAATGAAGTCTATCCCACTAGGTGGAATTCACCCTCGTCCCTTCTCGAGAACAAGGTACTTCCATCTTTTAACTCACCTTGACCATATCCTGTCTATCGCCTCTCACCGATCCTCAGAATTTCGAGCTGTTATCTCCTCATCTCCGTAGGTTTCCCACATTATTCCGCACATTCGAAAATAGTCCTTGTTTTTAAGGCAAAGATCAAAGTTTTAATATCCGTTCGGCATAATCGTATGGTTTGTATAATAATGGTAATTTCAGTTGAGTAGGTTATTAGCCCACTGCACTCACCCAGGCTGCTTCCTGACCTGTCTGGTCTATGTTTTCTCCCGTCGCCTTTAAAGTCCACCTCTAATTTGGCAAATATTGTGGGCGACCTTATGCCGTTAAGGTACTGTTTTCCCATTTTTATTACAGCGTTACTGTTTATCTGCCAGAGGTCCATCCGCATTTAGCTTCCTATCACAAAGGCAGGAGAGTGCCTTTGGCTTCTACCTGCTCATCGCCCTCCTGAGACGTGGTAAAAAATGTCCTCATACGGAACTGATTCGGTCGACATTGTCTCGTCTGCTGAAACAAGATGGTGCACTGCGTGTAGGTGAGTTTGCTTTTGAAGCAGGTAGGGAGGGGAGAGAGAGAGAGAGAGAGAGAGAGAGAGAGAGAGGGAGTGAGAGAGAGAGAGAGGTATCTCATTCTCACTCTTTTACAGACATCGAGGTATACGAGGCTTATCCAGAAAGTAAGTACCGTCTGCGCATATATCCCGCGCATATTGTAGTACGAAGGTCGCGCATGCGTAGTTACTTCCTTCTATTTGACGACGAAGTAGCCAAGGTATATTGTTTGTATACGTTCCGACTTACGTTTACTACACATCGGTAATCATTTTTAAAAAAATCGATCGGCCCGCCAGTTGTGAAATAAGAAGAGTTATTAGGTTTTTGAATGCGAGAAATCTTCGTCCTTATGAAATTCATCGTGAGATTTGTGAAGTTTATGGACAGAATGCGATTAGTGAAGGCTGTTTAACGATGGAAGAGAAAATGTTCACGACGAGGAGCGTACCGCATACCGGACGTGTAACGACGGCGCTTGTTGATTCATTTCGTTGGGAACAATTCAGTCATCCTCCTTACAGTCCAGACTTGGCTCCTAGCGATTTCCATTTGTTTTTGCATCTGAAGAAATTTCTTGCCGGCCAGAAGTTTGAAAGTGATTATGAGATAAAGGGAAACGTCCAGCAATGGTTGAAGTCGCAGGCGGCCGAATTCTTTGAAGCGGGCATATTAAAGTTAGTGCCAAGATACGACAAATGTCTCAACTTGCATGGTGACTATGTAGAAACGTAGATTAAGGTATGCTGAATTTTTAAAAATAAATGAATTTGAAAATAATTTGTATCATTTTCTTAATGCCCAAACGGTACTTACTTTCTGGATCAGGTTAGTACAATGCTGGATCAACAGTCGCCTAGAACAGCTGACTTTGCAAATGACTTGTGCTTGTTGGCGAAGAGTTTTAAAATATAAAGATCACGATTTAAAATTTGAGTTACGGTACGTAGAACTGCAGATTAACGTCACCAAAACAAGAAAGATAAGAATAAACACCCGCAACTTCAATAGGTTAGCCCTGGCCGATATAGATTGAAGAAGACACAGAGATCCCTTGTCTCAACACTAGAGTGCACGGTAGAAGTAATAAACCAAAATGAGTCTTCGCCAAGAAAACATTGAAACCATAGAGATAGCTATTAGGCTATGGTTGCGTGTCAGTTAGGCCCTTATTGCGTGCAACTCCTCAATTTACAAATATTGTAACTTCTTTTATTTCTATAATTATTTACAAGTCTTATTTTATCACATGGAACTGCCTTAGAAACAGGCCTACGTTAAGTGATTATGAAATTTTGCTGGAATTTTTAAAAGTCGGGGGGGGCGATTGATCCTCCAGATCTTCCCTCCGTAGTTACGTCACTGACGTACGTGGACGCAAGCAGAAGTACAGACTGAGGACAGAAGGGATGGAAAGCATTCGCGGAGGCTCTGTGGTCTATAAAGGAGTTACAGGAATGAAGAAGAAGAAGAAGAAGAAGAAGAAGAAGAAGAAGAAGAAGAAGAAGAAGAAGAAGAAGAAGAAGAAGAAGAAGAAGAAGAAGAAGAAGAAGAAGAAGAAGAAGAAGATCGACTTCTTATTAGGGATCGGCTAATGAGTAGTGATTTTAGCAAACGGTTTCGTAATTCGATGCTGAAGTTGTTTTGAAAATTCTGGTTTTATTATCCCTTGGCACTTTAAATTAAGAATGTTGTCCTAAGAATGTTTTAAGCAACTTATGGTATGTTTTAAAGTTTGTTATTTGTTACGTAAAATCCAGCAATAAAATCTTCTCATTTTTCCGAATTAAATTCAAGAAACTGTTCAAAGACGACAATTCAAACCATAGAGATTTTAGATTAGAGAAGTCACGAAATCGACAACTCTGTAAGAAAAAAGTGTGTGTCTGGTGAAAAAGATAAAAGTACGTAGATAACAAATAAATTGTTATTTACCAAATGTTAAGTGACTGTTATTATTAATAGAAGTCTAATTTATTAATTAAGGAGTTGCATGCAGTAAGGACGTCTGGGAGATTACGTCTTTTTTGCCTAAGATGTAAGCTAATTAGCTATCTTATCTGTTATAGTAAGCAGTATGACCAACTTTACGTTCTATCAGTTTGAGACAAAACTCAGGGACAATATTCTGCTATATTTATCAACTTGAATAATCTTTAATTTGTTGACAATCTTTCACTAACTGACGCAATACTATTGTTAAAAATATTTTCCTGTAAAGTTATGAACTTTCATTTTACAATAATACATTTTTCGAAATATCTAAAGTACTTTGGAATTTATGAAGATTTATTATTTGAATTCTTGAGAACCCAAAGTTTGTGTAAATTAAAACTGTTATGATGTATAAAAATGTGGATTTACACTAAATTTAAAAGTAATCAGTGAACAACAGTAACAGAGTCGTTTAATGGTTTTAAAAAAAATTAAATAATTACTCTAAACATATATACTATACTATGTGCTTCCATTAATGTATTCACCTTTGACTTAATTTTTTTCTAATTAAGCCTTAGTTACCTGATCTACTATTTTATATTTTACAGAAATTCTCTTAAAAATTTCTTAAAAATTTAGTATCCTTACTTTTAATTATTGTTTTCTAATTTGTAAGTTAAACATACACTCAACACACAACTCCAGACACACTAGTACCATGCTTCAAGGTTATCTCGCTCGATTCTCTTTGCATACTCCTCGATAATGTTTATGTTCGTTACTTTGTAGTACATATATTCTGTATTGTTTAGTTTAGACAGAGTACTGTTTTTTACGCGGGTAAAGTTGCATCTTCTTTCCAAAATTGACTTTGTATTGTATATTGTAGAATATTTGGGCGGCCCTTGTTTTTTTAATAATTTTAAACATGTGTAGCCGACAGTGTCGTTTTTCAAGAGCAGACGTGTTAACTCTTCTAATGAAAGTTGCATATATCGCAGGTGTAACTCAATGACGTCGTAAATATACCAGACGCCATTACAAAACAGTTCCGTCAGACATCTGTCTATATCGCTGATCCTTCTGAAGAGAGTGGGCTGGCGAGGAGGTCGTGCATTGCCGTATCCCATGAGTAACAGTAGAAACCACACTCTTTTCATCGGCGTCTAATCCTGACAGTGATAGTTGTAAAGTTATTGTAAGATATTATATTGTTTGATTTGTTACCTGAATTAAATAATTACAGTTTAGTCAGAAATAAAGTTCTGAGTTAGTGTTCTGTATAATGTTTGACAAGCTTCGTGATAAAGACAACTTGTTTGCAACAGTTACTTTGGCATTGGTTATGCGACCGTTGGAACTTAATGCACAAATCAGCGACCTCTAGTTTGTAAAAACGACTATTCTTACTAAATATATGCAGACGCAATCATAAACATGTAAATTACACATAATATTAAATTAATAATTTTCTAGTGAAATATACAACATGATTAAAATTTTGGAAGTACAGGTAATATATTGAACGATTTCAGTTGGAGAGAAACCGTCACCATCACCCGGTTAACACTGAACACATCGGAAAAATAAATGTGTGTGTGTGTGTGTGTGTGTGTGTGTGTGTGTGTGCGTGTGCGCGTGCGCGCGCGCCTGATATATTTGGACTGACTTCTATTACATTATTTTCATTACATTAAAATTGACGTTATATGTTCAAGCATTAACAATATTCGATTACTGTATTGAAACTATTATTATGCTCATCAAATACATTTAGAAATACACACATTTCCTGTTTCATAGAAGAAATAATGTAAGATTAGGTTATCTAACTCTTTCTTAAATAACAATAAAACATTATTGAATTACAAAAATGATAATTTAATTATTCATCTACTTTAAACGCGGCACTGATTAATAAATGATTTACACTATGTCAGCGAAAGCCTTTGTTAAAATTATTCCATTAGTTTAGTAAACACGGCGTCAAAGTCACATTTTGATACGGTAATAACAATGCATAGGATAGTGATAACAATATTTGTGTTATGCTTTTATTCCCGCGGCATTTCTATGATACATTATTTGTTCTATACGCAGTTATACTACGATATCATACACGCTGACCGATTTGTATACTACGTTTTCTTAGACAATCATACAGTACACTTTGAAGGGCTAAAGTTGTGTTTACTCGATTTATTAACTAGCTTAAAGAAAACTACTAGTTTCTTGAGACAGAACGACAACACAGGAATCAAGACGCGCATATTGTTGATTGACAATGACAAGCCGATGTTTTTAAAGCTATATAACAGCCAAAATCTTTTGACAGGAAACTGTAACTGGACTTACAGAGTGAAGGAAATTGTACCGTATGTGGAAGATATTGAAAAAGAATTCAGCACAATAATTAACAACTTCACTACGCCAACGAATAGACGAGCGAGGCCTGCTTGGTGAACTCTCACTTACCGATGACTTGCTAGGTGATTTTCAAAGAAGCATTACCAAATTTTAACATGAACTTAAATTTTCGTTAAACATCAAATTCGAACTTGTCTCTATTATGGCAGCTTAACCGAAATATTATTTTTAACATGTAATAGATAGCATAGACTATAAACGTAGTTTGATTCGATTAGTATTCTTGTTTAGGAGAGAGGAGAGACTTCACATGAGAGCTAAACTTCACAAAGATGCTTTGCATTGTCATTAAAATTCACTTCAAGTTGAGGTAGTGTTAGGTTTTCTTAGGCGTTAGTTTCTATTCAACTATCTGAACCGGCCTAAGCTGTCAGATAGCCTATCTATAAAGTATCGTGCAGATAAAACATACAGATTGCCATTTTATAAATAAGGCATAGATTTGGGTAACATTTCTTAGTTGCGATTTTATTTTTCATAAAAACATTTAAGAATGTAAACCCGAGAATGCAAAAATTTTACTGTAAAAAATTCTATTGTATTACTATGATCAGTATATTGAATGCACACACTCTGTGTTTTCTTCTTAAGAAACATAGATTCTCCAACCTCCACCCGGTGTAACCGATAACTGAAGCCATCCGAACGAAGAAGAGTTCTCGGCAGTGACGGCTCGTAACTTCAAGGATTGGTGAAGCAGAATCGGTGGCTTAAAAAAATTATTTGAAACTCTTTCACTCTGTTTCGGAATCATGAATAATAGGTATATACGGTGAGAAAATAAGACAATAATTAAAGAATTAATTTGATTATAAAAATGATAATATTCACAAAAGTAGTTCATAGTTTTTAAGGCTACTAATAAAGTAGTAGATAAAATAGTAAGTACTTACAGAGTTGTATTTTATTTCTTAAACACAAGGTCAATTCTCCTCTCTTTCTTTGCGAACTTACAGATGATGTCATCATAAAGGGGGTGCATATTAATTAATTTGCTTAGTTCCTTTTCAATAGAATTTGATAAGTTAATAAGTCTGTCCTCTGTCATTGTATTGCGCAGGTACAGAATTTATTCTCTTTAAGCAAGAAAATCTTTGATCTACGGAAACGCTAGTGGATGAAATAGTTACTATTAAACAAAACAGTTTATACGCTTCTTTAAACATGTTCCTGTGGTCAGCTAAAAGTTCCATTTAAATTTTGTGGTTCCATTCGTCTGTATATTGGTTGTCCTCATAAATAAGATGTAAATCAATTTTCAATCTTCGGAAATCAGTAAACAGATTAGAGTAACACACCTTTAAGTTGCTTAATACAGGTGTTGGAAAATTTTTAGAATATGCTACAGACTTCGAAGTATCCATTAATGTAACAAACTGAAGCTTTTCGACATCTTGTAAACGTGTAGTTATTTTTAGTGAAAGAGTATCTAAAAATTTCATAATACAAAATTTTATATTTTCAAAAACTCGTTCTTCTGTTATATAAAAAAAAACTCTTTTCTGCCACTCACGGTATTCAGTTGAAACTATTGTTTTCAGAGCAGCTAAATCGAAAATTTTCATAAACGCATCCTCAGTTTTTTTGTTGTTTATGAAGTTTTGCGCAATTTCAATTTGCGAAATACAGAAATTAATGCAAATGACTTCTTTTGTAGTGTGCCGTGGAAAATGTAGTTTAAAATATCGCGCCGTGACGTCGTAGCAGACGACGGCCAAAGGTCGTCATTATCTAACTGCCGCTCCGGCGAACGGTAACGAGATTCAGTGCGCCGCAACCACTTCGCGACGATGTAATTGGGCGGCTAATCAGCTGATTGACAGATTGCAACTGGATATTTTTCTGTGGCCTTGTGCTTTAAAGAAACCATGCCTCTCTCTCATTTTCTTCTTCATCCTTCGACGGAACACTTCGAGGTCTGGCGGCCTGGCAAGCAAGGGGTTCAACTACTATGGACTCGTAATTTATAAAGTGTCTTAGGTGAGGATAATTCTTTATTCAATGTTATGTACGCATAATGGGTTATGTATTTAATTCGGTTTAATTAAGGGGAGAATGCATGGCAATTTTGTATGTGTGTGATTCATATTTTACTTCCGGTAGATGGGCGAGCACGTGGTAATTGTAGTTAACTGTTTGAGAGATTACACGTAAATCTAAAAGGTAAAAGAAGTAATCTAAAAGTAAAAAGTAAAAGTAAGTAAATATAAAGGCTTTGAATTGTGCAAATGTTAATTTAAACGTAAAGGTGAATTTCAAACTTCGTGATTACACTGAGCAATATAGCTAATAACGTATAATAACGAGTGGTAGTGCGGATAAAATTCCCACAGGGTGTGTGTGTTTTCTTTGTGCTGGGGCAAGTGAGATTGGGGGTAGTTATATTTCCCGACGGCATCCTACAAGTGAAAATTGTTCTAGGGTTCTCGCATAGTCCAATAGAGGGGGGAATGACCTGATGATGACAACTACAACCGTCACATCGTCAGAGCTGTACGCTGGAACACTCCCCATCGCCGTCAGGCTTAGAGATGCTCCTCAACATCAAAAGACAGAAGGAAAAGATATGAAAAGATAGAAGGAAACGAGCAGGACTCCGGAACTAACCATCAACCTCACCCACCTTTCTTCACAGGATCTAATGGGTATTGCCGAGTCTCCAAATGTGCAGGTGGACCGATTCCGATTATAACGTCTCGACCACAACACCACACCGGTTTTCATTTCATAAAGAAAGTATACATCTGAACAGTACTTGCACATTTTGATGAATAAAATTAGAAGAACAAGTTCTGTGGATACGAATTTGAAAAGAACAAATTGAAAGGATACGAAAAGAAAGAAGAATTAATAAAAGTAATACAAGAGTGTTTGAAGCAAAATTACTTTAGGCCAATAAATCACCCAGTTAGGCCAATAATATCGTTTATTGGAGCACCAGCATATAAGTTATCAAAAGAATGTAGTAAGATACTAAAAGTATATTATGATTTCGAGAAAAAACATAGTATAGAAAATAACAAAAAGTTGATAGAAACACTGAAAGAAGAAGTACAAGTAAAAGAAAGTTCAAGGTTAATATCGCTTGATGTAGTTGATATGTTTACAAACATCCCGGTTGAAAAAACGTTAAAACTAATTGAAAAGAACAAATTGAAAGGATACGAAAAGAAAGAAGAATTAATAAAAGTAATACAAAAGTAACATTGTCCTCAGGCTTTCACGGCCGGTGTGAGTTGTAAAATTAAAGATATCCGGGCTGTTTGGCCGTGGTCCATAGGTAGTAGGGGGAAAATGCCGGCTCAAACCCACAAAGGAATGCCGCCTTTCTTAAAAAACAATACAAAACACTAAAAAACAAGATCTAAGAGATGACGCCGCCACCGCTGGACCCGCAGCATCCCGATGGACCACAGCATCCGCGAATTTCCGCGAATAAATTTTTTTATTTTTTTTATTTGATTTTTTTATTTTTTTTAATTAAATTGATTTGCATATCAAGGGGGGGGTGGGGGTGGGGTGAGGTTCAATGGACCACCTGCAGCCGTGAATATAATTTTTTATTTTTTTAATAAAGCTGATTTGCATATCAGTGGGTGGGTGGTGGGTTCCAACTTGATGCATTATAGTGTATATTAAAATATATGATCAGAGTTACCAACCTTTGCATGAGTTCAAATTTGTCGCGTGTTATAATGTATATTAAATCTATATGATCAGGTTTACCAACCTAGGTGGGGTGAGGTTCAATGGACCACCTGCATCCGTGAATATAATTTTTTATTTTTTTAATAAAGCTGATTTGCATATCAGTGGGTGGGTGGTGGGTTCCAACTTGATGCATTATAGTGTATATTAAAATATATGATCAGAGTTACCAACCTTTGCATGAGTTCAAATTTGTCGCGTGTTATAATGTATATTAAATCTATATGATCAGGTTTACCAACCTAGGTGGGGTGAGGTTCAATGGACCACCTGCATCCGTGAATATAATTTTTTATTTTTTTAATAAAGCTGATTTGCATATCAGTGGGTGGGTGGTGGGTTCCAACTTGATGCATTATAGTGTATATTAAAATATATGATCAGAGTTACCAACCTTTGCATGAGTTCAAATTTGTCGCGTATTATAATGTATATTAAATCTATATGATCAGGTTTACCAACCTATGCATAGATCCCCTATGTATTATTATTATAGTGTATAGATATTTTATATGAGCAGGTTTGCCAACATTTTCTGTGGCGGGGGGAGGGAAATTCAAACGTGTGATACATTATTAGCAACACGTTATAATGTATATATATACCTATATGTGTGTGCGGTTAGTCGATCGTGACGACGACGAAATCAACTTTCAATGGCGAAAAATTCAAACATTGATACATTAAGCGGTCTCCCTAAATCGTATGTTATGTTCAAACCGTTTCTCCTCTCTCACATTTGAATGTAAGTAAAACTATCTCTCTCTCTCTCTCTCTCTCTCTCTCTCTCGTTGTCAAAACGTTATGTTCAAACCGTTTCTCCTCTCTCTCTCTCTCTCTCTCTCTCTCTCTCTCTCTCTCTCTCACACATTTGAATGTAAGTAAAACTATCTCTCTCTCTCTCTCTCTCTCTCTCTCTCTCTCTCTCTCTCTCTCTCTCTCTCTCTCTCTCTCTCTCTCTCTCTCTCTCTCTCTCTCTCATTTGAATGTAAGTAAACTATCTTAACTTATTCCTTATTTCTTCTATCAAGTAGCTATGATTCCTCGAGCTCCTAAGTGAGTCCAGCGTCACTCCGCTGTCGGTGTAAACAGCTACCGTTCTCAAATTAGTTATAATATAATTTAATTCAGCTATCTTTTCCAGGGCCTTCAAGACTGCCAATTGCT
Organism: Magicicada septendecula; assembly: GCA_034769895.1. Taxonomy (NCBI): domain Eukaryota; kingdom Metazoa; phylum Arthropoda; class Insecta; order Hemiptera; family Cicadidae; genus Magicicada; species Magicicada septendecula. Next base: position 1,056,713,177 of record CM068367.1, read on the forward strand.
CAGCCTGATTATTAGAGCACCCAACACCCAACTTATACTGCATCTCATATTTGAGCTCACCATTAACAAACAAGGCTATACCCGACCCAACCCCATTGTTGTGCTTACTGCCATCTGTATATGCTTGTACTGTGTATACTTTACTTTCATGGCTCGAGTTTATAAGAACTGCATCTGCCGGATGAGGCCAATCCCTGAACGGAATTACTGTGTCCATCAAAATATTAGCACCATCACAACCTCTAGCAACTCTGTAAGCACTAACAATCTCTCTCAACTTTATTATTATTGGAGTCAGTCCTGTCAAAATGCACAAAGCTTCGTGGGACACTGTACGATAAGCCTTCGCAATTTTAATATTGATGAGACGTTGCACTCTTTTGAACTTCATCTGGTTACTTTTCCTTTCTAATGCGTCTATCCATAGGGGTGCTCCATATGATAAAAAGGGGGAGAATTGCCCCCTTATATATTGTTTTAAGTGCCTCATGTCCCAACCCCCAGTTTAATTTTGCAGATCTTGATAGCATATGAATCAGTTTTGTACACCTTTCGACCACATACTGGATATGCTCATTAAAATTGAATTTTGTGTCAATAATGAAACCCAAATATTTAACTTATTAACTTGTTGAAGTTTTTTAGAATTAAGGTAAATGCTTAATTCTGAATTCTGAAGTTTTTTACGAGAAATCAAGAGTATTTTTGATTTTTGTTCATTAAAAGAAACTTTGTTATTTGTAACCCACTTTGAAATTTTTACCATCTCTAAATTGGCATAATTTTCAGCTTCTAAGAGAGACTTACCACTTGTTAACACAATTAAATCATCTGCAAAAGCTATAAGTTTTGTACGTTTAGTGAAGTCTAAATTGAGCAACGAGTTATACTGTATGTTCCAAAATCCTGACCCACAACAAGATCCCTGAGGACAATCTTTACTGACATCCCTCTCCATTGATGTATTGTGAGTAGACAGAATTGCCTTTCGTCCACCAAAGTAACTCTGTGAGAGACAATACAAGTTCCTAGGACACTCGAATTGTTTAAGAGTATTCAAAATACACGGCCACCACGCTGCATCAAAAGCGCCCTGGACATCAAGACTAACGAGAACAGCAACCCCTTTCCCCACCAAACATCTTTCAACAAATTCCTTAACTGCCATAGCTGCATCCACTGTACTTTTCTGGGGTGTAAATCCATACTGATTAGACTGCATTAAATCTTTAGAAAACACGTGGTGCATAATTCTGTTTATAAGTAGTTTTTCCAATACTTTCGCTCCTACATTCAATAAACTGATAGGGCGAAACTTCGAAACTTCAGTACTGTTCTCCCTGCCCGTGTTGTGGCTTGTGTTGGGAAGAAATGTCAGAAACCTCTCAATAGGTGAACCATCTTCTTTAACATAGCTGATAACTATAGCCAGTTGGACTGTATGTGAAAGGTCAGGTGTAGAATCAACAATTAGTGAAAAGTAGTCTACTTCATAATCATCATCATCATCATCATCATCATTGGCTCGACAGCCCTTTGTGGGCCCTGGCTTCGAGCTTCTTCAGAAGATTTCGCCATTCTTCTTTATTCACATTCCTCCAGTTTCTAATTCGAAGAGCACTGATGTCCTGACTCAGTGAAAAGTGTTCATAGGTTTTATCATTTCAGAAATAATTTCGTCTGTAACTGCCTTATCTATGATAAATAAAAATTCTTCAGCAATCGGTGATGATAAATAAGGAGTTTTACCACTCCCAGGGTGGTCAAACTTGGGTATATGGGATGCAAGAAACGTACCAAACTCTGCTATGGCTTCAAGTAACATCATACAGTTGCTATTGCGACTACTTCCAAGCTTTTCTTCGTGCCCACCCACGCAATAACATGCCGCGTGATGTTAAAGAGCTGTTTGACTTGAAAACAGTAAACATACGTCACAAAAAACACAACCAGTGCTTTCAGAATAAACTAGCCAGGTTCGAGGTAAATGTTTCACCGTTAACAAGCCTACACTGAAACATATTTGAGGTATGGTATCTAACTGTGCTATCTATATATTCCCTCTTTAATTTTTTAAAGTCCGCACTACTGTAATACAAACTTTGCTACATAATCGCATGTGCTCTCGTTCACTTGTCAATTAATAGGATCAAAATCTAAGACCTTCCTTTGATGATATTGCATCATGCTTCTTGACGTGAACTGGCTCTTCATTCTTCAAAAATGAAGTTTCCTCCACAACGAACCTCTCTGGCTGATCACTGTGAACAGTATCTTCACCTTCACTACTGTCATAATTATTATCGATATCACTAGAATGTCTCGATTCCTTAAATATTAGGTTCCAGTTTGGGTTCTTTTTCCTTTTTTCAATTTTAAATACTGTCTACCACTTAGTCCCTTTCTTTCGTCAGCCATTTTCTAAAGATTCACACTAAAAACATTGCTTATAATATTTTTAAAATTCTTTAGTATCTACACTGATATTATAAAGAGAGTCTTAAATTTAATTACTTTGTTTGCGTCTTAAATTTTAATTCAAATTAAGTTAGAAAACTTTTACCTATTCTAAGATCAGTCTGATAGATAAACATGAACGACAGACACACATGCGATATAGTGGTATAATAGAGAAAAAAAATACACAGCAATTAGGATTAGGCTATTTAGCGTTATTTTCTGCGTCGCAAAAAATGAAAATAAGTACCGTCAAGTAACCTCAAAATTGTGTCCACTACACTGTGTTGTGTTGAAGGATGTTTAAATATTATACTTTTTACGATCAATATTAATATAAATGCCGACCAATAATAAACCACGTGCACAAAAGCAACTGTTAATGTTACTTCCGATGTTTCATCTGCAATCCGATTCAACGAACTCAATAATAATACTGAAGAAAAACGTATTAATAAATAAACAAACACAAGAGGGGGTGGCAGTGGGGTAAATAAAAAGTGATCAGGTGACTCACAATTTACGTAGAAGCACACAACACGCATAAAATTTTCGTGGTGCCAGTTAGGATTGGGTTCGAAATTATGCTACACTCACAGTTTATGACTGTTAGCAGCTAGTGGCATCTGCTGACATCACATCAAATTGCAGAGTCGGTAAAGAATGTTCGAAATTTAAATTTAAACGAATTAACAGTTAAATAATTAATTAATATAATGGAAGTATCACAAAGATAATGCATGTAAATGTAAATATGAAAAAACGATGTAGGCCCACTTCATATACATATCAGACGTAAATTACGATCTATTCTCTTTATATAATAAGCCTAGCTACTAAACAATAGGTTTTTAAAAGATTCTTATCATATTGGGACGAAATGGAGCGGCATTTGAAACATCTCTTAGGTATAAAAACATCATAACGACCGTCAAATTTCACCTTTCCAAAATTGCTTACTTTGCCTATGCATAAATCCGCCACTGGGCATAGGAGTGCGTAAGAGCATACAGCCCGTCGTGCACAGTTATACAGAATCAGAGGCGGCTGAGAAATACCGATTCACATCCCAAGAGCAACAGGAAATGAACAACGTTCACTCACCTCAATAAGCGGAAAGTAAGAACAATGTGTCCTATATGTTGTATTGGAATTATCACTGTAAATTATATAAGTACATTAAAATCTAATTTTAGACAGCTTTATCCTTCGTATTAGATTACGTAAATACACTTAAAAGAGTGTACTTTCTAACTCGTTACCTCTTCCATAGCATAATCCTATTGGTATCATAATCACTGTCACTGTCGTCGGTATTGTCATTATTAGTGGAGATGTTACCATCATCTGCATCTGATGTGATTATAATCTTGTCAATAACTTCCCATCATTATGTCAATCTGACACTGTCCCATCACTTTCCCAATAGTAGGCCTCCACCTTTTCGACTTCTTGTAGTACCCTACTTATTCATTTTATAAACAGAATTATCACTGTTATAACGTCAGATCTGAAATAACAACAACAGAACAAACAAACTCTTCACACCCCCACCCTCCTCACTGTCCACACACACACACACACCCTCAAACAAGCTATAAGTTAAATGTCCTTTCTGAACTACCGAGTCCAGTCACCTATGTCTGTACAGTTACATATTTTTCTAGCACATTCCGTGTGTGTGTGTGTGTGTGTGTGTGTGTGTGTGTGTGTGTGTGTGTGTGTGTGTGCGTTCTTTTCAAAACCTAACGTTGTAAAGCCTTTCTCATTCCCACTTTTAACTGGAAATTTCCTTTTCGGTACAGTTTTACAATGCGTTATAATGTCAAAAACCATCCCTTTTATTCTTTCTACATTCAACGCAAACAATAACTAGGTAAACACCCTTCTCGTCCCTTTTCATCACCGCCTTTGGGCGCGGTCACTCCCCTTATTTAAAAAACATCCATATATGTAATTTAATTCTTAATGTTATCTATCCGTCCTCTACCTTTAACTTCTTAATTGAGTCGTCTGGTTTCAAAACAAGCCACATCACTTTAACTAAATTTTTCAGGAAACACAAAAAATAAAAAATCCAAAAATGTTGCAATGAAAGGAATGAAATTTTTTTTATAAATGTTGAAAGGGTATATACATTTGTGTACAAGTTTTGAAGATTGTGCACTGGTTTATCTTGGAATTATTTATATGGCATTTTTTAATTTGGATGTAGACCGTTTTGATTCTAACATTGTTGATGTTGCCTGTTTTGAAACTATAAAGAGTGATGTAGCCTTTTTTGATATTACTATGAGTGATGTAGCTTGTTTTGATAAGACAATAATGATCTAGCCTTTTTTGAAACTAGAAAAAATATTATGTAGATTTTCTTTGAAAATTAATTTTATTATTATCATTCAACAGCACTTTAAAGCCTAATAACAGTTATTTGATGGATGGTTTCAAAAATAGTGTATTTTCAAAAAAATTGGTATTCCACAATAGTGAGCTCTCGTTTCGACATATAATTAGTTCAAAATTATTTAAGTAAGCCTATATTTGTAACTATTGCAGGTTTAAGGATTGAATATTTGAACAAACCTTATTAAGGCCGGTTCTGAAACCTCCCCGATAAACAAAAATAGGTAATAATATTATTCAGTTCTCAGTTATAAAAGACTAGTTTATTAGTAGGCCTACATAAGTTTGGTGTTGAAATACAGTTTCAGTCATTTATTAAACAATTCTTTTTTTTTATTCCTGCATCAACTTATACCATTAAACTGTTCTCTTCAGCTACTTGGTCGCACAATGCATGTTCATTTGGATTATCAGTTTCTTCTTGTTCATCATCATTTACTTCATCAACAATATTTTTGTAAAACTTATCTAATGATTTTCATTGACCTCCATAATGTTTTGTTAGTAAGTTATCCACGTCTTTTAACTTCAGTGCAGATATTCCTACTCCAGGAGCCAAAAGCTGAGGCATATTTAAGTTTCTGAACTTGAGACCTTTCTTGTAATTTAATCTCTTGAACATTCCAAAATCTGATCTGTAATTTACTTCACCTTTAATTCTTATGTCATGTCCTTTTAAACTTCTTTTCAAATAAAATCTTTTGGCGGGGTTGAACTGGAAGTGCCACTGTGCGGGTGGGCGAACTACTTTTTGCACTTCTGACTTCCAATCAAAGTTTCTTTCTAATAGGGACACAACTGTACCAAACTGGGAAAAGATGTCGGTATACTCCTCAGGTGTTATAATTACACTTTTTTTCTTTATTTCCTTCTCGATCCGGCCGAAAACTCTTATCAGAAGGCAGAAAAGAATGGCCTACTATTGGGAAGAGATACTCAACAAGTTTTACTGAGTCAGGAGCCTTTTTGTGAAGCCATTTTCCAAGCATGGACACCATGAAATAATTTTTGTTTTGGCCTCCGCAAACATCAGAAGCCAAACGAAGGACTTTTACATTTTCCGGTATATCAACTTTAGTAAGACAATCATGCAAAGCAGAACAAATCTCATTGGTACTTTTCCCAAACTGGTTTTCCTCTCAATGGTAAATGAACATATTGTCAACCGTTTGCGTGGCCTTTGAATCTCCAATAACAATTGTTAAGTTGTACATGTATACTTGACGGGAATAATATGCGCTTTGATCGGGAACCTTAGGTAAAACTTGATTTTTCTGACAATCAAAACTAATAGTTACCAAATCATCTCGCTTTTCCTGAAGCAAAGTATAAAAAGCTTTAACTTTTAATGAGTGCACCCTTTTTTCTGCCATCAAAGATTGTTTTTCTGTGGGATCTGAACAATGTTTTATTTTTTCGACTAACGAGATGCAAGTTGAACATTCATCGGTGCGAGGACTCCCAAACCCAGTATTAAATTTCTTTCTTAAGATGTGACGGAAGTATGAAAGCTTGACATTCTTTCTCTCATCTGTAATTTTACTGTCATACATTCTCCACATCTTACTGATATTTAAATCTGAACTTAGGTAAACCCTACAGCTAGACTTGCTACGAAAATAATGACTTTCAATAGCTTTAAAGGATTTGATAAAACCAAAAACCGTCCTTTTCTTCTCTTCAAATAAAGTAAGCTTACGGTCCCTTCCTCTGTTTTCTTTTGGCATTTCCCCACTTTTGAAATGACGGGAAACCACATCCTTCACCCTGGTTCGTGATAGTCTAAGTGTATCAGTGAAAGCTTGACTACAAACTGGTACACGTTCTTTAGTGGAAAGTTTGTAAATGTAATACTTTACTGTCATTCCCTTTTCACCTCTTGAGTTGTCTTTAAGTCTACTTTTCTTAGGAGTTAAAGCATCTGTATACTTTAGAATAAACGAATCTTGCTTTAGTTTTAAATGAGAAAGTTTTCCAGCATTGTTATAGAATTTTGAGTGAAAGATTTTTTGGTCTTGAGGGGTTATTTCTTTACATCTGTAGGCTCCTATTTTTTTAAGATTACATGTAGGCCTAAGCCTTTTTGCTGGACCCGGGGGTGCATATCTGAAAAGAACAAGAAAAGCGTGTAATTTTCCGAACGATACTTTTATAAAATTGGTGAGCTTGAATAAGCGTTCGACAGATCTTGGTCATGTTAACCGGGTAACAAAAACTTAGAACAGGAAAAATAAAAAGTAGGTCTAAGGAAAATCAATTGACAGAATGAAAATCTGTCAATACGCTTATAGAAGTTTTCCCAAACAAAAGTTGTGTACGGGTAGGCCTACCTTGTAAATAATAAATTATTAAACCAGACAAATTTGAGTTTAATAAAAACAAATTTCTAAAAAAACCATTTTATTTCCCACATCTTTCTAAAGTTTAAAAAAATATATCTACACACCTACAATGTGTATAAAGCCAAACTTAAAACATAACCTCTAAATGGATTACCTCTGCTTTCTTGCTTTATTTTTTCCCAGCAGTCTTCATTTCTTGGTCTCTTTCTTGCCTTCGTAGGCGAACATTCTTGAGGATAATATTCCATTATAAAAACGAAAAATCACCACCATTAACAAAGAAAACAGTTTAAATTTGTAACACAAACAAAACACAACAGAGACAACAGCAGCGTGCTCAGCTGTTCGGGAGTGCGTAATGGTCCACTGCGCATGTCTAGTGATGTGGCTTGTTTTGAAAATAAAGTCGATGTTTAACCATTCATAAAATGATGATGTGGTCTGTTTTGAACCTAACCGCTTTGCACAGTTATAAAAATATGTCTGAACTTATCAAAAACACGAAAATCTGAAAAATGAAAAAAAATGATGTGGCTCGTTTTGAAAATAAATGACTCAATTATATTATAAAATATTTCTTCATTATCAAATTTAGTTTTAATATTCATTAAACTGTCTAACCCTTTCTCTATTTCTTTCAATATTTCTAACTCCTCCCTAAGCTTTCTTTCAACTGTGTTATTTAGTATTTTTAAGATTTCATAGTCTCCCAAAGGGCTAACAAACTTATGGTTCTCTTCTATGAAACGTCTTGCATATAACGAATTCGTTGTTCTATTACCTCTCCACGTTTGTGGTCAGTCAACCTGCATACGAATTTCCGTCCTGTCTCACCTCATCTCTGTAATACTGGGATTTTTTCTATATTTTTATTCCTTATCTTATCAAATACCGTTTCACATTTTTTAATTGCTTTATCTACTCCGTATTTATTAAAACATTTTATAATTTTTCTGGTATGTGATCTTATGTATGTCAATGACCCTGCATAATTCTTTTGTTTTGGTTCTTTTTTAGCTTTTTGTATGTTAATACTTTTCATAACTTTATCCACTATGTTGGTGTTATAGTTATTATTCCTTACAATTCCCTTTATCTTTTTTATCTCCTTATGTTTTGTTTCTGTCTCTTTTAAACACTTCTGAGCTCTGAATTGATTGCCGCCATTTTATATCTATAAGGATGGTAAGACTGTTGGTATAATTATATCAGAATACGATTCTTTCCTAAATATCCCAAATTGTAGTTTTTCATTATTCTTAATTGCTATGTTTAAATCTAAGTAATTTATTTTCTTACCTCCTATCTCTTCTTTAAACTGTAAGTTTTTATCCTTATTGTTTACCTCATTTATAAACGCATGCACTTCTTCTATGCTTCCCTCCCAAATTACCAATACATCGTTAACGTATCTAGTCCATAATTTTATATTGTCTTTGTACCTAGTGGAATTTATAAGTTGCTTTTCAAAATCATTCATGTATATTTCTGCAAAAATAGGGGATAATGAAGATCCGATAGGTAATCCTAAAGCGCTAATTGGAATAATTTTTCTATAGTGATGTGCAACAGTGATAATTCTGTTTTTGATTATAACCACTAACACAACTTTCTTAATTAATATTCATTTTATGTTACCGATATTATTGCTTCCTCAGTTATTTCAGCCAATTTGTAAAATTATGATCTTCCGTGATGATTACAGTTCCTGATATAAATTTTAGCCTTTGTCCAAACCAAGTTTGTCCAACATCCACGTGCAAGGGGGAAGCCGTACAACATGATAACCCTTGTTTGATAAAAGTTGTCAATTTTGATAAAAATACTGTATTGATTAAAACTATACTATCAGTAAAACTGGCGAACGTGGAAAGCCTGAATGCGAATGTGAGCGGATATCAGTCTGTACAGTAAAAATGGATCTGAAATTAGATGCCAGGCATGACTCACTTGTCTTCACAATGAAACGTTCTCAAACGAACACACTCTTTCATTGCACTATCCCTCACTTCACATTACAGAGCTAACCAGCTCCGTCCATCCATATGTTTACGATAAGTCTTTTTGCAATGGGGCCTACCGTTGAGACAGTCACCCATACCCTTGATGAGTTTTTACACCTCGTAAATGCAGATACAAATCAACAGGTATGAAAAGTGTTTATACAAATCAGCGATGACAATACGAAAATCCATTAACTGGACGGCTGATTATCCTGTTGCTTTATATGAAAGATTAATTTTCTTGCGCATAAATTAGTATTTCTTCTTACACAACGAGGGTACTGTAATTGCAAAGGAGAAATTTTATAAAATTTGATAATTTATGTCACTGTGATAATTATAATTTCCTTTAAAATATATAGATTTTCGTTTAAAAATGTCTCGTTTTAAATATGTATTAAATATTAAAATAAATATTGTTTATCAATAGAAGACGGAACCATTAACCTGTAATGGTAAGTGATTTATTTTATTACTTTTAATGTAGTTCTTTGTTTAACTTTATGTTGCATTAGGATATTGTTTTGACGATGCGTTTTAGACCTACAAGGAATTTGCATGTGTATTAGAACGTTTTTATGTTATAAATTTTTTAAATTACTACATTTTTTATTGTCTAAATTTGTTACTAATAAATGTATAGAAACTGAATACCGGTAATATTATAATATTTATTTTCTTAATTTTGACTTAACAAATATTCTTAAGACATTTGCTGGCGTGCTTTCATACAAAAATCTACACATTTGCATTTATTAAGTACTTTGTTCACTGGATTTGTGCTCTTCGGTTGTGCTCTTTTGTCCCCTTTTAATTGTGAAGGCGAGGGGCCCGACGATCTCCTTGCCCCGGGCGCCAAAAAGCCTAGTTACCCCACTGATCTTGGTCACAGTCGAGTTCCACCATACGTCGTTAGAATCGCAGATTTTAAATCGTAGTTTTATCTTTCACAATTCTGTTGTTCTCGACAATGAGTGTGGACATTGTTACATTTTCCAGTATTACCTTGGAGTAACTTTTGTAACAATTTTGTGTTAATAAAACGCAGATTGTTTCCCATGCGTCTGCTCCAACATAAATTCCACTTGTAAAATAGCTTTCTTACAACGTTTCATAAATGATTCTGCAATTTCACCAAGAAGTAGCCGCTGCAGCATTGACGTTTGATATTCTAGATTATTCTCGGTCTAAAGAGTATAAAACAGCTGTTACGTTAGGTGGAAGAAACTTAACTTTTAACATTCTCTCTTTGAAACAAATCATTATTTTAAGATTCGAAGTAGTGCGCGCTCAAGTAAATCTATACCTTCACTCCTTCACTTATCGTGCTACCACATTTTCTCCTTAATAGGTGCCATATTGGATGTAACTAAAACTCCATACGTAAAAGCTACTAGATTTAAGCTATTTAATTCCCAAAAAATGATCGAGGAAATCATTATGTTATACAAAACGCCAGGTTTTCAGTATTAAACTGTGAAAATGTTTTAATATAAAGTAGAAGTAGTAAACTCGGGACTAGTAGGTCTATATTACGTCTCCAGTGTATATTTTTTTATAAACTATAAAAAGTGAAAGTAGCTTCACCTGCCGTCTGGTAGTAATAAATTTAAAACTAGCTACAGGCGTTAGAAAAAGCGTACCGCCGGATGTATATATGCGAACGTCTTAACGAATTACATTCGTTTACTCTGTCTAGTAATAATAAATTATAGGATATCCTTATTCTGGAGTAAACAATTATTAATAAATTATATCAAAACGAATTTTATAATTTGGATGTGTATTTTTGGGTTTGTTTTTTATAATTCGTAATTATAAATTACATTTTATCTTGAAGTTTTTTGAAAATGTGTGTGGTAATAAATTCGGAATTAGGGTAATAAATTATTGCTAATTTATAGTATGGGCTCTCCTCGTTATCTGAAAGTTGTTCTACTTGCTCGTAGCACCTCCTTAATATATGCTATTCTTTTATTCTACCTGCTGATAATTAGATTATCCTAACTCAATAGTAATTAATTAGTAGTAAATTGTGGTAAATAATTTTTACAGGTAGCTTTACTTGTTCTCGACAAATAGCATATTTGCTTGATGATTCGTAATGTAATAATTCGAACTATCTCGGAATTCGTAAATTATAGTTTACGTTTCTTCCCGATATCTGAAAGTTGTTCTGTTGGCTCCTTTTGCCTAAAAACAACGATTAACAAACTTAATCTTGTAGATGTAAGTCGGCATCGTCTGACAGTTCACCTGGTAGTTTTTTCAGTTTTCGTCTAAGGCGTCTCTCAGTGTCCAAACTTGACTTATTTTAGTACCAGAGTCAGTAGCCTTGTTGATGAGCGTGCTTCTTTCTTGAATAAGAAATTTTTTCTGTTTTTTTTTTTTTTAACCAAAACCACCGTAACTTTTGACGCTTGCAAATATTTGTGAGTGATTTCAACTTCTTCTAAAATAATATTCTGAAAGTCTAAATAGTATAAACATGTGACGTTGCATATTGCAGGAATTACTACGCTAGTATCCAATTTATTACTAGTATCTAGTATCCAATTTTCTTTCGATTGACGATACATTATTTCTATCGTGTTAACTAGTTGTTCTAAGTTGTTTCTTATAGCTTTTACAGAATCGTGATGAGTACTCCAGCAGGTATCAGACAATCTTTCTAAAATCCTTCCGTCTGTAGGTAGAGACGGAAAGAAAATGTAATTTCTCAAAAACAGGTTACACTTAAGGGAACGCATGCAAAAGAATAACTACACAAAAATTCGAGGAGCAATTTTTAGACAGAGTAAACAAACATTTAGGGTTGACCCAAAGAATTTTCTATTAGGAAATGTCCCCTGGGTACACCTGACGCTTCATAGCCCTGAGTTCTACAAAACTGAATGTCCAAGCCATCTTTTTCTAGTTGTTGTAGGATGGTTTTTGACATATCGGTTGCAGTCGTTCCTGATCCGAAAATAAACCTAAGGAAGCTTCTCGAACCTCTACAGTTTCTCCTTCATATGAACAATTCGTATTACTTCGCTCATTTGATGGATTACGATATATTTGGATTTATTGAAGAACTAATTAAAACTTTCGTGTGATGTCTTTACTTTTCATTACGAAAGTAGTATGTAGATCAGAATTATTTGAATAATGTTTTTATCCCCAGGACTACTTAAGTGATGAAAAGTTTTATAACGTCTCCCTTGTTAAGACATTACAAAAGTCGGGAACCAGCTCAATTGTTAGCTATTAATTAAACTAGCTGCCGTTGTTAGTAAACTTTACTTACCAACAAATTATAACAAATTATAATTCAGGAATTAGACAAGGGTTGCATAAATTTATTCACTCGCTGGGTATTAGCGAAAACATCTCTTTATTGTTATATTTATCTCTTATACTTTACTTTGCTTTTAAAAGAAAGATTCTAGTAAATTCTGCATTAAATATTCTTTAAATTTTTATTTCTTACTCTTTTTATCTCAAAATCATTCAGCTAGGCATTATTTCAAGTACCACGGATTCGGGTCTCAACTTTGCAATATTTTAATATATTACAACTTCATCCAAACTATTTGAAGAATAGTTTGGTGTAAATTTTCAGAATTACTTTACCTTTAAACATCGTAATGTTATTACTATATCATTACAGAGATTACAAATATTTATATGTTAATTTTTAAGTTTTCTAAAGTCTTTACTGTTTTTTTGTTACGTTTTTTGAAACAAATTATACACAAATGTTATGATTTAATATCACCTGAATAGAACATGATTTTGCTGTGGAGATCCGTGATGGTCTTCTTCAGTCGTCTTCTTGGGTGTGATACAATGTTCCTCTTGATGCTCCATTTGGTTGATTGTTTCCGAAAGGTAGTCTATTTCATGACGATTCGATTCCGGTACTAGAAGTTCATACGGTTGTTGTTTTCATTTTCTTCTTCTGGAGTCGGTTGTTCACAATTTACATTTCAAGAGTTCTTATTTTAGCAGCACAAAAATATGGTAAGGAACATATCTTACCACTTACTGTTTGTTAAGAGATGTGTTGGCTAAGTTCTTTTTTTTTTTACATATTACCCATATTTCTTCACGCACTACATTACTATTATTTATTATTACTTCCCAACGCTACATTGGGTTAAATCAAAATAACTATTAACGTGATTGTATAGTATTTGAGCGGTATACACCTACGTGTAACTTGACAACACATTTGCGACATCCTTACATGTCGAAGTTTCTCCGGCGAATGGGGCATTGTTTAGCGGCGAGGAGTCTGTAAGCTGGCGCGATTTACGCGCTGAGAAAGTAGTTCGTTCCTTTAACAGTATTAATTATTTATTAACTATCTAGTAAAATTTTATGCTACCTTTTGGTTATGAGTTAGGAATTTCCTCTTTTTTATTAGTACGTCTTTTATTTAATTAACGGAATTATTATTTTTCGTTTAATAACATCGTATTTTGCGTGTTCGTTCTGGACAATTTGCACGTTGATACAGGAATCTAGGTACAGATAAGGGATGGATAATACTCTTACTTGTTATAAGAACAAAAATTTAATTTGTGCTATTTAAACATTTTTTTAAATCGTCACATCCTCCTGCACCTAACGATGAAGACGAGGTGACGGGGTAATGAATGAAAATCTAATAACTACAATTACATTTGGATACAGAACTTCGTACTGAAGTTTCTCTCTCTCATATGATTTCTATCCATCAATTGATTATCTTACAACTTATACAAAATATTTAAATTCTAATACATCTATTACATATAAAATACACAAAAACATAAATCTACCTTATTTTTTAAGTCTTACATCTACTACCGGTTTTTTGCTTGATTTCTTCACTCGTTTTACGGAGTTATACTCATGAGTAGGTTACTAATAATAATCACGCATTGTAATAACAATCGAATTACTTTTATTTTACTGCGCTAGAGGTTTGTTTTTCCGTCAGCTGACTTCTCATTCTTTATTTCATTCTCGCAGGACATTAGCTAAGGTTGAGCAGGCCTCGCTAGTATTCGTACGAGGTGTTTGAGTTTATACTCACTTACGATATAGAATGTTGCAAAATCTTATCGTATTCCTGTATAAGTATATACAACATATTTTATTCTTAATACTTAAGTAGTATTCTCGGTTTACTATCTTTCTCGTAGTCTTGCTTCTTTATTTTGACACGAAAACAATTTTTTCATTTGAGACAGATGGCTTCTGCGAACGTAATCGCCTGTATTAGGTTCATACAGTGCTACTGTAACGGGGGTGATGAACTTACGAATCTTGTAGGGGCCACACCATCGGTATGATAGTTTGGAAGTGGTCCTATCAACGGCTTTACTCGTAGGGTGAGTTTTATACATTACTAAATCACCTACTTTGTACTCTATTTTCCTATTATTCTGCTCATGATATTTCCGCGATTTTTGTAAATTCGCTCTCAAATTTGCGCGAGCTTCGTTCCATATTTTCCTTATGTTATTCCCATTTATGTCGCGGGGCAACAACTCATGAATTTTCCACTTCGTGGTTAACGGGTGGTTGGGTTTATACTTGTACAGTAAATCAAATGGTGTTGATTTATGTCCTTCATGGTACGCTGAGTTGAAAGCAAGGTATCCATGAGATATTTTGATCCCAGGCTGTCTGGTCTTTAGCGTGATAAGATATTAAGGCTGATTTTAAATTTCGCAAGTATCTTTCTGCTAGGTTTCCTTGCGGTCGGTACTCTGTCACTTTAATATGATTTATCCCTAATTTAAAACACATGTCATTAAATTCTTTCGATTTAAACTGAGGTCCATTGTCAGATACTAGGTGTAAGGGTGTACCATAATCTTTAAATAGTCTCTCTTGTAGAATTTTTATTGTAGTAGATGCTAAGGCACGTCTCATGGGATACATCCATACGAATTTAGTGAAGGAGTCCACACAAATTAATAGCATAGTATTTCCGGACTTAGAACGGGGGTAAGGTCCAGAATAGTCTATGTATATCTTTGAGAAGGGAGTTGTGGGTATTTCTGAGATTAATTTTCCTACTTGACTGATTCGTGCTGGCTTGCTCAGGGCACAGATTTCGCATTGTTTCACGAACTTTGTTATTTCTCTGTCCATGTTTTCCCAATGGTATTCCTTGCGAATACGATGTATAGTTTTCCTAATTCCCATATGAGCTCCAATGGTCGATGAATGGTAGTATTCCATTAGCATAGGTTTAATTATTTCCGGGGCGATTATTCTCAGTAATTTTCCGTTAGCCTTTTTAAAACAAAGTACTCGTTTACTCAAGGTATATTTGTCAGAATAATTTCCTTTCTCTATTTGTTCTATTATTTTACACAATTTCGGATCTTGTTGTTGGTGATACGCTATATCCTTAAATGCAAGGGGAAAGTTAGTAATTAGCGTATTAACAGTAGTGGTTTCAACATTGTCTTCGCCAGGTCTGGTATTGGGTAGTTGGAACATGCGGGATAGTGTATCGGCTACTACATTTTGAGTACCACGAATATGTTGTACTTTGAAATTGTAGCAATTTAATCTTAACACCCATCTTCCGATACGACCTAACTGTTTTGGGTGGTTCAATAACCATGACAAAGCTTGATTGTCGGTTTCTAGTAGAAATTCCTTGTGTTCCAAAATGGTTTGAATTTTTCGGAGGCGAATACTACGGCTAAATATTCAAGTTCATAGGCTGAGAACTTCCTTTCTTGCTCCGCCAATGTACGTGAGGCATAACTGATCGGGAGTCTTGTATTATTGATTTCTTGGTATATTACGGCTACTAATGCTACACTCGAACTGTCGGTCTGTACGACAAATGGTTTACTAAAATCTGCTAACTGCAATACCGGTGGGGAAATTATGCTTTCTTTGAGCGTTTCAAAAGCGTCTTGGTGTCGAGTAGTCCACTCGAATTTCGCTCCTTTCTTTCTTAATGCATTTAATGGGGCTGCTATATCCGCTAGGTGGGGTATATACTTGTGAAAATAATTGATCATACCTAAAAATCGAGCTATTCCTTTGGTGTCTCTCGGTGGTAAGAATTCTCGGATTGCGCGCGTAAGCTCGGGATCGATGCTAACCTTACCTTCGGCCGATACTATATGACCTAAGAAAGAAAATTGTTTTACTGCGAAGTTAACTTTACTAGGGTTTACCGTTAGTTCAGCTTTCTTTAACCTCGATAATACTTCACGCAAGTGATCAATATGTTGATCTATCGACTCACTATATACTACTATATCGTCAAGATAGTGATATACGAATTTAAATTTAACGTCATGAAAAATTTTTTCTAACAGTCGGCTACATACTGAACTTCCTTGTGATATACCGAATGGTACTCTAGTAAATTGATATAGATTAAATGGGACAGCAAACGCAGTTAGATGTTTTGATTCCTCAGCTAGTGGGATTTGGTGGAATGCCTGGTTGAGATCCATTATGGTGAAGATTTTCGCTTTGGTAAAATAATGGAACGCGCTGTGAATGTCAGGCAGGGGTATCGATTCAAATTCTATACTCTTATTTAGCTGTCTATAATCCACGACTAGTCTATGTTTGTCAGTTCCTTGTGGTACTAGGAATGCAGGTGATGAGTATGGAGAAGTTGACGGTTCTATGACGTGTTGCTCTATGAGTTTGTTGATGTGGTTTCTCATTATTTCCATCTTGGGCGGTGATAATTTGTACGGGTGAAGGCGTATTACCTTGTTGTCACTAAGACTTATCTTATACTCGATTAAGTGGGTTAATCCTAACTTGGGTGTGAGTACAGTAGAAAATTCCCTTATTAACTTCTGAATTCTTTGTCGCTCATTTCCTTTTAAATGACTCAAACTTGATTCATGATGCTCTAATTGAATATTTGATGTTTCACTATTAGCGTCGTTACTTAGCTCGGAGTCGAACTGATATTTTCGAGTACGATCAAATCTGAAGAAATATTGTTTTTCATATATGTCAAGGATTAAACCAGTTTTACTTATAAAGTCAGCGCCTAGTATTAAGTTTTGTCCTAACACTTCAGCTACTAGTAGGGGAACATACCAAGTAAAATTCTTTATTTTTAATTTCACCGTAATACTGCGCGATATATTTAGGTTTTGCTTATTTGCGGTGGCACACTTTATGTTCACGCTTTGGCTACGTTTAATAAGATTATGATTAGCTAATACGGTGGCTAACTGTTGACTAATTATACTACGGGTAGATCCGGAATCGATTAAACCAAGGATATTAGTTGCTCCAAGGTCTATCTGTACGTAGGGTAATTTGCATATACTTGTTTTGCAAGTACCAATAGAGTTGCACTTTTCAATAAATCTAGTTAAGTAAGGGTCTATGCGTTTATTTCTATTTATTTTTACTCTAGGATTATTATTGTTTATACCTTTCTTTCTGGTGCTGCGGAAGACGTAGGATTTTTGTTCTTCCCGCTTCACATGTATTTTGACTGGTCGGTTTTCTGTTGGTTCCGCTTTTGTTTACAATTCTTGCTAATGTGGCCGGCCTTTCCACAGTTATAACATCTTCTTTCCTCACTGACTTCGCTCGCATGTTGTCGGGGTTTTGGTCTAGAGTATGAATTATGGGGGTAGCTTTGGGTTTTACGAATCGCTTATCGTGGTAGGTTCGGGTATCAGTCCCAATTGGTAGAGGTGGTAAAGAATCTCTGCGTTGAGTCTGGGACATAGAAACACGTCTGTTCTGGTCAGAATACCAGACGTTGGACGAATGTATACAACACAGTTCTAGTTCTGTGAAAGTGGTTGGTCTTTTCATGAGTGCTAGGCGAGATCGCTCCTCGGGAGATAGTCCTACTAAGATAGTGTCTACTAACTGTTGTTCACTCCATTTAACTTGTAGCAATAAAACCGATTCCCTTATTTCGGATATATAATGAGTTAATCTCTCGTATGCTCCTTGTACACGAAGTACGAAGTTCCGCTTCAATTCTTCGTAGATACCGGTTGGAATGAAATGTCTTATTAGTGTGGTATGAAGTTCTTCTACAGGGTGATTATACCTTAGGGATTCTAACACACGATCTTTTAAAGGAGATCTACATTTAGGTAAAATTACTTGTAAAATTTGATTATCTCTTAGTTGTCGCAGATCCTTTATTTGTAAAAGGTACTTGAGAAAATCTAGAAGCTTTGTAATATTCAGCCCATCAGTGATTGGTATCTCAGACAAAATACGTTCTACGGGATGGGTTATTTTTCCATAAAGCTCGGTAGTTAGATTTAATTGAGTCGTCATTCTAGGTTTTTCCGCAGATTGATTCGTCAGTAAGTGAGGAGGTGAATCGTAGGTACGAGTCATATTCTCTAATTCATTTGGAAGTAACGTGCCGTTTACGGGTTGGATATTTACTTGTCTATCAGTTAACCGTTCCTTAACGGGATCTATATTAGATTCCTGCAGAAACTGAAATTTCACAGCGCCGGTTTGCTGTTCTTGAGTAGGAGATTGGGTAGGGGAAATATTTAGTTTCGTCATTGCTTCTTCGATCTTTTCTAATCTAAACGATTCGGACCTTCGACGTAATTCGCGCATTATCTCGGGTAATTGTTGTAATGCTTCCTCCGCGAATTTTTGCGCATCCGGTGGAGTAACTTTATCACCGGGCCAATTCAACAAATTGGTGATGCGGCGGGTCAGATGTTCGATTCTCTGGGTAGTTCGTAAAATTACTGCGGGGGATTTTTCATCACGCAGGGTTTGTGCAATGGAGGTGAGTTCCGTATACTTGTGATAGCATGTTTCCTTTTCACTTTCAAAGTCTAATACACTTAAACGATTTAACAATGAGGGTTTGTCCGGTTTATTTTCACGTAACGTTTTGCGCAGTTCCGCGACAGTTACATTTGCGTATGAAAGACCTCTTAACAAGGCTTCATAGCTTAATTCGTCCTTCAACAACAAGTCGGGGTTAAATTGAGCCATTTTTGTGGTAATAATGACCTTTAAATAAACTAAGTATTACGTACGACCAATCTTATGTCATCTATTTTAAACACTTATAAAACTTGAATTCATTTAAACACACACATATATATCTATTATTACACATAGAATCTTATACTAATTAATCAAATTAAAATTATCTCACAACAATTCAATTTTCTGTTCTGTTAGATATTATCAGTCAAAACAAAACGATAATATTATTTTATAGTGCAGAGAAATTTCACACACGAAGAGTTCATTGCTTTTACAATAGCACAAAGGGTCAGCTGTTTGGGGAGTCTTATTGTTTGCATAGGGTGGTTTAACAAATGAGGGCGTTTCAGACAATTCTAAACACGATAATTTCCTGTTCCGAACTGTCTGTTATGTCCGCGAGGGAAGGTTTGTATGGGATGCTCTATACGTACAAAGGGGAGAGTTTACATTTCTCGACACGTATTTAACATGAAACAGCCTGTCAATACCGACAGGTTTAAAATGGAATATTTACCAGCAATAACTTGTTTATTACGGCAATGTCCCAATACATTATTATTATTTCTTAATTAAAACCTTACTTATTTATTTGTTCACGATTTCAGAGTGAATAAATTTATATTTTCTACAAAGTTACTGTTAATTAATTATCAGAGTGTCGCAATTTTATATGTGACACTCTGTAAACAATTACCTTTTTTACGGAAGCAGAGTGGCGCAATTTTATAACGTCTCCCTTGTTAAGACATTACAAAAGTCGGGAACCAGTTCAATTGTTAGCTATAAATTTGTCTAGCTGCCGTTGTTAGTAAACTTTACTTACCAACAAATTATAACAAATTATAATTCAGGAATTAGACAAGGGTTGCATAAATTTATTCACTCGCTGGGTATTAGCGAAAACATCTCTTTATTGTTATATTTATCTCTTATACTTTACTTTGCTTTTAAAAGAAAGATTCTAGTAAATTCTGCATTAAATATTCTTTAAATTTTTATTTCTTACTCTTTTTATCTCAAAATCATTCAGCTAGGCATTATTTCAAGTACCACGGATTCGGGTCTCAACTTTGCAATATTTTAATATATTACAACTTCATCCAAACTATTTGAAGAATAGTTTGGTGTAAATTTTCAGAATTACTTTACCTTTAAACATCGTAATGTTATTACTATATCATTACAGAGATTACAAATATTTATATGTTAATTTTTAAGTTTTCTAAAGTCTTTACTGTTTTTTTGTTACGTTTTTTGAAACAAATTATACACAAATGTTATGATTTAATATCACCTGAATAGAACATGATTTTGCTGTGGAGATCCGTGATGGTCTTCTTCAGTCGTCTTCTTGGGTGTGATACAATGTTCCTCTTGATGCTCCATTTGGTTGATTGTTTCCGAAAGGTAGTCTATTTCATGACGATTCGATTCCGGTACTAGAAGTTCATACGGTTGTTGTTTTCATTTTCTTCTTCTGGAGTCGGTTGTTCACAATTTACATTTCAAGAGTTCTTATTTTAGCAGCACAAAAATATGGTAAGGAACATATCTTACCACTTACTGTTTGTTAAGAGATGTGTTGGCTAAGTTCTTTTTTTTTTTTACATATTACCCATATTTCTTCACGCACTACATTACTATTATTTATTATTACTTCCCAACGCTACATTGGGTTAAATCAAAATAACTATTAACGTGATTGTATAGTATTTGAGCGGTATACACCTACGTGTAACTTGACAACACATTTGCGACATCCTTACATGTCGAAGTTTCTCCGGCGAATGGGGCATTGTTTAGCGGCGAGGAGTCTGTAAGCTGGCGCGATTTACGCGCTGAGAAAGTAGTTCGTTCCTTTAACAGTATTAATTATTTATTAATTAACTAGTAAAATTTTATGCTACCTTTTGGTTATGAGTTAGGAATTTCCTCTTTTTTATTAGTACGTCTTTTATTTAATTAACGGAATTATTATTTTTCGTTTAATAACATCGTACTTTGCGTGTTCGTTCTGGACAATTTGCACGTTGATACAGGAATCTAGGTACAGATAAGGGATGGATAATACTCTTACTTGTTATAAGAACAAAAATTTAATTTGTGCTATTTAAACATTTTTTTAAATCGTCACAGTTTGAATATTCAGAGATCTTTCATGTACTTAAGTGTGAGGGTTCCGATGGCAAAGAAAGATACTGAAGGACAAAGAAATGGACTAAACTGAAAACCAATTATAAAAACCTCAAAATAGAAATTAATCTAAGAAGTTAAATTTAAAAATTAGTGTCGCCTAATCGATAACTGAGGGTTTAAGTGTTTACAAATCACCGAATATACAAATCTTCTTGAGAATGTTTTTACCAACGTTAGTAACAAATCAAATACATCCGCAGAAAGGTCGTTTTCAAAACTGAAAATTTTTAGAAATTTAATTTAGAAATATTTTGAAACAAAACCGTCTGATAGTTTAGCATACGATTTTTTAAAACAATAATAAATACTTCAATGATATAATTGATGAATTTTTTTCCAAAAGTATAACAGCAAGTTCATGTAAATGTATGTTTTAACTATTGTACTGTATGTGAACGTTTCAGTATTAACTGGATATTAAAAATTTTCGAAACATTGGCTCCTTTGTTAATTGAAAATTGACTGTTAATGCAAATTCTCTACCTGTATCTGAAACGTTTCCACTGTGTGTGTGTGTGTGTGTGTGTGTGTGTGTGTGTGTGTGTGTGTGTGTGTGTGTGTGTGTGTGTGTGTGTGTGTGTGTGTGTGATTATACATGCATTGCATTCCAGTATTAAAATATGAAAGTAAAATAAAAATCATTATTTTAAGGAAAAAAGAATTATCAAGCTTTCGACGCTAAAAAATATGGATGGGGCTTTGGCTTCAAGGGACTTCCGGGGCGTCCAAAGTCTACACACACACACACACACACACATCATATGTAATTCTCCATCTTACACTACACATCATCTTGACCCATCATGAAAATACTGTCAGGTACGCCTGACACTTGTGTGAAAACACTTTCTTATAGCACATCGAAATTTCTTTCCCACTTGTTATCCGTAATGTTTTTCAATCGCTAACATGTGCTTTCCGCATTATTGTCTTCTCGTGGTTATTATAACTGTAAGAACTGAAAATCTTTTAATATTCTTCACTGCTACTGTCAATTTCTAAATAATGTAATTCAGACCAAGCATTTTCTGCTTTATTTATCACATTAAATAAAATGAAATACACATTATCTTCCCAGTCAAAGTATTCGTTAAGAAATTCCACATCAATATAAATTCCAAAACATTTTGGCGTGAACGACCGCAAATATCGTATCCTATTAGCGTTATCGGTGGTGTTTGACTTAAAATAAGCTTCCATTGTCATGTTTACGCGTTTTTCAAACAACAAAACATATTTAAACAAGCGAATACCGTCTTCTCGACAAGTAGGACGTAGCAGAAAGTCACAGATATACTTATCAATTACAGGTATCTCCTTAACGAAGTCGTCTTCTTTCACTAAGAAACTAAAATCTTTACCACAGACAACGCATATTACCATAAACAATACAGTGAATACCATTTATTACAGTTTTCAACCTGTGCTTGTACAATAAAACGTTATATTTGTCTAATAAGATGTATTTATATTTACTATATTTATTAAAAATTATTAAAAATACGTTATAATAAGGGTCAAGATGATTTCTGTGTTTTAATTGATATTGACATAAATATCAACGAAAAGTTACTTTAATTGTAAATGGTAGTTTTAACATTTACAACGTGGGTCTGTAAACATCATAATTACGTTTTAATCTAACTTATAAAACACACAATCATTAAATCGATAAGAAATTGAAAATACGTATTTACAGTAGGCCTATATAATTTGTTTGATAGTCAGGAAATATCCGCTACGCGCGCGCTCACACACACACACACATACATTCTCTCCATGTTATAACGAACATAAATAATACACGGCTATATGCACGCGTATAATGTAGGCCTACCTGAAACCTTAATAGGCCAACATCTTAGATTTGTAGGACTTACAAATGGATAAGGCGCGCGCTTTTAAATAGATACATGTTTTATTTATCATCATCATCGTCCATCATTATTGTTAGCATTTACCGGGCCACTGCGGAGCGAGTTCCTCCAGTTGTTCTCTATTTCTCTAAAGAGAAATTCATTGTATCACGGTACGAAGTAAAGCAAACGGCCCATCTTGTGGTACTTTCGAAATACTTGCCATCTTCTACCCTAGCCAGTGGGGAACGAAGTATCCAAAATCTGAGAACTCTTTGACCTAAGAACATTTACCTCAATAAGAACGCAGTTCCTTGACAATCTCCGTCAGTTTAGCTCTTGCATTCGTTTTTTTTGTGAGTTTGAAAACTGCGTTACAAAAGTGCCTGATACTAGACACACTTAAGTTTAGATTATAAAAACATTCGTTATATTAAGAACACATAGCTTTGTAAAGACATGAAAAATAATTTGTATAGTACATAGTACATATTAAATTGGAACCTAAACTGTGTAGCTTATACTAATTCCTTTCTTACTTCTTCCCTGATGTAAACAATCCTGTGTGGCACACCTGAAAGCTACGGATACCATGGTCCATGGTGACATGCGCATGTCCAGAATGTCTGTATAGTCATGTGAGACTTGTCTTACCATTTAGTGTGACTGTGACAAGTTTTTTTTATTACAACGTTTAATTATATCTGTGTATATGAATACATAGTAGAGCTTCTCGTCGCTGATTCTAAAAATATCGATTACAAGAGCCATTGTTAGTAATATTTTGAGAAGTAAGATGAATAGCGGAGCTGGCTTATGAAATAAGTCTGTTACGAAACACAAACGGGGTAAACCACTAAAAAGTGGTAAGTTAAATTAAAAATACCCGATTCTTGTAATCAAAAGGCTTAGAGGAACTTACTTCCGAATTTACTGGTGTTTCAGAAAGTAGTGTTCAAAACACCAGAAGTGAGATTAAAAACAGAAAAACTCGAAAGCCAGGAAAGAAAAGAAAATGGGAAAGTACTATTTTGGAGAAATGCAATGACTTCGTTAATACGTTATAAAGTTCATAACTGTTTTTCCGTAATGAAGCTCCAACCTTGTTAGAAGTTAATAATGATCCTGATTTACCTCATATGGGACGTACCAGCTTCCATAAACTTTTGAAATCTATGGACCTTGAATTTATTTAAAAAAATATGTTTCCTGTAATTTTAGAAGATACGACATTTCGGCTGGCGAAGAACTACTTGCAGTCAATCAAGAAGTTCAGTACTTGTTTACCTTGATGAGAGGTTGTTTCACGAAGGACATACGACTAGTAAAGTATGGAGTATATCCACAATAAAAACACGACAAGGTTTTCTGAATGGTCTACAACTGAAATAAAACCTCCACGTAACAATCAAGCGTCTGATAGGCCTATTATTTCATATCGGTAATGAAGGTGGGTTTTAGATAGGTCTTACTACTGTTCGAGTTTTTAAAAAATGGGGATTATCATAGTGAAATGAATGGTGATGTGTTGATAAAGTGATTGGAAAAGATTGTTGCACTATTACCAAAAAATAGTGTAGTAATCATGGATAACGCCACATATCATCCCGTGATGATGTTCCGAAGCATACATTTTGAAGAAAGTTGCATGAAAACTGAACTTTTAGAGTTAGTAAAAAACGTTCATAGTAAGTGATCTCAATAAGGTTAAAAACACAAACGCCTGGTACTTTCACAATTTATTCTTAAACTATGTGAATTGTTATAGCCTACTAAGCTATTCTCAAAGAGCTGTTAAGCACAACTCAACTGTTATAGCCTATTAAGCTATTCTCAAAGAGCTGCTAAGCACAACTCAACTGTTATAGCCTATTAAGCTATTCTCAAAGAGCTGATAAGCACAACTCAATTTTCAGAGTTTATGAATAAATTATGAAACTACCATGCGTTTGTGTTTTTAAAGCTTTTTAAGTAATATGTTTCACCAAGTGCCCAATGAGTCTTGAATCAATAGCGTAAATTGTATTGCTGGTATATGGGCTTCCTGCTATCACTTATTCTGAATCCCATCGAATTAATATGGAGCTAGTTGAAAGGATATGTTGCCTGTCACAACACAAAATTCAAACTGCCTGACATAAAAAATTGATTGAAAAAGCAACCTCTACCTTTGCACCCAACTTCTATAGACCCGTGCCAACCTTCCACAACAAGCCACGCACCTCTCAATTAATAAAATTGAACGTGATATGTGTCCAATAATAGTCAGTGCCTACCGTAAATCGAAGTATTCTGAGTAACGATGGAAGCATATATAAAGCAGTATACACCTGTAGAAGTAGTGGCAACTCCAGCATTTTACCTAGAGCGGGCCAGTTTCAAATCTGGCTAAGCCACCCTGTACATATTTTTCATCTGAACAGGAACATAAAGTTAGGTTTATAGTTTGGTCTAACATTAAGATAACTTATTCCACTACAAATACTAGAATTAAACCTACAACTTTGTTCAACTGTAAGATCTAAAGTCTGCAGGATTGCAATTTATAACAGTCCTCCTGACTTGGTATGTCAAACATATTATTTTGCAGTTTTCCTGAAATTGTGTTATCCTTCTCTGTATAGCACGTCAGTTGGGATATCAGTATCAGTGGCGTAGCCAAGTGAGGTTATAGGAGGTACAACCCTTTCCCGTTGGATAGGTCGCAATGATGTTTCACAGGTAAAATTTATAAAACTTTTATGAGACGTCTTTCCCATGCAAGTCTGTGGATAGCCTGTGAACTTCGGATGGATCTGTTACCCAAGTGAAATGGAAAATTACACCATTTAGTAGCGTGATAGAGGTGGGTTGTCATTTTGCACGCCAATTACAGCTATTACATGGGTAACGTTATAATAAGTACCCATGTAATGCTCCCCCCACCCCAAACATTAACTTCAACAGTAACTCTCCTCCAGCATCGATAACCCCCATGGAAAATATGGATACGGTTTATACCTACATTGTTTGCAACATCAATACTTTCAGACAGTTTTGAACTCCCTTCTGATCCAAACAGGAGTTCAAATTTATCTTGAGTAGCCCTAGCCAATTTCACAGCATTACCGTCTTTTCCCTGGAGAAAATCCTGTAACAATTTAGACACTTCAGAAAACATCTGTAAGCAAATGCATATGGAATGTGAGATAAACATCCAAATGAGATTTCTGTAGTCCTGTCACTTTTATTATACTCAGAGTAACAACAGTGCCAAAAATCGGTTTCTTTTATCGTACACATTTCAAGTTAGAAAATCTGGTAATAATTTTATTATGCAATTGTTTATATGATTTACTCATAAAAATATAAGAGTACATATATTGCGATGTATTCAGTAAGGGTTCTACTGGTGGATTATGAGAATGCATTCTGAAAAATTGAAAAGAAGTTATGATACATGATGCAGAGGAAGAAAGTGGTTTCCATGTGGGAAAGTCTTATATTGAGAAGCAGCAGTGGAATGATTGTATGTATAACACATATTAATTTACGTAAAGGGTATGATGGCGTTTCATTATTAAAGCCGTGGTCAGTCATGTAACATGGTGTTAGTGTTGCCAGTATTACAGCAGTACAACAGTACAAGTGATACGAGGGACGTCTCAGTGCTGATAAAGCTGAACTAAGGTGTAGTATGTATAGTTGCAATAAACTTTTTGTTTGTTATAAACACATTTTAACAGCTAAAGCGTAATAAATAAATGTTTATTGATTTCATATTTCTGTACACACTGTCAATGTGTGTATTAAAATTTTTAGTCTTTGAGGACATTTTTTATTTCTTGAGATAGACATATATAATACAAGCGTAAAAGTTGTAGTAAATAGTCTAAAGTTATTTTTGATACAAATTCTAATATTCAACTTAAGGTGATTTGGAGTATATTGTTGCGACGGTCTAACTGATCAATCGTCGTATGGTACAGTGGAAAACAAAATACAGACAACAATGAATCACCAGCTTTAATTAATCAAAAATGACAGTTTTCAATCAACAAGTTATTCAACATGATTATACTCATACAATAATTCAAATTAAATTTGTTTATATGCAATAATAATGTCAAAACTAAATAAAGTCCCGCACAATAATCATTTTTCACTAAATACCATTTGAGACGAACTGAGTAAATCGTCAGAAGTAAAACTAAACTGAAGTGACCGTCGCTGGATATTATATTTATACCTCGCTGAGATGCTAGAATAATCTGCCACTTTTTGGATGACGTATTAAGGAAGTGCCTATTACAGGCGCTCTCGAATCCACTAGAAACAGTGTGAATGTCTGGCCTTGAACACAGTGCGCCAACCGGTGCGGTCTGGAATAGCCTCGATTGTTGACGAATGATATGTGTCACGTAATTGTCTTTCATCTCAAAGTAGCAGCAATATGTACGCACACAAACATTACAGCTGGGCTCTGCTGGGATAGCCGAGAAAAATGTTCGAGATCGTTCCGTAATTGTGTATCAATATATATATAATTATAAGTAATGTT
This sequence comes from Magicicada septendecula, assembly GCA_034769895.1. Classification (NCBI taxonomy): domain Eukaryota; kingdom Metazoa; phylum Arthropoda; class Insecta; order Hemiptera; family Cicadidae; genus Magicicada; species Magicicada septendecula. Next base: position 1,056,740,949 of record CM068367.1, read on the forward strand.
TATACCGGACACTTCTGGAGACTAGTGAGCCATTAGCGCCAAGTCTTGCCCATACCTTATTTCGTGTTAACTCATTTTGTTTATGCACTTTTCCCATTAATAAGAGAAACGTTTATAAAAATTTCATATCCAGCTTCATATACAAATTTTCTATCCATGGGATACATATTTCTCTTGCCCAAAACACTGACTAAAAACGTTTCACAATTCACCAAGTCTCTGTTTGGTGGAACATACTTTTAAACGAGATGAGTCGCAAACAAAACAATTCCTAAGGCAAATTTTTACAGTTGTCGAAAATTTCTCTTTTATTACTAAAACCTTCTTGTCATATTATATATAAATCTACTATAACAAAATATTGTGCCTTAGAAATTGTTGTTTGTTTAATAGTAGAGTAATATGTGTACAATAGTATGGGTATTAAATTTTTAATTTGGTTTTAAATCGTGGTATCTAACATTACTTTTAAATTTTATCTTTCAAATTATGTTACTATAGTATTGTGTGTCTATGTGTGTGTTTACACAGAATAAACGTAAAAGGTGTCTTCACTATATATATAATCGAATTCTATGCGTTAATTCCCTATAACCACAGGTCCGAAAAGTCTCGTTTTCCTCTGTATGGCTGCCATTTTGTGTTTTTAAAGAGAACGTGATATCTAAAGAGGGAATAGGCTATAGACATCTTAACGAAATTTGTTGCAGACGTTTACATTAATGTTCTTTAATAAATTAAGAAATCATATTATTTTATGGTCTCAAATTTCAAAACTAAGCTACTTTTTATCATTAATAGCTCTATAAATTTTAATTTTAAGAAATTAACGTTAATTAAGTAAAATGGGAAGACATTTATATGAATAAAATGACATCTAGTTTGTTCAAATCCGATAACAAATAAACGAATCATGTAAGAAAATAGTTTTCACATAAATTCTGATAACTTTATTTTTTTGTGCTGGACTTCAATTCCTCCAGTAATTTTTTTTTTTTTTTTTTTTTTTTTTGCGGAGGAGGAAAAATGCATTATGCACCATCAGGAGACGCCCGACTGGTCTCCCGGTGTGTGGGACTCGCACCCACTAAAAAACCTCCACTTTACAGGCAGGGAACCCCCCCCCCTGGAACAACTATTCGTATGGCTTCAGGGTGGCACCTCGTATTGCGCCTACTAGGCTTCTACAGCTTTATCTATATCATCGACCTGTGAGACGGTCCAGTTCAGGCTTCTTCTGCCGCAGGACCATCCTCACGAAGGTCACAACCATGTCCCAGTTCTCTTTGCTGTTGAGCATGACGCCTATGATGTTATCAGGCGTCATGGGGCCAATCTCCGATTCCAGTCCTCGCCTCTCCAGCACCCACCGTTGACACTCGAAAAAAGGATGATGAACGTCATCAGAGTCTGAGTCGCCATACACGCACGACGGATCCTCCATCTTACCCATCCTTCGTAGGTATGCACAGAAATAACCATGCCCTGTCAGGAATTGAGTAAGGTAATAATCTACCTCGCGTAATTCCTCCAGTATAGGAAAAAAATATTTAAAGTTATTATCATTTTTTCAAATTAACTCAGTAAATGTAATTTATAACAACAAAGTAAAATATAACATCTAAGTAATTTATAAATGATCGAAGGATTATAAAGGATTAATTATCAATAATTAAATTAATAACATTTAACAAATTCAACTACAAGTATTTACACATCATAATTTGAATCACAACAATTTAAATTATTTGGAATTAATAGAAAATGATATTGGTATGTTTCAGTTTGCAAGTTTGCAATTATGAATGTACAATTGAGCGGACTTCGCATAGGGTAAGTGTCCGGCTGCATGGAAATAGGGAAGCATTTCAATGGTTGTGTTTAAATGCAAATCCCAATCTCCGGATCTTTCAGCGAAAATAAATCGCATTATGAGGTCAATGCGCTTCAAAAGGTTCACCCACAGCTTAGTTGTTCGACTCAGATATTGAATGTTCTTCAAACAATCGTTTACCTTTTGCAAAGCCTCAATTACTGCAGATTCTTCAAGAACCTCTTGTTCATTTCGTTCGTTTCTTACCAGTTCATTGGAACATTTTTATAAAAACTGCATGGAGTCTTTTACATCGGGAAAATTTTCCTTCATCACATTTATGATAGCACAAGCACTTAAACTGTACGGTCGAACGCACCTTGCATATGCGTGTCCATTCATCATGTGGCTTACAGTTGTTTGGCAGTACACAGAGCCCCATAGTGCTTCCAAACCACTTCCCTCCATAATCTTGCTAACAGAACCCAAGGACATGAGGAGATGAAATCCACCTAGTCTCAATATAACTTTTGATATATCACTACTGCTTTCTGCTGATTTCAGACGACTTTAGAAACAATGGTTGATCGAATGTCACAATACAGGCACGGTTTTGTTTCTTGCACTGTTCTGAAGCATAGCTAAGAGCAGAAAAAATTGTAGATGGATTGCTAGGGTCCAAGTTTTATGAATGGTACTCCTAATACGTATGTGGTCTCACACTTTTCTCTAGTACTCATCATAGAAGTCATGAATCCCCTATACATTTTTGTTTTCTCCCCCCCCCCCAGCGTTAGCATCGCACATAAATAAATAAAACTGTATATCAGTAGATTCAAAAAAGTGTAGGCTATAACTTTTATAGGAAGGGTTTTTACATAATATGACATATAAAAAAATATAGCGCAAAACTCAAAAGTTTCAAAGTAAAAAACCTACTTTTTCCACATATTTTCTTAAATTTATCAAAAACTATTAGGTTTAACGTAAATATGAAGAGGACCAATATTGTAGTTAAATATAGAGGACCAATATTTAATAACAAACAAAACAAAAAAAGTTGAACTTGATCCGATCATTAGTAACAGAGATAATGGCTGTTCCGTATATATTGCCATTTTGAACCATTGAGGGGGGTTGGGGGGGAGCTGTAGCTCCAGAGGGATTTTTGGGGACTTTTGTAAAAATGTTTCTCTGGTTGTAGTCTACCAGATGGGGTAAAATTCAGCTTTACCCTAATTATTTCCGATTCAAAACCTTTATTGTCTGGGCTAAATATTGTACAACAATTTGTAGTCCTTCACAGAAAAATGTTCACTTCGTGTAACATTAAATCAGCGACGTCGGATGACATCTACTTCAAATGCCTTCAATGCGTGGACTATCGCTACACACGAAGCCTGGCAACAGTGTAGCCCATTTATCCAATGCTGAAAATTAAATCTGGGATGGCTATTAAATAGATTTTAGATATTCTTAAATTGATTTTTTATTGCCCTCTGATTTTCTTTTAGTTTCTTGTCTGATATAATATCGTCGTTTTGAATTATGTTAGGTAAGTTATATATGTGACAGTTGTAAAATCATGTTTTCCTAATGTCTAAATTTCGCATTGTAATCAGTTCTAGTAGCTCAAAGAAGTTGCCTTTCCATTGTCTGTAGATTTGTTATCGCCTCTCTTGGCTGTAACCTGCAGAGACTAATCCAAAGCACAATTTCTGTACATAAGTGACTTTCGCACTTCTCTACGCCCACAAATAATGAAACTGAAGCATCTTCACCATATTTATTTTTAAAATGGTTAAAAGAATCTCGGTATCCAAATGGTTCATTGAGTAATGAACTAATGTTACTTACATCCAGCATTAGTCTTCATTGCTCATTTCCACTTTACATCCTTCATTTTAAAATAGTGTCTATATATTCATGTTATTTTTAATACCAGGTTATTTCAACCTGATTATTGCAGAAAGCTAGCAATACCATATATGAATGGAGCAAAAAATGGAAAATTAAACTTAACGAGCCAAGTCGGCACACATTAATTTCACCAATAAAAGATTGAATAATCTTCCATCATTGGTCATAAATGGAACGGTAGCTCCTTATGAAAGCAAAGCCAAATACCTGGGTATGACATTGGACACCAAACTGAGATGGAAAGAGCAAGTAAAAAAGAAAAAAGAGGAACTTAACATAAAATTCCGACAATATAAATGGCTCATAGGAAAACATTCCAACCTGTCTTTATACAGTAAAACTCTTATCTATAATCAGATAATTAAACCCATCTGGCTGTATGGAATTCAACTCTAGGGGTGCGCGAAAGATAGTAACATCAGGACAATACAAACATTCCAAAACAAAGTTTTGCGGACCATGGAGAATGGTATGTTAGAAACGCCGATATCCACAGATATCTAGGTATTCCAACAATTAAAGAAGAGATTAAAAGGTTTGCGAAGAAGCGTGAAGAAAGGCTTCACCTCCATGAAAATGCAGATGTTCTTCAACTGCTGGACAATCAACACGTGTTCTGAAGACTGAGGAGAACAAAGCCATTTGAACTTGTGTAGCGTTTTGTGTTATAAAAGCAGAGCATTGTGCGTAGGTGAGAGTGTTTAGTTAAGATCATCAGAACTAACTAAAGAATGTCATTAGACTTAATTTGGCTGATATGTATTTTTATTAAGAGGTATTAGAGATAAGTTGATGTCTTACAGACCAGTTTCAACATGTTAAATTCAATTTAAAAAATGTTATTTTTGAATAGTATTGTTAATGCAAAATAACAGAATGTAAAAAACAGCCCAACTGAAAGTACTGGTACAGCACTGAAACCAAACGTATACTTGAGAGAGTTGATCAAAATTTTTAACTGATTAAAGTTAAAGTTAGTGTCCCAAAAACTAACTAAGTTAAAGTTAAAGTTAATATGTGCAAAAAGTAATCGATTAAAGTTAATGTTAAAATCAAATTAACTGACTAAAGTTTGAAAGTTAAAAATTTGTTTTCTTTTTTTTTTTTACTTATTGCTTCAGCCTTAAACCACAGTACTGTGGTCACTAACGTATACCACCTCACGTTTTCGCACTCGATTTTCACTGATGATGGCAGTCGATGGCACAGCCGAAAAGTCTGGTTTTTCAGAAAACATTGGACTACGGCTAAACAGCCCGGGAAGGAATTTTAATGAAGAACTACTTTTTTGTTGCCGATAACGTTGTACACATATAAAAAACTCCCCCCCATTTCAACAATGATTTTCATTAATAGAAAATTACCCCCACCCCGATCACCTAACCTCTTCATTTATAGATATTTCATCTTCGTATCTACAGTGGATTGTTATGAGCTTCTTATCAGGATACTTTATTTATCAAAATTAAGTACTTTACTCTTGTTAAAACAAAAAGCGTTGCAGGTAAACTATCCCTTTCTCTTAAACGATCTTCACCAAAATCAATAGACCTTCAGTCCTCTACAATTCAGGAATGCATGCAAAAAAATATTTGATTCTGTTTGAATGTGCGGCAGTTATCGTTCGTCATGAAAACATTTCTCTTGTTACAACATAAAATGTTGCTGGTAAACTACCCCTTTCCCTTAACCGATCTTAACCAAAATCAACAGGCCTTGAGGTCTCTACAATTCAAGAACGTATACAAACAATTATTTGATTCTCTTTGAATTTACGGCAGTTATCTTTCGTCATAAAAAAATTACACTTGTTAAAACATAAAATGTTCCCGGTAAACTATCCCTTTCCCTTAACCGATCTTCAACAAATTCAACAGACCTTGAGTTTCCTATCATTCAAAAAGGTATGAAAAAATGTAGTGGATTCTGTTTGAATTTACGGCAGTTATCGTTCGTCATATAAAAAATAACCCTTGTTAAAACATAAAACGTTGCTGGTAAACTACCCCTTTCCCTTAACCGATCTTCACCAACACCAACAGGTCTTGAGAACTCTACAATTCAGGGCTGTATGCAAAACATTATTTGATTCTGTTTGAATTTTTGGCTCTTATCGTTTGCCAAAAAAATATCGGTATGGAGAACCATACATGACTGCCATGTTCTAAGATTTATATTTAAAATCATTTTCGAAATGAAATATTACCATAGAAACTACTTCTTTCTACTTACTGCTTCAGCCTTAACCACAGTACTGTGGTCACTAACGTATACCACCTCACGTTATCGCACTCGATTTTCACTGATGATGGAAGTCGATGGCATTGCCGAAACGTCTGGTTTTGTAGAAAACATTGGACTACGGCCAAACATCCCGGGAAGGAATTTTAACAAAAACTATTTCTTTGTTGCCGCTAACGTATTACACATATATATAAAAAATATGCATAAAATTAATGGCTTGTATAAGTTAATGATTGATCTCCATTAAGTAGTGCTCAAGTCTCCAAAGTTTTAATATTATGATGTCCGTAATTAAAACATCAGAGCAGGTTTAGTGTGTATGAGGGTACACCGTGGACAAAAATTTTCAACATTTCCTATTGAGCGTTGCTTAGAGTAAAGCTGCGAATCTACAGTGTACGTTTCACAGAACAAACACGCGGAAAAGAAGGAGCGCTCCGAAGTCACTCATGGACCCTCAGCATCTTCCAGAGGGTTCATTCCCTAAAGACGAAAAGTCTGTCTATGAATCGTTCCTCTGTAAACACGTGCAGTAACACTGCCCAGCGATCCACAGGAAGCAAATCGCTATCCACGCTGGACACTTTTTCGCTTGCACGCGTTATGTTGGTGTGGGTTTCGGCACTTTCCATTTAAAAAGCGTGCAAATGTACGAAAATATACATGAGTGAGGCCAGAAATAACTCGAATTGTGTGTGTGTGTGTGTGTGTGTGTGTGTGTGTGTGTGTGTGTGTGTGTGTGTGTGTGTGTGTGTGTGTGTGTGTGTTCCCTGCCTTTTTATTGCAGTAATCATAATAATAAAATGGAAACGTAAACATTACATAATTAAGAAATGCTTGCCTGCCACGAACGATATATTTTCACTCATACATGATTTACACTAAAATGAAAAAATTATAATTTTATTGCAGGCAACAAAATTATTTTATTTTTAACAATTACCATTGTTTGAAAAAGTTTAAATGAATTTTCAAGTACTTTACTGTTCTTAATACGTAAAAGGTTGCAGGTAAACTACCCCTTCCCCTTAACCGATCTTCACCAAAATCAAAAGTCCTTGAGATCTCTACAATTCAGGGACGTATGCAAAAATTATTTGATTCTGTTTGAATTTGCGGCTGTTATCGTTTGCCATAGAAAATTACCCTTGATAAAAAAACGTTGCAGGTAAACTACCCCTTCCCCTTAACCGATCTTTATCAAAAACAATAGGTCGTGATTACTCAACAAATCAGGGCTGTATGCAAAAAATTATTTGATTCTGTTTGAATTTGCCGCTGTTATCGTTTGCCATATAAAATACCCTTGTTAAAACATAAAACGCTGCCGGTAAACTACCCCTTTCCCTTAACCGATCTGCACCAAAAACAATAGGAATTGAGAAGTCTACAATTCAGGGCAGTATGCGAAACATTATTTGATTCTGTTTGAAATTGCGGCAGTTATCGTTTGCCAAAAAAAAAAAAATATACAGACAGACACACAGACACTTTTCGAAAAACGACTTTTTTTCATGTTTTGAGTGTAGTACAATCAGAATCTGCAATAATCTCGAACACGATTTTTATTCCATCACCATACTTCCATTTCCTTAAGGAACATGGAAGTATAAATTACCCTTGATAAAAAAACGTTCTTGGTAAACTACCCCTTTCCCATAACCCATCTTCACCAAAACAATAGGTCTTGAGTACTCTACAGTTCAGGGCTATATGCAAAAAATTATTTGATTCTGTTTGAATTTGCGGCTCTTATCGTTTGACATAAAAAATACCCTTGTTAAAATGTAAAATGTTGCAGGTAAACTACCCCTTTCCCTTAACAGATCTTCACCAAAAAACAGGCCTTCAGTCTTATTCAATTGAGGAACGTATGCAAAAAAAATATTTGATTCTGTTTGAATGTCCGGCAGTTATCGTTCGTCATAGAAAAAATTAACATTGTTAAAACATAAAATGTTGCCGGTAAACTACCCCTTTCCTTTAACCGATGTTTACCAAAATCAACAGACATTGAGTCCTCTATAGGTCAAGAAGGTATGCTAAACATTATTTGATTCTGATTGAATATACGGCAGTTATCATTCGTCATAAAAAAATTACCCATGTTAAAACATAAAACGTTGCTGGTAAACTACCCCTTTTCCCTAACCCGATCTTCAACAACAACAAAATAGGTCTTCAGAACTCTACAATTCACGAAGGTATGCAAAAAATTATTTGATTCTCTTTGAATTTACGGCAATTATCTTTCGTCATAAAAAAATTACCCTTGTTAAAACATAAAATGTTGCTGGTAAACTACCCCTTTCCCTTAACCGATCTTCAACAAATTCAACAGACCTTGCGTTCTCCATAATTCAAAAAGGTATGAAAAAACGTAGTGGATTCTGTTTGAATTTACGGCAGTTATCGTTCGTCATATAAAAAATAACCCTTGTTAATACACAAAATGTTGCTGGTAAACTACCCCTTTCCCTTAACCGATCTTCACAAAAAACAACAGGTCTTGAGAACTCTACAATTCAGGACTGTGTGCAAAACATTATTTGATTCTGTTTGAATTTGCGGCTCTTATCGTTTGCCAAAAGAAATATCGGTATGGAGAACCATACATGACTTCCATGTTCTAAGATTTATATTTAAAATCATTTTCGAAATGAAATATTACCATAGAAACCACTTCTTTCTACTTACTGCTTCACCCTTAACCACAGTACTGTGGTCACTAACGTATACCACCTCACGTTATCGAACTCGATTTTCACTGATGATGGAAGTCGATGGCATTGCCGAAACTTCTGGTTTTGTAGAAAACATTGGACTACGCCCAAACATCCCGCGAAGGAATTTTAACAAAAACTATTTCTTTGTTGCCGATAACGTAGTACACACATATATATATATATATATATATATAAAATATGCATAAAATTAATGGCTTGTATAAGTTAATGATTGATCTCCATTAAGTAGTGCTCAAGTTTCCAAAGGTTTAATATTATGATGTCCGTAATTAAAACATCAGAGCAGGTTTAGTGTGTATGAGGGTACACCGTGGACAAAAATTTTCAGCATTTCCTATTGAGCGTTGCTTAAAGTAAAGCTGCGAATCTACAGTTTACGTTTTACAGAACAAACGCGGAAAAGAAGGAGCGCTCCGAAGTCACTCATGGACCCTCAGCATCTTGCAGAGGGTACATTCCCTAAAGACGAAAATTCTGTCAATTAATCGTTCCTCTGTAAACACGTGCAGTAACACTGCCCAGCGATCCACAGGAAGCAAATCGCTATCCACGCTGGACACTTTTTCGGCTTGCACGCGTTATGTTGGTGTGGGTTTCGGCACTTTCTCGTTCGTCATGAAAACATTTCTCTTGTTACAACATAAAATGTTGCAGGTAAACTACCCCTTTCCCTTAACCGATCTTAACCAAAATCAACAGACTTTGAGGTCTCTACAATTAAAGAACGTATGCAAAAAATGATTTGATTCCCTTTGAATTTACGGTAGTTATCTTTCGTCATAAAAAAATTACCCTTGTTAAAACATAAAATGTTCCTGGTAAACTACCCCTTTCACATAACCGATCTTCAACAAATTTAACAGACCTTGAGTTCTCTATCATTCAAAAAGGTATGAAAAAACGTAGTGGATTCTGTTTGAATTTACGGCAGTTATCGTTCGTCATATGAAAAATAACCCTTGTTAAAACATAAAGTGTTCCTGGTAAACTACCCCTTTCCCATAACCGATCTTCAACAAATTCAACAGACCTTGAGTTCTCTATCATTCAAAAAGGTATGAAAAAACGTAGTGGATTCTGTTTGAATCTACAGCAGTTATCGTTCGTCATATAAAAAATAACGCTTGTTAAAACATAAAACGTTGCAGGTAAACTACCCCTTTCCCTTAACCGATCTTCACCAACAGCAAATGGTCTTGAGAACTCTACAATTCAGGGCTGTGTGCAAAACATTATTTGATTCTGTTTTAATTTGCGGCTCTTATCGTTTGCCAAAATAAATATCGGAATGGAGAACCATATATGACTTCCATGTTCTAAGATTTATATTTAAAATCATTTTCGAAATGAAATATTACCATAGAAACTACTTCTTTCTACTTACTGCTTCAGCCTTAACCACAGTACTGTGGTCACTAACGTATACCACCTCACGTTATCGCACTCGATTTTCACTGATGATGGAAGTCGATGGCACAGCCGAAACGTCTGGTTTTGTAGAAAACATTGGACTACGGGCAAACCTTCCGGGAAGGAATTTTAACAAAAACTATTTCTTTGTTGCCGATAACGTAGTACACATATATATATTGTGACGGCAGCGGTATGCGAACATCTTCTCTCCAGTACCAGCGGTGGACACAGCGAGCCAATCAAACAACGTGCTCGGAGCGAGCCGATCAGCGATCCCGGTTAGTCAATAAAACCCGGGCCGGCAGAAAATTTTGCGCACACTTCGTCGCCACGCCATCGGACGCACTTCATCTCCTCTCCTCTCTCGGACGACATCGGCGCGGAGTTAGCCGGAAGGAACGGCCGAAGAATAGAACCGGCGTTCTTGCGTCTTCGCCCTCCAGTTCCGCGCCAGCGATGGATTTCGCTGGGCCGGCAGCCGACTCTACAACCGGTGCCGGAAGAAGAGGAGGACTGCAGTACGCCACGATCAGCGGGCGCAGCCGCCGAACATCTCAGCGCGGCATGACCAACATCAGCTTTCTCGCCACTCGGTCCTTTTTAGGGCCACCAAAGTAACTAGAGTGTACGATTGGCGCCATTTGTCATGCGGCAAGCCTTTTGTCCGGTGACAAGTGGCGCCCAACGTGGGGCGACGATCATCTTGCGGATGCAAGATCCAGCCACGCCAGCGAGCTACCAGCCGGCACACCAATCAACATGGCGCCCAACAGACACCTCCACAACCTCTGGAGAAGAGCTTTAGGCTGGCTACCGGAGAGCATTCAAGACCCGGTGGAGTTGTGACGGCAGCGGTATGCGAACATCTGCTCTCCAGTACCAGCGGTGGACACAGCGAGCCAATCAAACAACGTGCTCGGAGCGAGCCGATCAGCGATTCCGGTTAGTCAATAAAACCCGGGCCGGCAGAAAATTTTGCGCACACTTCATCGCCACGCCATCGGACGCACTTCATCTCCTCTCCTCTCTCGGACGACATCGGCGCGGAGTTAGCCGGAAGGAACGGCCGAAGAATAGAACCGGCGTTCTTGCGTCTTCGCCCTCCAGTTCCGCGCCAGCGATGGATTTCGCTGGGCCGGCAGCCGACTCTACAACCGGTGCTGGAAGAAGAGGAGGACTGCAGTACGCCACGATCAGCGGGCGCAGCCGCCGAACATCTCAGCGCGGCATGACCAACATCAGCTTTCTCGCCACTCCGTCCTTTTTAGGGCCACCAAAGTAACTAGAGTGTACGATTGGCGCCATTTGTCATGCGGCAAGCCTTTTGTCCGGTGACAATATATAAAAAATATGCATAAAATTAATGGCTTGTATAAGTTAATGATTGATCTCCATTAAGTAGTGCTCAAGTTTCCAAAGTTTTAATATTATGATGTCCGTAATTAAAACATCAGAGCAGGTTTAGTGTGTATGAGGGTACACCGTGGACAAAAATTTTCAACATTTCCTATTGAGCGTTGCTTAGAGTAAAGCTGCGAATCTACAGTGTACGTTTCACAGGACAAACACGCGGAAAAGAAGGAGCGCTCCGAAGTCACTCATGGACCCTCAGCATCTTCCAGAGGGTTCATTCCCTAAAGACAAAAAGTCTGTCTATGAATCGTTCCTCTGTAAACACGTGCAGTATCACTGCCCAGCGATCTACAGGGAGCAAATCGCTATCCACGCTGGACGCTTTTTCGGCTTGCACGCGTTATGTTGGTGTGGGTTTCGGCACTTTCCATTTAAAAAGCGAGCAAATGTACGAAAATAAACATGAGTGAGGCCAGAAATAACTCGAATTGTGTGTGTGTGTGTGTGTGTGTGTGTGTGTGTGTGTGTGTGTGTGTGTGTGTGTGTGTGTGTGTGTGTGTGTGTGTGTGTGTGTTCCCTGCCATTTTATTGCAGTAATCATAATAATAAAAAATAAAATGGAAACGTAAACATTAAATAATTGAGATATGCTTGCCTGCCACGAACGATATATTTTCACTGATACATGATGTACACTAAAATGAAAAAATAATAATTTTATTGCCTGGCAACAAAATTATTTTATTTTTAACAATTAAAAATTGTTTGAAAAAGGTTAAATGAATTTTCAAGTACTTTACTGTTCTTAAAACTTAAAAGGTTGCAGGTAAACTACCCCTTCCCCTTAACCGATCTTCACCAAAATCAAAAGTCCTTGAGATCTCTACAATTCAGGGACGTATGCAAAATTATTTGATTCTCTTTGAATTTGCGGCTGTTATAGTTTGCCATAGAAAATTACCCTTTATAAAAAAACGTTGCCGGTAAACTACCCCTTCCCCTTAACCGATCTTCATCAAAAACAACAGGTCGTGAGTCCTCCCTCTACAAATCAGGGCTGTATGCAAAAAATTATTTTATTCTGTTTGAATTTGCCGCTGTTATCGTTTGCCATATAAAATACCCTTGTTAAAACATGAAACGCTGCCGGTAAACTGCCCCTTTCCCTTAACCGATCTTCACCAAAAACAATAGGTCTTGAGAACTCTACAATTCAGGGCTGTATGCGAAACATTATTTGATTCTGTTTGAAATTGCGGCAGTTTAGCGTTTGCAAAAAAAAATCTACAGACAGACACACAGACACGTTTCGAAAAACCACTTTTTTCATGTTTTGAGTGTAGCACAATCAGAATCTGCAATAATCTCGAACAAGATTTTTTTCCATCACCGTACTTCTATTTCCTTAAGGAACATGGAAGTATAAATTACCCTTGATAAAAAAACGTTCTTGGTAAACTACCCCTTTCCCATAACCGATTTTCACCAAAAACAATAGGTTTTCAGAACTCTACAATTCACGAACGTATGCAAAAAATTATTTGATTCTCATTGAATTTACGGCAGTTATCTTTCGTCATAAAAAAATTACCCTTGTTAAAACATAAAAAGTTGCTGGTAAACTACCCCTTTCCCTTAACCGATCTTCAACAAATTTAACAGACCTTGCGTTCTCCATAATTCAAAAAGGTATGAAAAAACGTAGTGTATTCTGTTTGAATTTATGGCAGTTATCGTTCGTCATATAAAAAATAACCCTTCTTAAACATAAAATGTTGCAGGTAAACTACCCCTGTGCCGTCTCCCTTGTTAAGACAACACAAAAGTCGGGAACTAGTTCAATTCTTTACCAGTAAATTAAACTAGCTGCCGTTGTTAGTAAAAATACTTACCAACAAATTACAAAACAATTATGATATAGGAAATTGACAAGATTTGCATAAATTTATTCACTCACTAGTTGTTAGCGAAAACATCTCTTTATTGCTATTCAAATACTATGCTTGATTTTAAAGAAAAGTTATTTTAGTAAATTCTGCTTTTACTGCTTCAAAGATCTTAAGTATATTATTCGTTTTTCTCAAAATTTATTCATATAGATGTTAGTTTTAATACCACGGATCCGGGTCTCAACTTTCTCAAAATAATTAATTTATCAAAACTTAAACCATATTATTGGAAGAATAATATTGGTGATACTCTACATTATTATCTTACATTTATCTATACATTGCGGTTACTATTACTTCATTACAAAATTACAAAATTTACAAATCTGATAATTTGTTCTTTACATTGCTAAAGTTCTTTAAAGTTCTTTGTTACTTCTTTTATTAAGGCGAAATTTACAAAAGTTGTGGTTTGATATCACCTGAATTTCATATGAGGTTGTTGTTGTATCCTTGGGGCATCTCCTGTCGTCTTCTAAGGGTGGAGTACGTTGTTCCTGGTGAATCTACATCGGGTTGATTATTTCTGCTCTCGAAGATCGGTTGTTTACTTGAAGTTCCAACTGTTGTAGTTTCACTTTCCTTGGTCCAGACTTTTGTAGTTCACATTTTTTTTTTATTTTAATTATAGTTCTCACTTTGCAGTACTAAAGTCTAGTAGTTACCTATCTTACACTTACATTTTATATTTTAAAAAGAGATGTGTTGGCTACCTTTTTCTTTCTGTCTGTATTCTCACTAACTCTACACACTACATTATTCACAATAAAACCATCTCACGCTGGATATACTTTTAAGGACATACACTTACGTGTATGTACAAACCACCAAAACTCACATCTTGTCATGGCGAAGTTCTACGGGCGAATGCGCGTATAGTTTAGGGGCGAGGGCTCAGTAAGCTGGTGCGTATTTACGCACTAAGAACATAGTTCGTACTTTATATATTATTAATTATTCATTAATTAGAATATAAGTACTTTATGTTTACTTTATTATGACTTAGGGATTTCTTTATTTATATAGTCGCATTTTAATAATTAAAGTACGGTAATTATTATTATTATTCTTTACTTAATACCTTTCTTGGCGTGTTGGTACTGGAAAGTTTCAAGTTGATTCAGGAATCTGGGTATAGGTAAGGGTGTATGATACTCTTACTTATTAAAATTAAAAATTTTAATTTGTGCGATTTTCGATATATTTAAAATCGTCACACCCCCTTTCCCTTAACCGATCTTCACCAAAAACAACAGGTCTTGAGAACTCTACAATTCAGGACTGTGTGCAAAACATTATTTGATTCTGTTTGAATTTGCGGCTCTTATCGTTTGCCAAAAGAAATATCGGAATGGAGAACCATACATGACTTCCATGTTCTAAGATTTATATTTAAAATCATTTTCGAAATGAAATATTACCATAGAAACTACTTCTTTCTACTTACTGCTTCAGCCTTAACCACAGTACTGTGGTCACTAACGTATACCACCTCACGTTATCGCACTCGATTTTCACTGATGATGGAAGTCGATGGCATTGCCGAAACGTCTGGTTTTGTAGAAAACATTGGACTACGGCCAAACATCCCGGGAAGGAATTTTAACAAAAACTATTTCTTTGTTGCCGCTAACGTATTACACATATATATAAAAAATATGCATAAAATTAATGGCTTGTATAAGTTAATGATTGATCTCCATTAAGTAGTGCTCAAGTTTCCAAAGGTTTAATATTATGATGTCCGTAATTAAAACATCAGAGCAGGTTTAGTGTGTATGAGGGTACCTCAGCATCTTGCAGAGGGTTCATTCCCTAAAGACAAAAAGTCTGTCTATGAATCGTTCCTCTGTAAACACGCTGGACACTTTTTCGGCTTGCACGCGTTATGTTGGTGTGGGTTTCGGCACTTTCCATTTAAAAAGCGTGCAAATGTATGAAAATAAACATGAGTGAGGCCAGAAATTACGCGAATTGTGTGTGTGTGTTCCCTGCCTTTTTATTGCAGTAATCAAAATAATAAAATGGAAACGTAAACAATACATAATTGAGATATGCTTGCCTGCCACGAACGATATATTTTCACCCATACATGATATACACAAAAATGAAAAAATTATAATTTTATTGCCTGGCAACAAAATTATTTTATTTTTAACAATTACCATTGTTTGAAAAAGTTTAAATGGATTTTCAAGTACTTTACTGTTCTTAAAATCTAAAAGGTTGCAGGTAAACTACCCTTCCCCTTAACCGATCTTCACCAAAATCAAAAGTCCTTGAGACCTCTACAATTCAAGGACGTATGCAAAAATTATTTGATTCTGTTTGAATTTGCGGCTGTTATCGTTTGCCATAGAAAATACCCTTGTTAAAACATAAAATGATGCTGGTAAACTACCCCTTTCCCTTAACCGATCTTCACCAATACCAACAGGTCTTGAGAACTCTACAAAGTAGGGTTGTATGCAAAATATTATTTGATTCTGTTTGAATTTGCGGCTATCGTTTGCCATAGAAAAAAATTTACCCTTGATAAAAAAAACGTTGCCGGTAAACTACCCCTTTCCCTTAAACGAGCTTCACCAAAAACAATAGGTCTTGAGTACTCTACAATTCAGGGCTGTATGCAAAACATTATTTGATTCTGTTTGAAATTGCGGCTGTTAACGTTTGCCATAGATACAAATTACCTTTGATAAAAAAACGTTGCTGGTAAACTATCCCTTTCCCTTAACAGATAT
The DNA here is from genome assembly GCA_034769895.1 of Magicicada septendecula. NCBI lineage: Eukaryota > Metazoa > Arthropoda > Insecta > Hemiptera > Cicadidae > Magicicada > Magicicada septendecula. The sequence continues at coordinate 1,056,757,132 of CM068367.1, forward strand.
TCACCAAAACCAAAAGGTCTTGAGATCTCTACAATTCCCCGCTGTATGCAAAACATTATTTGATTCTGTTTGAATTTGCGGCTGTTATTGATTGCCATAGAAAAATATCGTTATGGAGAACAATACATGATTTTGCGGTTTGGAAGCTCTTGAATAATCGTGAGTTATTCCAAAGACGCTAATGAGGAAGGCTGGATTGTTTGTTAGAAAGAAGTGGACTGTATTAAAGATGTTGAACATTCGTTTATTGAAAAAATCTGATTGTTAATTACGATCGGCACGTGCGGATGCATTTGAGGCAATAACGCCCGAAATTAATTTTGAATAAAATCGTGGTCCATTGTAGATGGACGCAGGTAGTTGAATGAAATGAAATATTATAAATGCATGCTAAAAAATAGCCAGAAGCCGCGGCTGTAAGAGAAGTGTTTTACGAGAGTTGCGCTCGGAGTCGTGTTATAAACTGAACTAAACTTGCTTGCAGCCGGCGGTGATTGCCAGCTGCCGCGTTTGATAAACGCGTGACGTCATCCGTGCGTGCCGTGTAATGGTAGTAGACCGCTTACAGCTGATAAACCAGTACAAAGTTTAAACATACTGCCCGCCAAAATCGGGCCGATTTTGTACATTAAAGGTTAAATTAAATAATATAATAATTAGACTTACATGTCGTAAGCGATACAATAATTGGCGCACTGGCCAGAGAGCAATGACATAATAAACATAATATGAATTCAATTAACAATCACCAAGCATACAATAAATTGACCCTTACGCCAATAGCAAGGGCTTACTGACGTTAAAATTACTCAAAACATAATAGTAATACAATACGCACAATAATACAATAATTAAGTAGGTATTGATCTTTCCCAAATAATACCCCTTGATATTTGCCAAGCATTACAATAACAAGTGATAACACCACAAAAAATACAATAATTTCCCCATGATATTGACATAACAACCCCAATGAATTTCATAATGTTTGATCCTTAGAAAATACAATACATATATAGAATAATTGACACTATAAATGGCACTTGTGGTTCTCAGAATTTGAATCACACAAACATATTGACAATACACAACATCCATAATGATTGATAGTACATATGAAACACAGTCACTATTGCTGTAATAGCTAGCGGCACGTAAACAATATTACAATGCTTATGATACAATTGACTTGTATGCTCGCCCCGGGGAATGTCCCGGGCGTGGTCCATGTAATGTGACACGCACACACTCACACACACACACACACACACACACACACCTCGTATGGCACGTATACGATTAGTTTGTAGCCACCGGAAGGGGGCATAATTTGTGGATGGGTCGGCGTAAGATACCTAGCGCGGTGCGAACTTCTGCGACGCGTACTAAGGAGTCTTGACCCGGAAAAACATTGGTAATTACCCCACGCTTCCATTCTAGAGGGGGGGAATTGTCATCCAAAATGAGGACAAGTTGTCCGACGTTCAAATTCTTTAATGGGGTGCGCCATTTATTGCGCTGCTGCAGCTGGTGCAGATAATCCCTAGACCACCGTTTCCAGATGGTCTGCGTAAATTTTTGGAGCAGAAGCCATCTGCCCAAATGAGTATTATTGCCTTGTGTATAGTCGGGTTCCGGAAGTGCCGTCAGTGGAGCACCGACCAAAAAATGAGCGGGTGTTAAGGGTTCAGGGTCTCTAGCATCGTCGGACACCGCGCATAACGGGCGTGAATTAAGGCAAGCCTCAATTTGAGAAAGAAGAGTAGAATATTCCTCAAAATTCAAGATCGTACTGCCAATTACGCGACGTAAATGGAATTTAACACTCCTTACACCACTTTCCCACAAACCACCGAAATGAGGGGCTGAAGGGGGGATAAAGGACCATTTGATGCCGTGGAGACCGCAAAACTCCAGAGAAGATTGCTCAACTTCCTTGGAGGTTAAAAATTTGTACCAATCATGCAACGTGTGGTTGGCACGACGAAAATTCGTGCCATTATCCGAAAATATTTGCGCGGGAATACCTCTGCGCGATATGAACCTTTTTAAAGCCGCTATAAAGGCGTTGGAAGTGAGATCCGACACCAATTCCAAATGGATGGCCCTAGTACACATGCATATAAATAGAGCGATATATGCCTTGGTCGTGGACTTAGAGCGCTGCCCGCCATGGCGCAAATGTACAGGACCGGCGTAATCCACGGCCGACTGTGAGAATGGCCTTGACGGCGTGACCCTAGAAGAGGGTAATTGACCGAGTAATTGATTCGCGCCTTTAGCCCGGAAACGAAAACAAGTGACACACTTATGTATCACTGAGCGGATATAGGACTTATCGTGTATGATCCAATACTTACGCCTAAGCGAAGCTTGGGTTGATTGCACTCCAGCGTGCAACAAACGGATGTGTTCGTATTCAATTATTAATCTCGTGAGATGAGAGTGCGGGTGCGAAATTATTTGGTGTTTAGTCTCGTAGCTAAGTGGGGAGAATTGCAAGCGTCCGCCCACTCTTAAAATGCCTGATTTATCCAGGAATGGGTTGAGAGCAAGAATTTTACTACTGCGTGGAAGGCACCGGTGTGCCTCAAGTTCCCTAACTTCCACGTCGAAATGCAACTTCTGAGATTGCCGGACAAAAATCAAGAGCGTGTCAGACAATTCTTGAGCCGACAAAAAGGACGTGTCTCTATCAACCACCGCGAGCCTAGAATTGCGAAAAAATCGACGGCAATATGCGAAGACGCGAATAAGCCTCGTAAGAGATGAATAATTTTCAATGTAACTATGTGTTGAGGACGCGACAATTAGTGAGGTTTGAGCCTGCTTGCGACGTTCCTCTTCAATGTCGGGAAAAGTACAGGGAGTATTAATGTCGAACGCGCTGACCGGCCATGAGGCCGCATCACGAGCCAACCAGGAGGGACCATGCCACCATTGAGTATGACAGTGCAAACTACGAGGGAGGCAACCGCGCGATAAAACGTCGGCAGGGTTGTCATTTGATACTACATGACGCCAAATTCCCCTGCTGCTAACAAGACGCTGTATTTCCGCGACACGGTTGGCCACAAATACCTTCCAGCGGGAAGATTGCTGATGTATCCAGTACAACGCTATCATCGAATCCGAATAAAGATATAGTCCGTCAAAATTGTAATCGACGGCATTTAAAACCTTGGACGTTAATTGAGCCAACAATAAACAAGCACAAAGTTCAAGTCTAGGAAGCGTTATCTGTTTCAGCGGAGCGACCCTAGATTTAGCACACAACAAGTTTGATGATATGGCGCCGTTCGAATAGACCGCCCGCACATAAATGCAACACGCGTAACCTTTAGCCGAAGCGTCGGCGAATCCGTGCAGCTGCAATGAACTAACTGGGTAACTGTTCGAACTCTTAACCGACCTCGTAATCTCAAAATGAGTGTCGGAGACTAATTGGGCGTATAATTCCAACCATTGATTGGCTAATGATCCGGACAAGGCTTCGTCCCAATCAGTGCCCGCCAACCACAACTGCTGCACGAAATGCTTGCAGCAAAATGTGATGGGAGCGATTAAACCTAGTGGATCATAGATCCCGGCGATGATTGACAACACGCTTCTCTTGTTGAAAACGGTTAAATTGTCATCACCCCTAACGGTGTATAAAAAGTTATCCCCCTCAACATTCCATTGTATGCCCAAGGTACGCACGTTTTGACCCTTGCTGAAGTCACGGGTTACTTGGGCGCGAAGAGTCATAATCTTATGGTGGTTAGAGAACCATTTATGTAACGAAAAACCATACCTCCTCAACAACTTCTCGATCTCGCATTTCATTTCAGCTAAGCCGTTCGGATCATCCGAACCCCTTATGAGATCGTCTACGTAAAAGTCATTTGCTATGGCCTTAGCAGCTGTAGGGTAGTCGGATTTATTTTCATATGCTATTTGAGCCAGACAACGCGTAGCAAGGAAGGAGGCACTAGCAGTGCCATATGTAACCGTCCTTAACGCGTAATGTCGCAATTCCTTATGAGGTGCATCACGCCAAACAATGCGTTGCAAGTTTGAATCCTTAGGATTAACAATGATCTGGCGATACATCTTTTCAATGTCCGCAATAAGTACGTATCGGTGGGTGCGGAACCGAACCATTATCGAAAACAGATCCTGCTGGATCGTAGGACCGACCATTAAAGTATCGTTAAGGGACAAATTATTGGTGGTTTTAGCGGATGCGTCAAATACCACGCGCAATTTAGTGGTTAAGCTAGAGTCTTTGAAGACTGCGTGATGGGGCAGATAAAAGATCTCTGACCTGTCAAGCGACAGATCGTATTCATTAAGCGGCGACATGTGGCCAAGTCTTAAGTAGTCACTCATGAACTCACTATAATCCTTAAAAAAGGGTAGGGTTCTGCTTGAATTTGAATTCTAACGATTGGAATCTGCGTATGGCTCCGCGGAGAGAATCTCCCAAATAAGATTTATCAGATCTGCGGGGCAGGGCTACCACGAATCTCCCGTCGCGATTGCGGCTAGTGTTTTCCACGCAATGCCTTTCACACGGCGAGTCCTCAGATCGGGCTTCGCGACTAGAGATCTCCTCCAACTTCCAAAATTCCTTTAGTTGCGAGGAAACCTGATTATCATCCCTACAGACCATAAAGGAAGAAACCGTTTTAGTCATATCGACGTTGAATGGTAAGTCACCGGCCAAAATAAATCCTAACTTGGTTTCCTGAATTATAGGAAAGTGTGGTCCGCGCGTATATTTCATAGGTTCAATTAATTGGAGAAAATATTGAGCGCCGATTAATATATCGACTTGCGACGAGCAATGTAGGTGTGGATCCGCCAAGAATATGCGCTTGGGTAAATTTAAAGAGGCAAGATTGAACGACTCCGCCGGTAAATTATTAGTTATACTGGGTAATACGGCACAATGTACGTTTAACGTGAAGGGTTTATAGCGCGAATGTAGCCTTACATTAGTACTGAAGTCAGCCTGGGAAAGCGAGTTGTTTATACCCGTGGCAGTTGCGATTTAACCAATTGGAGGCCCATCCTGCGGGCGAAATCCATTGTGCAAAAGTTCGCTTGAGAACCGGAATCCAGTAATATCCTAACGGGAAATTTTTTGCCGACTTTATTGTATGTCATACAGACGGCGGTAGATAACAATACCGATTTATTGGTCTGTGATTTCAGTGAACACTGGTTGTTAACAGAAGTTGTGTCCCTGTTGGGGACATGAATCGTTGTGTGGTGACGCCTAGAACATTTTTTACATGAGAATTTTGAGGGACATTTTGAACCCTCGTGTCCCGAACGGAGGCAGTTTAAGCAAAGTTTGTTTTTTATTAACGCGTTTTTTCTATCAGGGATAGACAGCGATGTAAATTGTGGGCAATCGCTAAGTCTATGTACACCGTTACACAGCCTGCATAAATTGTTTCTAATATGTGAGTGGAATGCGCCCTTTGGAGTGCTTATCTGTTTAACTGCCTTGCGATAAGGAGACTTATCGCTTTTGTTCAACCTGCTCGTTGGGCTAGTCGCGTTATCGAGATTTTGCAATAATTTCCTACGTGAATTTAGAAAATTTATGAAATTATTAAAATCAGGGAATTTATGCTCCGATAAACTCTCTTTCCACAAACGTAAAGTGTAATTGTCAAGTTTTTTGGCTAAATAATTTACGACAATAATTTCAAACGTGTTGACTGGCAGTTTGAGATTATTTAAAGCGTTTATATTTGCAGAGATTTGATCAATAAATTGCGATATGCTAACTTGGGATTCCTGCTGAACTAATGGTACGTCTAGGACATTCCACACGTGGTGAGCGGAAACAATCAGCTTACTATCATATCTATTCCTCAACAGATCGATAGCCACCGCGTAATTCTCATGTGTTATGGGCAACGACGATTTTATTACGTTAAGCGCCTCGCCATGTAATGACGAGTGCAAATAATGAAGTTTCTGTATATCTGTCAGATCTGCTCTGACATGAATTAGTTCCATAAAAATATGGTAATAATGTTGCCATTCCACAATAATACCCTCAAACCGTGGTAATTTTATTGGTTCCAATTGAATGTGGGGTGTTTTAGGCTGTTTACCTTCAGCGTTAATTACTGGTTTTTGGTTCATATGCTCAGCTTGCTCTAGCAGGTGTTGCAATTTACATTCTATAGTACAGAGATCGTCCTCCGTTTGCACTCTATCATTCGTTAACGCAACGTCTGCTTCCTCAGCCTCGATTTGTGACTGAATCTCGTCATATTTGGTGGATAATTCCATCAAATGACGCAGTTTTATTTTCAGCGCATGAGGATCGCTGTTTAACAAATCGAAGTTATCCGCGAAGGTATTTACTCGGGATATTGAGGCCTTAATTGTGCCTCGTTTTTTTATTAGAGCCCTTACATCGGCCATTATTACAGTTTAAGATAAAAAGGGAAAGATATTTAGAAAGCAATTGAGCATAGAGCATGTGAACCACAAACTTAATTTTGAATGAGTTTAAATACGTTTTGGTAGCTAGCGATCGTTGTTTTGAACATAAACTTACTCTCTATAACTAATCAAACTTGTTGGCAGTTAAATTATTGAAATTATGAATCTAAATGGTTACAAAGTATATCTTTATCTTTAAAGTTCTGACTGATAATGAGCTGCCAACCATTTATTAATTTGTATTGTGTAATGAGGTATTTGTTTATATAAATGTGTCAAAAAATACCCACTGAGTGAAATATTATTAAAAATCAAATATAAGTAAAGTTTATAGTCACGTGGCCGTCGATCCATTCGTGATGAAGCTGGCTTCGATCCCGTTTGGAGCTGCTACACCTCCTGTCTCTGCCGGTCAGCCGATGCCTCATGTTGTACCTTCCATCAATTAAAGCTGTGGAATCTCGAAAATGTTGTCCTGTTTCGTCCCGTCGTCTCTGGTCTACTGCTCGGCTGAATCTTGTCGAGATGACTGCGACGTGATTCACAATAATGGTGTCGCTCAGGACGAAAATGATGCCCGTAGGGCGTGATTAACTTCAGATTGGTTTTTCCAGAAATGATGTGTATGAATAAATGCTGTCGCCTGTGTACTCAGATATGAGAAATCTGTGCTGTGGGGACCAAAAATGATGTAGTTTCTTGGGCCCGAAAGTGTGAAATCCTGCCTGGTTGGACCAAAAATGATGTCGTTTTTGGCCTGAAAATATGAAATCCGGCCCGGAGGACCAAAAATGTTGCGGTTTGGAAGCTCTTGAATAATCGTGAGTTATTCCAAAGACGCTAATGAGGAAGGCTGGATTGTTTGTTAGAAAGAAGTGGACTGTATTAAAGATGTTGAACATTCGTTTATTGAAAAAATCTGATTGTTAATTACGATCGGCACGTGCGGATGCATTTGAGGCAATAACGCCCAAAATTAATTTTGAATAAAATCGTGGTCCATTGTAGATGGACGCAGGTAGTTGAATGAAATGAAATATTATAAATGCATGCTAAAAAATAGCCAGAAGCCGCGGCTGTAAGAGAAGTGTTTTACGAGAGTTGTGCTCGGAGTCTTGTCATAAACTGAACTAAACTGGCTTGCAGTCGGCGGTGCTGGCCGGCTGCAACGTTTGATAAACGCGTGACGTCATCCGTGCGTGCCGTGTAACGGTAGCAGACCGCTTACAGCTGATAAACCAGTACAAAGTTTAAACACATGATTTCCATGTTCTAAGATTTATATTGTCATAAAACAAAATATTAAGATCTGTAATAATGTTGTAACAATTTGAAAATAAAAATTTGTTTTTTTATTTCACAAAAAAAAATTTCCTGAAAAAATATTTTTATGAAAATGTTAATCCTAATATTTAGGAACTAATCGTGTTTATTGTTTGTAATTAGAAGTGAAGTGGTATTATGTTTATTTTGGTAATAGTGTCACTTTCAGTAAATTTGTTAAAGGACAATCTGGTTAACTCCAAATCTAGGCGAAAGACGGCTCTCTTCTTCTTCTTCTTGAAACGTTCGTTGTTTCGTATATACCGCCTTTCGGTTAGTTGGGTTTCTTGATTAATTTACCTGTTAAGCCTTTTTATAAGAAAAATCAAATCCAAATTACAAAAACAGAACGTTTATTAATAAAATAATTAATTTTGTTCGATAAGAATCGATGTTACAAAGTAGTATCGACTCACTCAGGGCCGGTCGATATAAAAAGTTTACATTAGTATTATAAAAATATGGTTCTTTAAACGGTTATTTAAGATATAGCCAGAGAAGGTTATAGGCAGGAAAGTATAACACTTACAATTATAAAGTGCCTTAATATTAAACAATACAATGTTATAATTAAAAATAATAAAAGTTTACATATGAGATTTATTCAAACCAAAAGCAGCATCAGACAGTCGTTCTCTACAGCTGACGGGAGTAGATGACGACGATTCACAAAATGGCCGACTGGCGCATGCGTAGTTAACGTATAACTTGGATGAAAGTTTTATTTAAATAAAGATGTCTTTTTTCCGTGTAAATGGTCTCAGCAATTGTATATGATTGTCCTGGATGTATTTGAGTGTCACTGGTGTATGGTGGAATAGTTCACTTGGTGTAAAATGTGGTTATTGGATATATCTCATTTGTTCTATGTGTGTCGGTTTTAACCTTAATTTTTCGTCAGTAAATTGTGTGATATTGGTGTTATTTCGATTAATTAGTCTTATGTGGTTCAGTTTATTGGTGTTACACTGTTCATATTTTAACTTCACCGGTTCACAATAAAAAAAAAATAGCTCAAAATAAGTTTTATACAAATTTTCACCGAACTCGGTTTAATCGCCATTACAGGTTACTTCTAGCAAATAATCACGTTAAGTTCACTCGTCAACGTATAATAATGAACTGTTCTCATTTCCTTCGTCTCCTGAAAATCTTAGCCCATTTAATATATCTTATACATTCTTTCAAATTATCTTAGCTTCCGATACATTTTATTTTAATACATTATACTCAGAAAATAATTTCGTTGTTAATTAACTGTACGAAATACTAAATACATATTCGGTTTCATTATTCTATTCTGCTTATTTTCCTAGTAATTAATATAGTGTTACAAAGTTTCATTAGAAAATTATATTTATTACATTTTTGGAAGGTAGGCCTAAATTTATATTTCCTGTAGTCTAAGCAAATAATAGCCATTTTCCCTTATATAATTATTATTCTATTAAATCTGAAATTGATATAATTGTCTATTCTTACTTAATTTCTTGCAATTTAGTTTATTAATGATTGTTTTTAAATACAATTCATTTGTCTATGACTCCTCCTCTGATAATGTCAGTTAGTCCATGCCATTTTTATTGGTAATTTTATTAGATAAATAAGTAATTTTACTTATCTACTGACCATATCTTTAGAAAGTCTTATTTACATGGTATACTATATGTTGGGTTTATCTTGCATAAATATTGTCAGTTTAACTGGCTTATAAGACTAGATTTATTAATTATTCTGCAGTTTAAATTCATTATATGGCCTAGATTTGATGTGTTGCTATTTGCAAAATTTTTACTAATGTAGTTAGTTTATACCCTTCTCTGACTTTTTATCCTTATATACTTTATTAACAATTAGTTCTTTGACTGGTATAACAGTGATTATTGATTGTACAATTAAAATATAACACCTATCTCTATCATACTGGTACCTTGAATAATACCTTTTATGTGTATTGATTACACCTAGTAACATAATTAAAAACATTTTATAACATGGGGAATGATATCTACCTTTAGATATGGCATTCCTAATTTAAATTAACAACAAAATAACATCTTATAACAATAATATCTCTTACTAATAAATCTTATTTGTCTAGTTATTATATGGAACAGGAACATAACATATTGGTTCCATATAATGGTTAACACTTTCTTAAAACTAATTATTGACAGTCTGCTCTGTATTTCCCAATTTTAAGGATTTATTCCCCATCTCTAAGTATAACACTAGCTATCTGTTTATTATTTCATTCTATGGAATGTTCTTATAGATTCAGTAGCATTTCATTAGCAATATTATTACTTCATATCAAATAAGATACTGTTCAAAAAACACTTAAAGTTTATACATTTGTACGGCAACTCATGCACCTTTTCAAAGTTTATCGGTTATAATTCAATAACTTACACTTGTCCATGGTTATTTATTAATATTATTACTAGTCCTTTTCTAGCTTTACAACATGAAATATTCAACCATGGGGGGACTGTGAAGATTTGTTCATACAAACTAAACAATAACTTTTTTGGGGTGCACTGTTACTTAATACTATTAACACTTTTGGTTTTTGTCAGTTTTACATTGTGATATGGTTTTTTGGGGTGTTATACTTTCTCTTTGGACATTCATTTATCTTTGGGGTTTTTGGGTTCTCTCCCTATGGGGTTTCTATTTGGTATGGGTCGTCTCACTTCCTTTTTTCTAGCGGATCTTCTCAGGTTTCTTATTCTTCAGTATTTTTAGTCATTCTATATTTCTTCTTTCTTCTTTCTTCAGTATTTTTGTTCATTTTATATCTCTTCTTTCTTCTTTCTTCAGTACCATTCCGCTGTGTATGCCTTTGTTTCTTCTGGTCTGGTTTCTTTGTCGGGGTATCTTAATTGCCTGCTTCCATCTTACCTGGGTAATTTTGTTATTCACATTTTTAGTTTTCTGGGTTTTTAAATTTGTAGTATATAGATTATTTGCAGATTTTTTCTTTATTTTTACTTTTATTGTGAGTATATTATTTAATAGTGCCTTTTAATTGATTCTCATCTGGATATTCCATATATTAGAACTTTATTAATGATCATTGAGTAATTTATTTATGTGGATTGCCTGTCATGCTACAGATTGCTCTCTTCCAGAAGTGATTAGTTCAGATCATACTTAGTTTGTCTGAAGTAATTGCTTATGATATTTCATTATAAATTATATTTCTTTACTTCCTTCACATTTCTAAAAATTTTTCTTCTATATTTTTGAGCTTATCTATATTTCATTATTAACTGGATTCTTCTTGATAGTAATAGTCATCTGATGTTCGTTATTTTTTATTTTTCCATTTTCTTCTTAACTTGGTTCTTTATCCTTGGGATATTTATTCCTTAAAATTCCCTAACACGTTAGCTGGGGCAGTCCAGAGGGGCTCTGTAGGCTACACTCTCTGCTGGCCATACTACGTCATTTATTGATTACAGAGGCAAATCATCTCTGATCAATACATAATAATACTGCTGGACTTATCTACAGACAGTTATTAATAAAAATTACATAAGAATAGTCCACCTTATGACTATAAAAAAAAATTAAATATCTTTGGATACTTCACTTCGTATTTGCTCAGATCTGTTAATATTTCTATCTTAGTTAATTTCTATCTCAGTTACTTTTCTCAATGGTTAGCTCTGCTGGCATTTTATTTCTCCTTATGGTTGGAAGCTGGTTTAATATAATTATCACTTGTTATTCAGTGTAAAGTTTTTATTTATTTTTAATTCTCTGTCATATTTTGACTGTTATTACAATCTCTTTCTGGTCATTGGTAGCATATATTTTGTATTATATTTTTGTTCTTTTCTTAATTCTTATGAATCGTTCCACTAGTATTATGTTCTTGCAATTACTCTTTTAATTGTCTTTCTTATAATTGACATTTATTATATGATCATATTTTTCTTATGGATTTATTTATATATAGTTTTTTCTTTCTTTTTCAAAATTTTATTCTGCTCTTGCTTTTTATCCAAATGCACTCTTTAATTATTAATTCCATGTGGTTATTATCTCTGCTTATTTTACGTAAAAGTCTCATTAATTTTACTTCACAATAAGTTTATTCATTTTAATTGTATCAGTAGTTTGTACTGCCATTTCTTTTTTCTCGAAAGTTTTTCAGAATTGGTCCCATATATAATTGTTGGTAATGTGAACTTCCTCTTCCTTTTGAATGTTGTGGTTATTCTTCAAAATTCTTTTCCTTTCTTTTATATTCCATGATTTGAGTTTCATTGATGTTTGGTAGTAAGTTGTACTTACATGGTTTTTTTAAACTTATTTGTGTTTTACTAAATTCTTTTTCTTTAATTTTTTTTACAAATAGTTCCATAAATATTTGGGTAGTAAGTAGTACTTACTTCGGTTTTAAATTTTTGTAATATATTATCCAAATTCTTTTTCTTCTTTATTAATCCAAAAGGTGTTCAAATATAAGGTAGTAGGTAGTTCTTACTTGTTTTTAGAAGTTACATATTTATTCTAAATTCATTTTCTTCTTTTTATTTTCCATAAAGTTTTTCATAAATATTTGGTAGTAAGTAGTCCTTACTTCATTTTTGAATTTCATTGTTCTTGTTTATTAATTCAATAGTAGTTTCAAAAATTAGGTAGTAAGTAGTTCTTACTTGTTTTTTGAATTTATTCATTAAATAAATTCCTTTCTTTTTATTTCATTCATAAATTGTTTCCTAAATATTCGGTAGTAAGTTGTGCTTACTTAGTTTTCGAATTTTTTAAAATTTTATTCCAAATTCTTTTTCTTTTTCACTAATCCAAAATTCGTTTCATAAATTAGGTAGTAAGTTGTTCTTACTTTCTTTTTGAATTTATTCAATTAAATAAATTCTTTTTCTTTAAGCACACAAAATTCAATCTTCTATACATTCAATTACTCATAATATTTTTTCATGGAAGCCTGGTTATATACACCCTTTATCCTTTCTGAATCTATTTCCTTTATTTCATAAGTATTATTATTTTTCACATTGGATATGACATATGGTCCGGTGTATAACAGCAATAACTTCTTTGTTATTCCTTCCAGTGTGCTGGGTAGTTCACGATTTTTTAACAAAATTTTTTTCTCCCTTTTCATATATTATTAATTTACCACTAGCCTTTTGATACTTATTTTGCCGTTTTACCTGGTCTTCTGCCACCTTTTTGTAGAATTTAGCTTTGTCAAATTTGTACATATGGTTACTGGGGAACTCGAGGATATCCGCGATCTCTCGTGGGGGTGGTTTTTCGTACATAGCAGAGTGTGGGGTTATCCCTATAGCTGGATGGTAGGCCAAGTTGAGGAATTCCTCCGTGGCTTCTAGATAGTCTTGCCACCTTTTTTTTTGATGGTGACAATAAGTTCTTAGGATCCTCCCCACTTCTCGTAACACCCGCTCAGCCGGATTACTGCTCGGATGGTAGACCGAGGTCTTGTATGTACGAATGCCCATTGACAATAATGTATCTCGCCATTTTCCACCCTTAAATTGGGTTCCATGATCAGTAATGATCGAAGATGGTTTCCCCAGGTGTGGGATATACTGTTCCGTTAGTATCCCCAGAATTTTCCGGGTAGTCGCTCGATTAGTAGGGTATAGCTTAACATACTTCGTGAAGTGGTCCATTATGATGGTTAGGAATCGGTATTGGTGTCGACCTCCACTACGGGGAAATGGTCCGCAGATGTCTAGGAATACTATAACATCTTCTCTAGTGTTATAACTTAGGGAACCTGCAATAATTGGATCTGCCAATTATACAGGCTGCCTTAGTTGTGACGAGCTGAAAATAATCACAACAAATAAAACAAATTTTATAGCAGGAAATTAGGAAGGGGAGACTGTTGATTTATGCACTCAGTTTACTCGGTACTCAGATGACATCTCTTTATTACATTTGGTGATTTAGTTCTCTATAGAAAGTTCTCAAACAATATAGTTTACTATATGATTATATATAGATATTACTCCTTTACAAAGGGCCCTCAAAACGTGATGTACATCTATTTTAATTTATTCCACGGATCCGGGATTGAATATATTAAAAGAATAATGGTCACCTTGCCATGTACAATATTGTAAATTTAACCATTTGAAGAATGGTTTTTCATTAATCTTTTAAAACAACAAAACTTTTAGTTTAAACTTTTACTCCTTTGCTATAACCAGTGTTATTAGATTTCAGACTACATATTACATATAATGTCTGTCTTTTAAAGTCTTTAAAGTTATTACATTTAAAACAGAAGTTTTAAAGTCTTTAATGTGATAAGTTAAATTGTCTTTTGTGGATTATAATTTTTGTAACTCATAACCATGGAAGACAAGCCTCCATGTCACCAGTGTGTTTCCTGAAGTAGCTGCAGAATAGGTTCTTCGGTCCTCCGGGTGTTTCCTGAAGGTCTGTCGTTACCTTATCATCCTGTGACGGTGAAGTTCCTGAAGTATGTCAAATCATTCAGGGGGTGATACACTCATCTCAGACGACTGTAGTAATTCTTGTAGTTAGAATAAATAAAAAAGTTTGTTTCACTGTTATACACTTCACATGATTCTAGATTAGTTGAATATCACCTTCTTGTTTGTCGTACTGTATAAATTACATAGTTTGTTATTTGATAATAGAGAGAGATGTCATCACCGCACAAATTTACTTATTTCAAAGTCATTGAATCAACCCTTTCACATTTTTATGTACACGTAGTGAAACAACGCTTTACGCTGCTTACGGCGTGAGCACTCCATTGCAAGTGGTAGAAATAGTTAAGGGGGAGAGTAGTAATCTCAAGACAATTACTAGGCAACATAAAAGTAGTTCCATGTTTCTAATTTAATTAAAGGACTAAAGTTTGATTGAATTATTAACTAGAGATATTCTTAGTTACAGAAGTTATCAAAGTACATAACAGTGGTCTTATTTAATTATTTAAATAATAACAAATTTACAATAATACTTAGTTTATTTAGGGGTCAGAAAACAAGTTAATTCTGGTCAGTTCCTGTTTATGCAGGAATAATTAATAAGCTTTACCCTGTCTGTACAATTCCATTCCCTTTTATTTTATTATTAGACTTTATATTAAATATTATTATTATTTAATGATTGCAATAACATTGAGTTTAAAATGTGAGATTTTATTAAGAATTTAAAGTTTCTCAGCTTATACGTTATCACTTAATTAATTAACATATTTTTTTATTAATGAAATCGTCACAATACCTTCTCCAATTTTGCTTGGGAGGTGATTGGGATCATAACACCTTCCTTCTTCTCATTATTTGTTTTTACCAGCTGGCAGATTTTACAACTTTTTATATACATTCGGACTTTCCTATTTATGTTTTTTATATGGCAGCTCTCCTCCAGAGCTTTTATTACCTTGAGGGCGCCCATATGCCCGTAACGTATGTGGTAGTTCACTATCAATTCCCTTTCGATCTGTGTTGGAACAACCACCTTCCAGATCTCTTCCTTCAGGGATGTTTTAACGAACAATATTTGTTTATTTATTTGGTAATATTGAGCAACGGTTTCGTCTCCCTCTTCTAGCCGAAGTTTGAGGTTTCAGGTTTCTCAATTTCGGGTCCGCTTGTTGGTGGGTGCTCATATTGGTCAATATTGTTGTCAAATCGGCTCTGGTGCTAAGAAGATGGTATATTTTTAGCACGCTTTCCTTCTCCCCTTCGAAAGTTTGTTCTTCCACATTGACCCGGGATAACACATCCACTACTACATTCTTTTTATCTGGGATGTATTCCCATTTTTTAGATGGTATTCTTGAAGGGCAAGTATCCACCTCGTTAGCCTGCCATGGTTCAGTTTGCAGCTTTTCAAGAACGAAATAGATTTATGGTCTGTTCGGACGGTAACAGGGTATCCCAAAATGTAAGTGCGGAACTTACCGCAAGCAAATACCACGCTCAGTAATTCTTTTTCAGTCACCGTGTAATTCTTTTCGCACTGGTTCAAAGACCTGCTCGCGAAGCTAATTACTTGATGTTGACCCTTCTTGTCTTCTTGATACAGTGTCGTTCCCAGACTGATGTTGCTGGCATCGCAATTCATGAAAAATGGTAATTTAAAGTTTGGGTGGCGAAGTATTATAGTTGCCAAAAATTTGTCTTTAATTTGTTGAAAAATCCCCTCTTGTTCTTTACACCATACCCATTTGTTTTTGGGTGATAATTGAGGTTGAAACCTCGCGGTTAATTCCGAATATTGTTCCTGGAACTTTCTATAATAATTACAGAGTCCCAGGAACGACTGTAATTGCTTCCTGTTTTTGGGTGCCGGGAATTTCTGGATTGCCTCCACCTTTTCTGCCGACGGTGAGATTCCTTGATCGTCCAAGTTAAATCCTAAAAATTGCACTTCTCTGGCAATAAACTTGGATTTTTCTAACTTCAGAGTGACGTTACTGACAGATAATTTCTCAAGCACATGTTCCACACGGTAGCAGTGTTCCTCCCACGTTTCGGATGTTATTAGTAGGTCATCGACATACACTGTGGTAAACTGAAGTGCTTCCTGTCCCAATATCTGGTCCATGCAGGTCACAAAGATGGCAACTGAGTTTACCAATCCGAAGGGCAATCTTTTGAATTGGTAATTGCGTCCCTCGAATATGAAAGCCAGATATTGGCGACTCCGTGGGTGTAACTCTACCTGCCAGTAACCGCACACCGTATCCCAGGTACTGAAGTATTGGGTACCATGGAAGCGTTTCAGGATTTCCTCAATCTCACCGGGCGATGTTCTATCGTTAATGATTTTTTTGTTTATTTCCCGTGCATCCAAGCAAAGCCGGACTTGGCCGTTTTTCTTGGGAATTGCGACAATAGGGCTGGTGTATGTTCTAGGGATATATAGGGATTGGCTATGTTCTATAATATCGCTATTAATCATTCGGTTGATTTCCGCTCTCACAGCCTCCTTTCGAGAATGGGCAATAGGGTAGGATTTCCTATTAAACTCCACTGTATCTCGGAATAGAAGGGTACATTGATAATTTCTTACCTTGCCTGGCTCATCTGAAAATACTGAGCGGTACTTTTCATAAATCCTTATCAACTGATTTGCTTGAGTAATGGGCAATTTCTCTCTATTAATTCCGCTTCGGAAATCCCTTATCTCCTGTATTTTTTGGGACCATAAATCGTCGTCCGTGGTTTCGTATACTATGGTGTTAGAAATGGTGTTAGTATTCGTATAATTAATGCTACGTATTTGCTGGTGGATACTGCTGGGAAGTGTTATCTCGCTACCGACTAAATCGGCCGTCCAGGTCAGATCTCCGGTAAACAGTGATACCTTCTCCGCTCGTAAATCGATTATAGCCGAGTTCCTTCTCAGCACATGACATCCCACTAATATGTTGAAGGGTAATCCTGCCGCAATTAGGAAGACCATGTTTATAGCTATACCCTTACTAATCACATTCAATGACACTTGTTTTCTGATTGTCTTGTTTTGGCGACCAGTGGCACCGATTAATACTATGTTATTTATAGGTAAGGTCGGCAATAACTTACCACATTTTTCTTGGATTCTCTCCAATTCTGTGGTGTTAATTATAGATACATTCGCACCTGTATCGATCATTAGCTGTGTGGATGTTCCTTCGATTTCTGCATTAATATAAATTATTTCATTGGTTATACTAGGAAGGCGAGTGTCATCCTCCTCCAGTAGTTCATTTCGAATGTTTTTCAAATAGTTACACCGAATGATAGTAATTTTATTGTGATGATCTGCTTTTGGAAATTCTTTTATATACCCAGGCGACAGAAGCAGCAAAAGGTCCTTATTGTTTATTACTGCCTCCTCCCGTTTAAATTCTCCTCATCCTGGTTATTAATTGGACCAACAGAGGCATCAATGGGGAAACCTTGAGTGGGTTCCAGCCTTTCAGTTCGCTGTTCGTATGTTTGATCCCTATTTGTATGCCGCTCCGGGTCATCTAGGCTGGTACTTCGCCTTGGCGGATTATAACTGGAGTTGTCCCGTTCTCGGCTTCTGCGTCGATCTTCGTACTCGTGGACGCTGCTCCGCCGTTGATGGTTATACCTGCGTTGGCTGTTTCCGACTGCACGTATAAAATTTACCCGGGGTCGGGAGAACCTGTTGTTGTTGTTATTGTTATTATTAGGGTAACCCCTATTGTTATTGTAAAACCGCTCGGTGTTATTGGTATGGTTGGGGTTTCTCTGGCTATTTACATTATTATTCGGGTAATAATTATTTCGATTACCGGAGAATCCGTTATTATTTCGGTTAATGTTCGGGTTTGTATTACCGTGGTTATTGTTGTTATTGTTACCGTTCGTGGGGTGCTGATTATGGTAATTTGGATTATACCTGTTTCCTTGGTATCCACTGTTGATCTGTTGATTATTATTGTTCGATGACGGATTATTTCGAACTTCTGGCCGCTCATTTCTTCTTCTACTCTGCCTGTAATATTCTTCGTTCTCATAATTTTCTAATAGCTCCGTCATCGCCTGTATGGTCTTTATCTGGCTACCTCTTCGAGCTCTTATGACCTCTTCGTCATAATGATAGGAAAGCTTGTTCACCAGGCATTCCTCTGGTATGGCTGGTTCCAGGTGCTTGGCCAGGCACACCTTCCCAAGGAAGTATGCAGTCATGGTACTGCCAAACTGGGTTTTGTATCGGCCATGGCAGATGTTGTCCCTTATTAAATTCTGGGTGGTCTCTGACCAATACTT
The DNA here is from genome assembly GCA_034769895.1 of Magicicada septendecula. Classification (NCBI taxonomy): domain Eukaryota; kingdom Metazoa; phylum Arthropoda; class Insecta; order Hemiptera; family Cicadidae; genus Magicicada; species Magicicada septendecula. Next base: position 1,056,775,686 of record CM068367.1, read on the forward strand.
GGACTTGAACAAACTTTTAAACTGCTGATAATCGTTTATCTCGCTCCTGTTCGCCATCCACCAATTGTCCGTCATATCCCGGAATGATTCGTCCAATAGTTCTCGACTATTGGACCATCGATTATTTCTATGTTTGGCCATATATTCCTCGATACGGGCCAAGAACTCCATCGGCTTCCTTTTATATTGGCGGAAGTTAAGCCATTCTCTGTTCTCGTTGATGGGGATATTAGTGAAGCTGGTTGGTCGGTTCCGAATTGCTTCCATGTCCTCCTGGTTCTGCCTCACTTGACCAGTGATGTTAGTCATCGCTTCCTCCATTCCGTCACATCTTTCCGTAATTCGAGTTCGTACTTTACTGAGTTCTTCCTGGCTTTCCTTTCGGTTTTCTTCTGCCTTCTTGCGACTAGATTCTTCAAGACTTGTGACCTTGGTGTTTACCACTTCCTTGAACTCTTGTACCTCCACTTCCGTTAGCCGACATCTTTCATCAACTTCTCTTATCTGTTGATTTATAGTTATGGTTTCGTCTTCCAGCCTTTTGGTCATAGATTTCTTATTATCTTTGAGTTCTTTGTTCATTTCCTTTCTTAATAGTTCCATTCGTTCGTCTAACTTGTCTAAATTCTCTTGGTTAACTTCTCGTAATTCTTCTCGTAATAGTTGGTTATCCTCTCTTAACTCTTCCAACCTTTCCCCCATCTTATCTTCCATTTTCTTGTTATTCTCCTCCAATTTTTCTTCCATCTTTTTGCTGGTTTCCTCCATTTTCTGATTAGTTTCATCAATTTTCCGGCTTAAAGATCGGTTGTCTGTCTTCATTTCCTTGCTGGTTTCCTCTATTCTCTTATTGGTGTTTTCAATCTTTTTACTTAATTCTTCCTTTGTTTCTTGGTTGTCCTTCTTCAATTCTTCCTTTGTTGCTTGGTTGTCCTTCTTCAGTTCCTCTATGTTTTTATTTATATCACTCAAATTTTCCTTCAAGGACTGTTGGTCTTCTTTCCTTTCCTTACTATTTTCTTCCTTAGTTGACCGGTTGTCGTCATCCATTTTCTTATGCAAAGTTTCTTCGGTGGAATCCATTTTCTTATGCAAGTCTTCCATCTTTTCTTCCAAATTCTTCTTATTTTCTTCCATCCTTTCGTTACTGGATTTGAATTCCCGGAGGATCCTTTCCATCATTTTGTCCCATTTTGTATCTTCTGTTGTCTTGGCTTTCGCTAATTCCTTCATCTGGAGATGGTCCTCTTCTGTTTGCGTTGGCAATTCCAATTGTTTATGTCCCACTGTGGTTAATAACGTTTCTATGTCCTCCACTGGGGTCGCATCCTTATCATCCATATTGAGTTCTTTTTCGGCCTCCGCCGCTCTCTTCTATGATGTGGCACGACGCTCCATCTTTCCTGGTTCTCTGGCTAGATAACCGCTGCCAAGCTGAATTAGAAATTGGGCGAGTAATTACAGCCTTTCAATCCCTAATTACAGCCCCACGTTGGGTGCCAATTTTGTAATAAAACAAAATATTAAGATCTGTAATAATGTTGTAACAATTTGAAAATAAAAATTTGTTTTTTTATTTCACAAAAAAAAATTTCCTGAAAAAATATTTTTATGAAAATGTTAATCCTAATATTTAGGAACTAATCGTGTTTATTGTTTGTAATTAGAAATGAAGTGGTATTATCTTTATTTTGGTAATAGTGTCACTTTCAGTAAATTTGTTAAAGGACAATCTGGTTAACTCCAAATCTAGGCGAAAGACGGCTCTCTTCTTCTTCTGAAACGTTCGTTGTTTCGTATATACCGCCTTTCGGTTAGTTGGGTTTCTTGATTAATTTACCTGTTAAGCCTTTTTATAAGAAAAATCAAATCCAAATTACAAAAACAGAACGTTTATTAATAAAATAATTAATTTGTTCGATAAGAATCGATGTTACAAAGTAGTATCGACTCACTCAGGGCCGGTCGATATAAAAAGTTTACATTAGTATTATAAAAATATGGTTCTTTAAACGGTTATTTAAGATATAGCCAGAGAAGGTTATGGGCAGGAAAGTATAACACTTACAATTATAAAATGCCTTAATATTAAACAATACAATGTTATAATTAAAAATAATAAAAGTTTACATATGAGATTTATTCAAACCAAAAGCAGCATCAGACAGTCGTTCTCTACAGCTGACGGGAGTAGATGACGACGATTCACAAAATGGCTGACTGGCGCATGCGTAGTTAACGTATAACTTGGATGAAAGTTTTATTTAAATAAAGATGTCTTTTTTCCGTGTAAATGGTCTCAGCAATTGTATATGATAGTCCTGGATGTATCTGAGTGTCACTGGTGTATGGTGGAATAGTTCACTTGGTGTAAAATGTGGTTATTGGATATACCTCATTTGTTCTATGTGTGTCGGTTTTAACCTTAATTTTTCGTCAGTAAATTGTGTGATATTGGTGTTATTTCGATTAATTAGTCTTATGTGGTTCAGTTTATTGGTGTTACACTGTTCATATTTTAACTTCACCGGTTCACAATAAAAAAAATAGCTCAAAATAAGTTTTATACAAATTTTCACCGAACTCGGTTTAATCGCCATTACAGGTTACTTCTAGCAAATAATCACGTTAAGTTCACTCGTCAACGTATAATAATGAACTGTTCTCATTTCCTTCGTCTCCTGAAAATCTTAGCCCATTTAATATATCTTATACATTGTTTCAAATTATCTTAGCTTCCGATACATTTTATTTTAATACATTATACTCAGAAAATAATTTCGTTGTTAATTAACTGTACGAAATACTAAATACATATTCGGTTTCATTATTCTATTCTGCTTATTTTCCTAGTAATTAATATAGTGTTACAAAGTTTCATTAGAAAATTATATTTATTACATTTTTGGAAGGTAGGCCTAAATTTATATTTCCTGTAGTCTAAGCAAATAATAGCCATTTTCCCTTATATAATTATTATTCTGTTAAATCTGAAATTGATATAATTGTCTATTCTTACTTAATTTCTTGCAATTTAGTTTATTAATGATTGTTTTTAAATACAATTCATTTGTCTATGACTCCTCCTCTGATAATGTCAGTTAGTCCATGCCATTTTTATTGGTAATTTTATTAGATAAATAAGTAATTTTACTTATCTACTGACCATATCTTTAGAAAGTCTTATTTACATGGTATACTATATGTTGGGTTTATCTTGCATAAATATTGTCAGTTTAACTGGCTTATAAGACTAGATTTATTAATTATTCTGCAGTTTAAATTCATTATATGGCCTAGATTTGATGTGTTGCTATTTGCAAAATTTTTACTAATGTAGTTAGTTTATACCCTTCTCTGACTTTTTATCCTTATATACTTTATTAACAATTAGTTCTTTGACTGGTATAACAGTGATTATTGATTGTACAATTAAAATATAACACCTATCTCTATCATACTGGTACCTTGAATAATACCTTTTATGTGTATTGATTACACCTAGTAACATAATTAAAAACATTTTATAACATGGGGAATGATATCTACCTTTAGATATGGCATTCCTAATTTAAATTAACAACAAAATAACATCTTATAACAATAATATCTCTTACTAATAAATCTTATTTGTCTAGTTATTATATGGAACAGGAACATAACATATTGGTTCCATATAATGGTTAACACTTTCTTAAAACTAATTATTGACAGTCTGCTCTGTATTTCCCAATTTTAAGGATTTATTCCCCATCTCTAAGTATAACACTAGCTATCTGTTTATTATTTCATTCTATGGAATGTTCTTATAGATTCAGTAGCATTTCATTAGCAATATTATTACTTCATATCAAATAAGATACTGTTCAAAAAACACTTAAAGTTTATACATTTGTACGGCAACTCATGCACCTTTTCAAAGTTTATCGGTTATAATTCAATAACTTACACTTGTCCATGGTTATTTATTAATATTATTACTAGTCCTTTTCTAGCTTTACAACATGAAATATTCAACCATGGGGGGACTGTGAAGATTTGTTCATACAAACTAAACAATAACTTTTTTGGGGTGCACTGTTACTTAATACTATTAACACTTTTGGTTTTTGTCAGTTTTACATTGTGATATGGTTTTTTGGGGTGTTATACTTTCTCTTTGGACATTCATTTATCTTTGGGGTTTTTGGGTTCTCTCCCTATGGGGTTTCTATTTGGTATGGGTCGTCTCACTTCCTTTTTTCTAGCGGATCTTCTCAGGTTTCTTATTCTTCAGTATTTTTAGTCATTCTATATTTCTTCTTTCTTCTTTCTTCAGTATTTTTGTTCATTTTATATCTCTTCTTTCTTCTTTCTTCTTTCTTCTTTCTTCAGTACCATTCCGCTGTGTATGCCTTTGTTTCTTCTGGTCTGGTTTCTTTGTCGGGGTATCTTAATTGCCTGTTTCTATCTTACCTGGGTAATTTTGTTATTCACATTTTTAGTTTTCAGGGTTTTTAAATTTGTAGTATATAGATTATTTGCAGATTTTTTCTTTATTTTTACTTTTCTTGTGAGTATATTAATTAATAGTGCCTTTTAATTGATTCTCATCTGGATATTCCATATATTAGAGCTTTATTAATGATCATTGAGTAAATTATTTATGTGGATTATCTGTCATGCTACAATATTTAAAATCACATTCGAAATGAAATATTTCCATAGAAACTACTTCTTTCTACTTATTGCTTCAGCCTTAACGACAGTACAGTGGTCACTAACGTATACCACCTCACGTTTTCGCACTCGATTTTCACTGATGATGGCAGTCGATGGCTCAGCCGAAAAGTCTGGTTTTGCAGAAGAGATTGGACTACGGCTAAACAGCCCGGGAAGGAATTTTAACAAAGAACTACTTTTTTGTTGCCGATAACGATGTACACATATAAAAACTCCCCCCCTCAACAATGATTTTCATTAATAGAAAATTACCCCCACTCCGATCACCTAACCTCTTCATTTATAGATATTTCGTCTTCGTATCTACAGTGGATTATTATGAGCTTCTTATCAGGATACTTTATTTATCAAAATTAAGTACTTTAGTCTTGTTAAAACAAAAAGCGTTGCAGGTAAACTATCCCTTTCTCTTAAACGATCTTCACCAAAATCAATAGACCTTCAGTCCTCTACAATTCAGGGATGCATGCAAAAAAATATTTGATTCTGTTTGAATGTGCGGCAGTTATCGTTCGTCATGAAAACATTTCTCTTGTTACAACATAAAATGTTGCAGGTAAACTACCCCTTTCCCTTAACCGATCTTAACCAAAATAGACAGACCTTCAGGTCTCTACAATTCAAGAACGTATGCAAAAAATGATTTGATTCCCTTTGAATTTACGGCAGTTATCTTTCGTCATAAAAAAATTACCCTTGTTAAAATATAAAATGTTCCTGGTAAACTACCCCTTTCACATAACCGAACTTCAACAAATTTAACAGACCTTGAATTCTCTATAATTCAAAAAGGTATGAAAAAACGTAGTGGATTCTGTTTGAATTTACGGCAGTTATCGATCGTCATATGAAAAATAACGCTTGTTAAAACATAAAACGTTGCAGGTAAACTACCCCTTTCCCTTAACCGATCTTCACCAACAGCAACTAGTCTTTAGAACTCTACAATTCAGAGCTGTGTGCAAAACATTATTTGATTTTGTTTGAATTTGCGGCTCTTATCGTTTGCCAAAAGAAATATCGGTATGGAGAACCATACATGACTTCCATGTTCTAAGATTTATATTTAAAATCATTTTCGAAATGAAATATTACCATAGAAACTACTTCCTTCTACTTACTGCTTCAGCCTTAACCACAGTACTGTGGTCACTAACGTATACCACCTCACGTTTTCGCACTCGATTTTCACTGATGATGGCAGTCGATGGCACAGCCGAAAAGTCTGGTTTTGCAGAAGACATTGGACTACAGCTAAACAGCCCGGGAAGGAATTTTAACAAAGAACTACTTTTTTGTTGCCGATAACGTTGTACACATATAAAAAACTCCCCCCCATTTCAACAATGATTTTCATTAATAGAAAATTACCCCCACCCCCGATCACCTAACTTCTTCATTTATAGATATTTCATCTTCGTATCTACAGTGGATTATTATGAGCTTCTTATCAGGATACTTTATTTATCAAAATTAAGTACTTTACTCTTGGTAAAACAAAAAGCGTTGCAGGTAAACTATCCCTTTCTCTTAAACGATCTTCACCAAAATCAATAGACCTTCAGTCCTCTACAATTCAGGGATGCATGCAAAAAAATGTTTGATTCTGTTTGAATGTGCGGCAGTTATCGTTCGTCATGAAAACATTTCTCTTGTTACAACATAAAATGTTGCAGGTAAACTACCCCTTTCCCTTAACCGATCTTAACCAAAATCAACAGACCTTGAGGTCTCTACAATTAAAGAACGTATGCAAAAACTGATTTGATTCCCTTTGAATTTACGGCAGTTATTTTTCGTCATAAAAAAATTACCCTTGTTAAAATATAAAATGTTCCTGGTAAACTACCCCTTTCCCATAACCGATCTTCAACAAATTCAACAGACCTTGAGTTCTCTATCATTCAAAAAGGTATGAAAAAACGTAGTGGATTCTGTTTGAATCTACGGCAGTTATCGTTCGTCATATAAAAAATAACCCTTGTTAAAACATAAAACGTTGCTGGTAAACTACCCCTTTCCCTTAACCGATCTTCACCAACAGCAACTGGTCTTTAGAACTCTACAATTCAGGGCTGTGTGCAAAACATTATTTGATTCTGTTTGAATTTGCTGCTCTTATCGTTTGCCAAAAGAAATATCGGTATGGAGAACCATACATGACTTCCATGTTCTAAGATTTATATTTAAAATCATTTTCGAAATGAAATATTACCATAGAAACTACTTCTTTCTACTTACTGCTTCAGCCTTAACCACAGTACTGTGGTCACAAACGTATACCACCTCACGTTATCGCACTCGATTTTCACTGATGATGGAAGTCGATGGCATTGCCGAAACGTCTGGTTTTGTAGAAAACATTGGACTACGCCCAAACATCCCGCGAAGGAATTTTAACAAAAACTACTTCTTTGTTGCCGATAACGTATTACACATATATATAAAAAATATGCATAAAATTAATGGCTTGTATAAGTTAATGATTGATCTCCATTAAGTAGTGCTCAAGTCTCCAAAGTTTTAATATTATGATGTCCGTAATTAAAACATCAGAGCAGGTTTAGTGTGTATGCGGGTACACCGTGGGCAAAAATTTTCAACATATCCTATTGAGCGTTGCTTAGAGTAAAGCTGCGAATCTACAGTGTACGTTTCACAGAACAAACACGCGGAAAAGAAGGAGCGCTCCGAAGTCACTCATGGACCCTCAGCATCTTGCAGAGGGTTCATTCCCTAAAGACAAAAAGTCTGTCTATGAATCGTTCCTCTGTAAACACGTCAGTTACACTGCCCAGCGATCCACAGGAAGCAAATCGCTATCCACGCTGGACACTTTTTCGGCTTGCACGCGTTATGTTGGTGTGGGTTTCGGCACTTTCCATTTAAAAAGCGTGCAAATGTAAGAAAATAAACATGAGTGAGGCCAGAAATAACGCGAATTGTGTGTGTGTGTGTGTGTGTGTGTGTGTGTGTGTGTGTGTGCGTGCGTGTGTGTGTGTGTGTGTGTGTGTGTGTGTGTGTGTGTGTGTGTGTGTGTGTGTGTGTGTGTGTGTGTGTGTGTGTGTGTGTGTGTGTGTGTGTGTGTGTGTGTGTGTGTGTGTGTGTGTGTGTGTGTGTGTGTGTGTGTGTGTGTGTGTGTGTGTGTGTGTGTGTGTGTGTGTGTGTGTGTGTGTGTGTGTGTGTGTGTGTGTGTTCCCTGCCTTTTTATTGCAGCAATCATAATAATAAAATGTAAACGTAAAAATTACATAATTGAGATATGCTTGCCTGCTACGAACGATATATTTTCTCTCATACATTACTCTCATATATTTGATTTACATTAAAATGGAAAAATTATAATTTTTTTACCTGGTAACAAAATTATTTTATTTTTAACAATTACCATTGTTTGAAAAAGTTGAAATTAATATTCAAGTACTTTACTGTTGTTAAAACCTAAAAGGTTGCTGGTAAACTACTCCTTCCCCTTAACCGATCTTCACCAAAATCAAAAGGCTTTGAGACCTCTACATTTCAGGGAACTATGCAAAAGATTATTTGATTCTGTTTAAATATGCGGCATTTATCGTTCGTCATAAAAACAATCGGTATGGAGAACCATACATGACTTCCATGTTCTAAGATTTATATTTAAAATCATTTTCGAAATGAAATATTTCCATAGAAACTACTTATTTCTACTTACTGCTTCGGCCTTAACCACAGTACTGTGGTCACTAACGTATACCACCTAACGTTATCGCACTCGATTTTCACTGATGATGGAAGTCGATGGCACTGCCGAAACGTCTGGTTTTTCAGAAAACATTGGTCTACGGCCAAACAGGCCGGGAAGGAATTTTAACAACAAACTACTTCTTTGTTGTGGATAACGTAGTACATATATAAAAAAAAATATCCCCTCTCCTTTCAACTACAATTTTCGTATATAGAAAATTACCCCCACCCCGTTCAACTAGCCTGTTCATTTATAGATATTTCATCTACGTTTCTACAGTGGATTATTAAGATCTTCTTATCAGGATACTTTATTTATCAAAATTAAGTACTTTACTCTTGTTACAACAAAAAATGTTTTAGGTAAACTGCCCTTTCCCCGTAACCGATCTTCACCAAAATAAATAGGCCTTGAGTCTTCTACAACTCAGGCACATATGTAAAAATTATTTGATTCTGTTTGAATTTACGGCAGTTATCGTTCGTCATGAAAAAATTTCTCTTGTTACAACATAAAAAGTTGGAGGTAAACTACCCCTTCCCCTTAACCGATCTTCACCAAAATCAACAGACCTTGCGTACTTAAAACTTGAGGGATGTATGCAAAAAATTATTTGATTCTCTTTGAATATGCGGCAGTTATCATTCGTCATAAAAATAAAATTACCCTATTAAAACATAAAAGGTTGCAGGTAAACTACCGTTTCCTTTTAACCGATCTTCACCAAATTCAACAGACCTTGAGTACACTATAATTCAGGAAGGTTTGCAAAATGTATTTGATTCTGTTTGAATTTACGGCAGTCATCGTTCGTCATAGAAAAAATCATATTCGAAATGAAATATTTCTATAGAAACTACTTCTTTCTACTTATTGCTTCAGCCTTAAACCACAGTACTGTGGTCACTAACGTATACCACCTCACGTTTTCGCACTCGATTTTCACTGAGATGGAAGTCGATGGCAGTGCCGAAAAGTCTGGTTTTGCAGAAAACATTGGACTACGGCTAAACAGCCCGGGAAGGAATTTTAACAAAGAACTACTTCTTTGTTGCCGATAACGTAGTACACATGCAAAATTCTCCCCTCCCCCTTCAACTACAATTTTCATTTTTACAAAATTACCCCCACCCCGTTCACCTAACCTCTTCATTTATAGATATTTCATCTACGTTTCTACAGTGGATTATTTAGAGCTTCTTATCAACATACTTTATTTATCAAAATTAAATACCTTACTCTTGTTAAAACATAAAACGTTGCAGGTAAACTACCCGTTTCTCTAAACCGATCTTCACCAAAATCAATAGACCTTCAGTCCTCTACAATGCAGGGATGCATGCAAAAAAATATTTGATCTGTTTCAATTTACGGCAGTTATCGTTCGTCATAGAAAAAATTACCCTTGTTAAAACATAAAACATTGCCGGTAAACTACCCCTTTCTCTAAACCGATATTCACCAAAATCAACAGACCTTCAGTCCTCTACAATCCAGGGCTGTATGCAAAACATTATTTGATTCTGTTTGAATTTGCGGTTGTTATCGTTTGCCATAGAAAAAATATTACCCTTGAAAAAAAAAGTTGCTGGTAAACTACCCCTTTCCCTTGACCGATCTTCACCAAAAACAATAGGTCTTGAGTACTCTACGATTCAGGGCTGTAGGCAAAAAATTATTTGATTCTGTTTGAATTTGCGGCTCTTATCGTTTCCCATAATAAATACCCTTGTTAAAATATAAAACGTTGCTGATAAACTACCCCTTTCCCTTAACCGATCTTCAACAAAATCAACAGACCTTGAGTTCTGTATAACTCAAAAAGGTATGCAAAAGAGTAGTTGATTCTGTTTGAATTTACGGCAGTTATCGTTCGTCATAGGAAACATTACCCTTCTTAAAACATAAAAGGTTGCCGGTAAACTACCCCATTCCCTTAACCGATCTTCAACAAAATCAACACACCTTGAGTTCGGTATAATTAAAAAAGGTATGAAAAAGACTAGTTGATTCTGTTTGAATTTGCGGCTGTTATCGTTTGCCATAGGAAAAAAATACTCTTGATAAAAACAAATGTTGCCGGTAAACTACCCCTTTCTCTTAACCTATCTTCACCAAAAACAATAGGTCTTGTGTACTCTGCAAATCAATGCTGTATGCAAAAAATTATTTGATTCTGTTTGAATTTGCGGCTATCGTTTGCCATAGAAAAAAATTACCCTTGATAAGAAAAACGTTGCAGGTAAACTACCCCTTCCCGTTAACACAGACACACAGACCGACACACACACACACACACACACACACGCTTTTCGAAGAATGACTTTTTTCATGTTTTGAGTGTAGTACAATCAGAATCTGCAATAATCTCGAACACGATTTTTTTTGCCATCACCATACTTCCATTTCCTTAAGGAACAACGAAGTAAAAATTACCCTTGATAAGAAAAACGTTGCAGGTAAAATACCCCTTCCCGTTAACCGATCTTCACCAAAAACAACAGATCTTGAGTACTCTACAAACCAGAGCTGTATGCAAAACCTTATTTTATTTTGTTTGAATTTGCGACTCTCATCGTTTGCCATAGCAAATACTCTTTTAAAACATAAAACGTTGCAGGTAAACTACCCCTTTCCATTAACCTATCTTCACCAAAAACAATAGGTCTTGAGAACTCTACAATTCAGGACTGTATGCAAAACATTATTTGATTCTCTTTACATTTGCGGCTTTTATCGTTTGCCATAGAAAATAGTCATGTTAAAATATAAAATGTTGCTGGTAAACTACCCCTTTCCCTTAACCGATCTTCACCAAAACCAATAGGTCTTGAGAACTCTATAATTCAGGGATGTATGCAAAAGAGTAGTTGATTCTGTTTGAATTTGCGGCTGTTAACGTTTGCCATAGAAAAAAATTACCCTTGGTTAAAAAAAAAACCGTCGCTGGTAAACTACCCCTTTCCCTTAACCGATCTTCACCAAAAACAATAGGTCGTGAGTACTCTACAAATCAGAGCTGTATGCAAAAAATTATTTGATTCTGTTTGAATTTGCGGCTGTTATCGTTTGCCATAAAAAAAATCTACACACACACACACACACACACACACACACACATTTCGAAAAATGAGTTTTTTTCAAGTTTTGAGGGTAGTACAATCAGAATCTGCAATAATCTCGACCACGATTTTTTTGCCATCACCATGAAGCATTCATTTCCTTATGGAAATGAAAGTAAAAAAAGGAAATGGGAATGAAAATCTAAAAGAATACGTACACTTCTTTTCAGGTGTAAAGAAAGATCAAAGAGGTATCTATGCAGGGGTATCTATATTTTTCATAAAAAATACCGGGACGGGTAAAATCATGGGAGTCCATTAATGAAAGTTTAAAAAAATGACAATTCAGCTAAGAGGGAGAATTATTACAATAATTGGCATATATGCTTTAACTGAGGACGCCACAGTTCAAACCAAAGACAATTTTAAAGAAGCTCTGAGAGAAATCGTAGAGGACATCCTAAACAGTCACGAAATAATCCTTGTAGGAGATCTTAATGTAAGAGTCGGAAAACAAAGAAACAGTAAAGTAGTTGGCACACACGGAGAAGAGACAGTTAAATTAAACAGTTAATGGTGAGAGATTAATCGATTTATGTAAACAATATGAATTGAAAATAATGAATCCTTCTATGCTCACAAAGACATCCATAAGTATACGTGGTACCAGAACACAAGAGTAGTGGTATAATGCCGGTTCAAAGCCACAAAGGAATGCCACCTTTCCCACGGCCAGAGATTTTTTCCCACGCTCTCCCCACCACCGCTGGACCGCAGCATCCCAATGGACCACAGCATCCGCGAATTTCCGCGAATACATTTTTTTTAATTTTTTTTATTTGATTTTTTATTTTTTTAATTTGATTTTTTTATTTTTTTTATTAAATTGATTTGCATATCAAGGGGCGGGTGGGGGGTGGGATGAGGTTCAATGGACCACCTGCATCCGTGAATATAATTTTTTATTTTTTTAATAAAGCTGATTTGCATATCAGTGGGTGGTGGTGGGTGGGGGTGATTCCAACTCGATGCATTATAGTGTATATTAAAATATATGATCAGGTGTACCAACCTTTGCATGAGTTCAAATTTGTCGTGTGTTATAATGTATATTAAATCTATATGATCAGGAGTACCAACCTTTGTATTATTATTATAGTGTATAGATATTTTATATGAGCAGGGTTGTCAACATTTTCTGCGGCGGGGGGAGGGAAATTCAAATATGTGTTATATAGTGTATATATTAAAATATATTATCAGGGTTACCAATCTTACATTATTGTGTGTGTATAGAGCAGATCTGCCAACATTTTTTTCTCTTCTGTGGTGGGAAATTCAAACTATATGATCATAATTGTTACTCTCTCTCTCTCTCTCTCTCACATTTGAATGTAAGTAAAACTATCTCTCTCTCTCTTGTTGTCAAACGTTATGTTCAAACCGTTTTCTCCTCTCCCTCTCTCTCTCTTTATCTCTCTCTCTCTCTCTCACTGTGTACATTGAGTAAATAATTTTAGCTCTCTCTCTCTCTCACTCGTTGTGTATTATAACACACGACAAATTTGAGTATGTCTCTCTCTCTCTCGTTGTCAAACGTTATGCTCAAACTGTTCTCCTCTCTCTGTGGTCATTACCGCGCGCATGTATATGAAATTAGAAAGTTTATATTTATTCGACAAATATTAACGTCCTCTCTCTCTCTCTCTCTCTCTCTCTCTCTCTCTCTCTCTCTCTCTCTCTCACACACACTCACTCGTGTCAACTGTGTCAACAAATATTAACGCCCTCTCTCTCTCTCTCTCTCTCTCTCTCTCTCTCTCTCTCTCTCTCTCTCTCTCTCTCTCTCTCTCTCTCTCTCTCTCACTCGTTTCAACTGTACAAGCTCTCTCTCTCTTAACGTGTACATTGAGTAGTCGGTGTGATGAGTAAATAATTTTAGCTCTCTCTCTCTCGTTGTCAAAACGCCGTCTTCATTTTCAATGTATTAAATAATTAATTAATAGTTTTATAATGCAGTCAGTGTGATTGATCCTTGTTAGAAATATATATATTTGGCAAATATTAACTATGTATGTGTGTTGTTGTCAATGAACTACTTACCTGTGTGCTGTTACAGATGACAAATCCATACGTTAACGGCGTAGCAATCTTCAATACACTCTTCTTCATGTGGTACAATACTTCTGTTTAATGGGTACAGTTTACACACGCACATAGGTTCAGTGGTGTATAGCGAAATAAATTAAAATTATACACACACATGAAAACGGTGGTTGAAATTCATACAAATCTTCTGATGTAACAGTTCACAAAAATAAATTAATTGTACACATGTTCAGAGGTGTAGAGTGAAATAAAATAAAGTCATAATTTGTTTAAATGATTAACTCTTAACATAACGCTCCGTGTGAAGCGTTTGTAGAGCAGTCTCTCTCTCTCTCTCTCTCTCTCTCTCTCTCATATGTGTTTGCGGTTAGTCCGTCAAAGGGTTCAAAAAATATGTAAAACAAAAATACAGAATATAAGAATTGTTATATTTACAAATAAAATATATTACAGATACTATTTGCAAATACAAATGATGTTGGTAATGTATGATTTTAAAGACAACTTTGTCACTAGCAATCTTCAATACGCTCTTCTTCAGGTGGTACTACATTAAGCCGGTCCCTGGACTTCACTTTTATGGGGGCTTCATAAACATAAAGATCACTACCACCAATAATTTGTGGTACAATACTTCGGTTTAATGGTAAAACCTAAGACAAAGCATTAAAGAAAACATGCAATCAGTATTAATTACAAAATATCACTGTAGTAAAATGTACAAATCACACGACTTTATGTGAACGTCAAAGGGTTCAAATAAAAATACAGAATATATGAATTGTTATATATACATAGTATGAAATAGTGGTACATAATTGTCATCTACCCTGTCTGAAACAAAGACATTCTCAGTGTTTTATCACACACATACACACACACGTACAATACATAATTGTCATCTACCCTGTCTGAAACAAAGACATTCTCAGTGTTTTATCACACACATACACACACACGTACAAACACATTGCAGTCTCTCTCTCTCTCTCTCTCTCTCTCACACACACACACACACAAATCACTAAGTTTTGCAAAAGATCTTATTGATCCGTTTGTAACTTTATACTTTTACTTATAAAAAACCTAGTGTTCCGAGTCGTTAATGTATAGTTAGTTAACCATAACATCATCATCATCATATATAAATAATATGAAAACAGTCGTATACAATTTTTTAACTAAGTATCAGATATGTCATAAATACTTTTATATTTCATATATAATACCAATTATAATCGATTTTGTGGGAACGACAGTGTATAGGAATGTGTTCTCTAGGTGATAACATAACGCTTCGTGTGAAGCGTGTTGTAGAGTAGGTTTCAACTGTGGAACAAAATCACGTCAACAACAACAAAAGTTGTTTGTGTTTCATGTGTGTGCGTGTGCGTGTGTATCATTGTATATGTGAATTAGTTGAAGCAATACGAGGGAGAATGGGTATGATTGTTGACATAGGTCTATACATAATTTAAAATACTGTATAATTGAATACAAGAGAAAACACATACTTTACGGAATTTCTTGAAATTTTTTTTGTAGTTCGTCTTCACCTCATCACCCTTGCATGTACTAGCAGTGTGTTTGGGTACAATTAAAGATTTAAATTCAGTGTTCTGAGAAGTACACATATTCATCTGCTCGCCTCCCTCCCGTTTACTGACAGTATGTTTGGATGCAGTCAACCACTGATAAGAATTCATCTTCTTGTTCCTATAATAATAATAACAGTACCTGCTTCATTATCATATACATTATGTGTTATATATATATATATATATAAATATATACAGAAGGCTTTCAACACACACACACACACACACACACACACACAGCACATACCATAAATCCAGAACAGGAAAGGTATTATAACAAACATTACGAAAACAAGTACGTATGGTCACGTACATAGATCAACGTTTAAACAAACAGATTAATACCTGAATAAATTTTTTTTAAAACAGGACAGCGTATTATCTATATAACGTTCTGTTTCAGATAAGAATAGTTTGAATATAAAATGAAAGGGTACGTTGTATTTTGTTATGAGAAAATGCATTTCTAAATTTCGTTACATTTGTAAATTACAGAATTGTTCTTCAACTACAGTCACAATCGATCAGTTTCATTAACATTTGAAAATTGATGGATTTGGTACTCGATATATTCTACTCTCACAGTATTTTCATTGATACATTTCAGAAACTGAGTACAGAATAAATCTACAATCACCCAGGCGGAATCATTAAGTTTTACAAAAGATCTTATTGATCACACGTATGAGTAATTATATTAATCCTTATGTAGCAAATACGCACGCATTCGTAAAATACAGCACTCAGGTGTAGGGCAATTGATCCTTTTTGTATTGAACGTATTTAAGTAGGCCTACTCGTGATATCAGTAAATTCTGTCTAAACGTCATCTCAACGGAATCATTAAGTTTTACAAAAGATCTTATTGATCAGACGTATGAGTAATTATATTAATCCTTATGTAGCAAATACGCACGCATTCATAAAATACAGCACTCAGGTGTAGGGCAATTAATCCTTTTTGTATTGAACGTATTTAAGTAGGCCTCTCGTGATATCAGTAAATTCTGTCTAAATGTCTAGTACATAAACGTACCCGGTAATCGCTTCTTGAGTCGTAGTCATTCTTAAACTCGACATAACTACTTGTGTTACTCGATTGATGTTCATGTTAAACGATTGATGACTCATGTAATAATACAGATTAACCTCGTGTAATAATGACAGGACAGCGTATTTAGAACACTTAAAATTGGAAATCTACAAACACATAAAAAATATCTGTCAAACCCCTATCAAACAAAAACCCCGTTCTTATCGAGAGACAACAGTAACTGACCTAAGCACATGTGCTTCATTAGGCAACAGACCAAAAAATCAAATAGACGACTATAAGCTCAATTTAAATAAAATCTGAATATTCAATAAAATTATGTTTACTTAGTAACATATGCAAATCTTTTACTTACCTCTTAAATGTTGTTGTTGTTATACACGCAATAGTCGATTGTACGATGAGTGTCTCATACAAATGAGAAATAGTGACATGTCGTCTTGTGTGTGTATATATCATACGGCGGTAGCGTACACGTTTGAAAGTTGATGCACATTAAATTGTCTCTCTCTCTCTCTCACACACACACACACACACACATTTCTGATTACTATAAAAATAATTGCATGTATGTTCAGAGGTTTGGTGTCTTAATCGATGCATTTTACTTTCACCTTCTAATTTGACACATGGCTTACTTTCATACAGAAATAGCTATCGCCCATGTCCGTCTACGAGTGTTGCTAAACGAAATTAAAAATGCTGTAATACATAACGTCCTGTGAAATAGATATGGTATGTTTTTAGGACAGCCAAAGCATGAAAGTATTATTTAAATCTGTTATCTGCTTCTGTATGGAAGTCATCTATAAATATCAGGTCAGTGCGACACTACGTAATTGGACCTAACATGATTCATGCCAACGTGTGCGCTCGTTGTGTGTGCGTGTGCGTCTGTGTGTGTTCGTGTGTGCGCGCGTTGCGTGTTTGGTTACGTTGCGTATGCGTCTGTGTGTGTGTGTGTGTGTGTGTGTGTGTGCACGTCGGATGTGTGATTACGTGTGCGTCTGTGTGTGTTCGTGTGTGCGCGCGTCGGATCATGACATAGTATTCGTAATGACCGAGGCACGTCCTTTATTGCATGAGGATATTCAGGTAGACACGTTTACGCAATATCAAGTGCACACACACAAGAATCAGATGTTTTGTATACGTTGTAGGTGAAAAACTACTGGGGTGTCTCTGACTTTAGTTGGAAATAAATAACATTACAGATATTGATATGATACTATGAGTAGCCTATACGTGAATACTATACATCAGACTGCCTGTATCTGTCATTAGCAATCTAACGTTACGACGGCAGCATAACGATAATGAAAGTCATACATTATCGTTATTTTGTCTAAGCTATGTTAATTTCACACACACACACACACACACACACACACACACACACGGAAATGGAGGAAGAACTAGCATAGGAAATACAATTAAGTGTAACAATAAAAGAAGTGATTGGAAAGCCAACTGTGGCTGTCGAGACAAAACTCTTGCTTGTTCCTGAGTTGATAGAAGCGCCTGAGGGCAAAGTTATGCAAGAGGTTGTTGACGAGAACCAAACAAACTTGGATCAGCCAGTAGTGTTCAGGTCATCAGTACATGACGCAAAGGGAGTGATAGGTCCAATTAGGTTTGTTACACGTTGTGTCGCACTGACGTGATATTTATAGATGACCTCCATACAAATACAACAGCATAAAAGTCATGTTAAATATCAAATTATCACATGTTAGGTTAAAAAGCAGTCCATTCACGTTTCATGTTAGGTTAAAATGCAAACAAACACACACACACACACACACACACACGCGTGTTAGGTTGCAACCTAACACGTGTGTATGTTATTTAAATAATAATTTAAATAACATACACGTGTGTGTGTGTTTGTTTGCATTTTAACACATTGTTTGTTTATACATTAACGACTCGGAACACTAGGTTTTTTATAAGTAAAAGTATAAAGTTACAAACGGATCAATAAGATCTTTTGCAAAACTTAGTGATTTGTGTGTGTGTGTGTGTGTGTGAGAGAGAGAGAGAGAGACCGCAATGTGTTTGTACGTGTGTGTGTGTATGTGTGTGATAAAACACTGAGAATGTCTTTGTTTCAGACAGGGTAGATGACAATTATGTACCACTATTTCATACTATGTAAATATAACAATTCATATATTCTGTATTTTTATTTGAACCCTTTGACGTTCACATAAAGTCGTGTGATTTTTACATTTTACTACAGTGATATTTTGTAATTAATACTGATTGCATGTTTTCTTTAATGCTTTGTCTTAGGTTTTACCATTAAACCGAAGTATTGTACCACAAATTATTGGTGGTAGTGATCTTTATGTTTATGAAGCCCCCATAAAAGTGAAGTCCAGGGACCGGCTTAATGTAGTACCACCTGAAGAAGAGCGTATTGAAGATTGCTAGTGACAAAGTTGTCTTTAAAATCATACATTACCAACATCATTTGTATTTGCAAATAGTATCTGCAATATATTTTATTTGTAAATATAACAATTCTTATATTCTGTATTTTTGTTTTACATATTTTTTGAACCCTTTGACGGACTAACCGCAAACACATATAGGTATATATATATACATTATAAAGTAGTTCATTGACAACAACAACACATACATAGTTAATATTTGTCAAATATAGAGAGAGCTAGAATTATTTACTCATCACACCGACTACTCAATGTACACGGTAAGAGAGAGAGAGAGAGAGAGAGAGAGAGAGAGAGAGAGAGAGAGAGAGAGAGAGAGAGAGAGAGAGAGAGAGAGAGAGAGAGAGAGAGAGACTGCTCTACAAACGCTTCACACGGAGCGTTATGTTAAGAGTTAATCATTTAAACAAATTATGACTTTATTTTATTTCACTCTACACCTCTGAACATGTGTACAATTAATTTATTTTTGTGAACTGTTACATCAGAAGATTTGTATGAATTTCAACCACCGTTTTCATGTGTGTGTATAATTTTAATTTATTTCGCTATACACCACTGAACCTATGTGCGTGTGTAAACTGTACCCATTAAACAGAAGTATTGTACCACATGAAGAAGAGTGTATTGAAGATTGCTACGCCGTTAACGTATGGATTTGTCATCTGTAACAGCACACAGGTAAGTAGTTCATTGACAACAACACACATACATAGTTAATATTTGCCAAATATATATATTTCTAACAAGGATCAATCACACTGACTGCATTATAAAACTATTAATTAATTATTTAATACATTGAAAATGAAGACGGCGTTTTGACAACGAGAGAGAGAGAGCTAAAATTATTTACTCATCACACCGACTACTCAATGTACACGGTAAGAGAGAGAGAGCTTGTACAGTTGAAACGAGTGAGAGAGAGAGAGAGAGAGAGAGAGAGAGAGAGAGAGAGAGAGAGAGAGGGCGTTAATATTTGTTGACACAGTTGACACGAGTGAGTGTGTGAGAGAGAGAGAGAGAGAGAGAGAGAGAGAGAGAGAGAGAGAGAGAGAGAGAGAGAGAGAGAGAGAGAGAGGACGTTAATATTTGTCGAATAAATATAAACTTTCTAATTTCATATACATGCGCGCGGTAATGACCACAGAGAGAGGAGAACAGTTTGAGCATAACGTTTGACAACGAGAGAGAGAGAGAGACATACTCAAATTTGTCGTGTGTTATAATACACAACGAGTGAGAGAGAGAGAGAGCTAAAATTATTTACTCAATGTACACAGTGAGAGAGAGAGAGAGAGAGAGAGAGAGAGAGAGAGAGAGAGAGAGAGAGAGAGAGAGGGAGAGGAGAAAACGGTTTGAACATAACGTTTGACAACAAGAGAGAGAGATAGTTTTACTTACATTCAAATGTGAGAGAGAGAGAGAGAGAGAGTAACAATTATGATCATATAGTTTGAATTTCCCACCACAGAAGAGAAAGAAAATGTTGGCAGATCTGCTCTATACACACACAATAATGTAAGATTGGTAACCCTGATCATATATTTTAATATATACACTATATAACGCATATTTGAATTTCCCTCCCCCCGCCGCAGAAAATGTTGACAACCCTGCTCATATAAAATATCTATACACTATAATAATAATACAAAGGTTGGTACTCCTGATCATATAGATTTAATATACATTATAACACACGACAAATGTGAACTCATGCAAAGGTTGGTACACCTGATCATATATTTTAATATACACTATAATTCATCGAGTTGGAACCACCCCCACCCACCACCACCCACTGATATGCAAATCAGCTTTATTAAAAAAATAAAAATTATATTCACGGATGCAGGTGGTCCATTGAACCTCATCCCACCCCCCACCCACCCCTTGATATGCAAATCAATTTAATTAAAAAAATAAAAAAATAAAATTAAAAAAATAAAAAAATAAAATAAAAAAAATGTATTCGCGGAAATTCGCGGATGCTGTGGTCCATTGGGATGCTGCGGTCCAGCGGTGGTGGGGAGAGCGTGGGAAAAAATCTCTGGCCGTGGGAAAGTCGGCATTCCTTTGTGGCTTTGAACCGGCATTATACCACTACTCACAAGAGGTCTAAGATCTATAATAGATTATGTAATATTGAGACAAAGATCTGGTTTGTGAGTGCGGGATGTGAGAGTGGACAGGGGAGTTGAATGTGGGTCAGATCACAGATTGGTCGTTGCTAAACTGTATATTCCCTTCATAGGAGCTCATGTAGAAAGAGCAGAATATGTTGGTCCGAAAATTGAAGACGCAAAATATAATTTGAAGAGCTTTCAGCATGATAATACAAGAATTCGTGGAGATTAGAACAAAAGTTAATGACAGCAACCAGATCCACTTTAGAAGAATACGAGCATATAAAGAAATGTATTAGAGAAGCGGTTGAGGGAGCCCTAGGAAGACAAGATCGGAAAGCTAATAAACCATTCTGGTGGGATAGTGAAATAGAAGAGAAAATCAAAAAGAAAAAGGAAACATATTTGAAACTACTACAAACTAAAGATGGAGAGACTAAAGAAGAATATAAAAGAATGAATAGAGAAGTTAAACAACAAGTAGTGAAGAAGAAAAATAATGCTTGGGAGAAAAGATGTTAATGCATAGATAATCAGCTGGGAGGTACACAAAGCTCAGAAGCTTGGAAGACAATTAAAGCCATTAAAACTACAAACCGGACACGGATATTTTTGAACAACATACCTGAAACAAAATGGATACAACACTTTTTGGAGCTATTGGTTGAAACAAGGAATAAATTCATTCCTAATGACCATGAAATAAAAGTATCTGAGAAATTGCACTAAGTATTGAAGAAGTTCAAGAGGCAATAAAAGGTACAAAATTGAGGAAATCCCAGGTCCGGGAGGAATAAACCCAGAATTAGTTAGATATGGCCCCCCCAAGCTGTTTGAAATGCTCAGAAAACTATTCGAAAGATGCCTAAATGGAGAAGAAGTGCCAGTTGAGTGGCGAACATCGTATATCTCACCAGTCCATAAGAAGGGTTCAAAGTTGGACCCTAGAAATTATAGAGGAATTGCTGTGATCCCGACCATCGGGAGAATATATTCAAGGATTTTGAAAAACTTAATTGAAGAAGACATCAAGACCAAGCAGCCCGAAGAACAATCAGGTTTTAGAGCGGGGCGATCCTCGGTAGACAACATCTTTACAATCAAAATAGCAGCTGAAAAGAGAGTACAGCATAATAGAGAAACGCATATAGCTTTAATAGATTTAGAAAAGGTATACGATAGCGTCCCACTCTCACAGTTATGGAAGGAGATGGAACATTTAAACATAAATGCAAATTTGATTGCAGCCACCAGAAGATACTATCAACAAAACATCACCAGTGTTAAACTAGGAAACAAACTCACTCTCCCATTCGAAACTACAAAAGGCGTAAGACATGGATGCTGCTTGTCTCCTACCCTCTTTAAAATATACTTAGACAGATCTCTAGTAAGATGGACAAAGAAGTGTAAAAGCATGGGGCTGAGAGTAGGAGATGACAATCTGTTCACTCTATATTTTGCCGATGATCAGATTGTGGTAGCGGAGGATGACGAAGACCTCGAGTATATGGTCAGAAAGCTAAAAGAAAAATATGATGCAGCTGGTTTTACGATGAACATGGCAAAATGTGAGTACCTGATAGTGGGCACCGAAGACGTTAAGGACTTAAAATTGGATGTGGACAGGATAAAAGGTGTTGAAAAAATTAAATACATTGGCGTTATTTTCAACAAATAGGGGAGCAGCAAAGATGAAATTCAAGAACGTGTTAACAAGGGGCGAACCGTTATAAGAACGCTGAATTCGCATCTGTGGGAAAGAAGTTTAACAAGAAATACAAAGAAACATATATATAATAGCATGGTGCAAAGTGTAATCCTTTATGGAGCAGAAGTTTGGAGCATTTCAAATGCAAATAAGAAAAAACTGATGGCAGCGGAAATGGACTTCTTCAGGAGGAGTTGTAGAAGATCAAAATTAGACAGGGTTAGAAATGAGACTATTAGAGCCGAGATGAATATTGACAGGACAATAATAGATGAAATAGAAAGAAGACAATTGACTTGGTTTGGGCATGTGAAGAGAATGGAAGATGACAGATGGCCCCGCAAAATACTGGAATGAATACCTCCGGTGAGGAGAAAGAAAAGAGAACGTCCACGGAGGAGTTGGCGAGATGACGTAGCGGAAGCAATGGTTGCAAGAAATTTAAAAGAACTTACATGCTACGATAGGTTACAATGGAAGTTGGGGACGGAGAAACGGCGACAGCTGTAAAGATCCGTTATATATATAAAGGTTGGACAACTTTTGTACAACGTGTATGCAAATTTTATTGACTAAGGAATTTATTCTTGTATTGTGAATTTTTTCTTGTACTAAATAGTACAGGTAAATAGTTTAGATGTATACTGTACATCTTGCTAACACATCGCTAACACTGTTCCTATGATCCTCTGTAGTTTTCATAAAGCGGCAGAGCTGAAACTTTAGGTTTTTGTAGAGGTGATGAATTTACCTCTTTAGCTGTTTATATTTGTTCTTTTCCTCCATCGAACGTTGGTCACAACAGCAGAATTCGTTGCTCACAGCAGCAAACTAATAATAATTTACAGTCCAAATTGAACAAAAATCACATATTTTCTGATAATCACAAAACAAGAGACAAGATATTAGTAGCAATTATGGTTTAAGGTGAAAGTATTAGTAGCATACGAGGCTAAGGTTAAAAAGGTCTGAATAAGAAAACAACACTGTTTTGGATTAATTTGCATTTATTACTCAACACAATGTCTATTTATATCTATACGCTTTTCTCAGAGATGTTCTAATGCGGTTATGCCAGCCTGATAAGCCCATTTTTACAGCCCACAGAAAGCCTGATAAGTAGCTATTTACAGAATGGCTGACTTTATTGTCGTCACTAAATCTTTTTCCAGCGAGCCATTTTGGGGTTAGGAAAGGGGTAGAAGCCACTCGGAGCTAAATAGGGCGATTATGGTAGATGAGGAGGCAATTCGAACGTCAGTTCTTTGATTTTAGCCATCGAACAATTTACTTGTAAGGTGGTGCATTGTCTTGGTGGAACAGCACTTTCTTTTCGCTAAATGTGGCCGTTTTTTCTGCATTTCGTCGTTTACGAGGTGAGTAGGTCTAGGTTTCCGTAGCAGGCCTACTCCCCATTAATGTTTTCCCCTTTTTAAGGTAGTCAATGAAGATTACTCCACGTCCCCAAAAACAGTCACCATAACCTTAACACCAGAAGGACTGTCTTTGCCTTCTTTGGAGTTGGTGCACTTTTCGTGGTCCATTGTTTTGACTGTTGTTTGGTCTCAGAAGTGTTGTGGTGGCCCCACGTCTCATCAACGGTTATGAATCGTCGCAAAACATAGGTTGCATTGCGCGTATAGAGTGCCAAACAATCGGTTGAAACTTCCTTTCCGCACTGACTTTGGTCAAATGTCAGCAAACGGGGCACCCATCTAGCGCACAGCTTTGTCATAGACAGAAAGATGTTCATGTAAGATATTGCGCACACGTTCCGTTGATATACCAACAGTCTCAACTGTATCGCTCACATTCATTCTACGCTCTCTACCAAAAGAATTTTTTCTGGCGTAGTCACTTCAACACGTTGGTCGGCAGTTGTGCTCATCCGACCTATTTCAAAATCAGTAACTCAGCGCTTAACCTTTGTATTCGATGAAGAAAAGTCTCCCAACTTTGAAAACACCTCCTTTTGTTGTTGCAGTGAACCACTTCAAAAAAAAAAACAAAAAAAAAAATCACAGCACAATCCCCAGGTCTATCCAATGATACCCGAGGCATAAAACAACTCATTGACCTGAAATAATCGAAACTAATTTTTAAAAAAGAATAAATCATACAACAAGGTCAAAATAATGAGCATACGTAGTAGCGATATCTCTGTGTTAGGCTCGGAACCTTTCACCTCGTACTTTTCACCCTTAGGCCTGTACATCTTATTGATCTCGGTCGTTTAATCGTTTTTATAACTCGCTATTTATATAAAAAAAGGCCTACATTTGGTTAAAAGGTAATTTTTACGAACGATACCCTTATTTAACTCTAAGTTCTTATAAATACTAGTCAATAGATGTTTGGAAAGATTAATAAATATTTCCAAGTACTCCTTTTTCACATTCGCATACAATCGAGATCTTTGTTTTTCCATAACTTTTACAACTGCAGTCCTTACATTCTTCAGTTTGTCTTTGCTTTATCTATTTTTAGTTAAATTCGAAACATACTTTTCCTCTTTACAAATAGACCACTTTTTATTATCTCTAATAATAGTTGTATCATTATTGTCGTAATAATTCCTTTGATATATTTTGAAGCAGTCCTTACAATAATAATTTAAACATCTTTTTAGGTTCTGTTTTTGTGAAATTTGGATGTATCCTTGAGAACTCTGCAGCGGCTCCAAGTCTTCTTCTGCATGTATCCCATAGCTGTTTCTACGTGTTATTTGTATAGACAACATTTTATCTATAACAATGTCTTCTTTAATTCGTACTCGTAAAAGCTACCTTTAATCTTTTCCTTATTTATATCTCTTACCTATTGGTATAATCGAAGTACTGAACATTAGTTCAGGTACGGTTATTGACAAAGCAGCAAAAAATTTTATATTTTTCACTATATAATTTACTAAATAGAATGTTTAAAAATTAATTTTCATTCAAAAATATATTCAATACGGTTTTTTAAATATAATTCTAATTCAGTTTATTTAAAATAAGTAAAGTATATACTGTTATAGTTTTATTTCATAGTATCCTATAAACAATACGGTCCGTCCATCATTCATGTAGCCTACTGGCTGGTTTTTATCAGCAATAATTTATACATAGTTTTGTAACCCCTCTTAAAATTTTTTTATGCTTTATAACATTTTTTGAAATTTTTTTTTTTAAAAGAGGGGCTACTAGATAATTAAAACTAGGCAGAAGGCCTAGAGAAGCCTAAAATGCGCTGGGTCCAGTGAGACGGGACTTGCAATTAAACTCAGCCGTTGAACAACAATAACTATTTTATTTTCTAAGTTCCCTTCGCATTCATGCATATTAGTTGAAAATTCAATAATTCAACTTTAATATAAAATATAACTTTTAAATTTTAGTTCAATCTTAATGCAAAATATAAATCTTAGATTTTCAATAATTCACTTTTAATATAAAATACAACTTCAAATTTTAATTTTAACATATCAGCCTGCACACATCCTTAGTATCGAACTTCCCAAATTTGCAATTTAAAAATTACTATCATAAGTTAACATCTAACATCACCATTCTAAAATCTCCTTAATATGTATAACCACATAGTTGAATAAATATTCTCGACATCATAACCACAAATATCTATATTATTTACATAATACCATAATAATCTGAATTCCACAAACATAGCATATGACTTATATAAATCACCCTTTATAATACTCAACATTACAACACATAATTTCACATAAATATACAGATACACCTAAATACATTTGACATACACAATACAGCATGATATCATACAGCATGCTAAGCCTGGCAGGCAGTCTGTACATTCCCAACATACCCATACTCACAAGAGTATAATAGAATTTAAAAACTAAATAAAACATCAGGATTAGAAATTACAATATTTAAATTGGCAAGGTAGCCCAGTACAATCAATCAAATTACAAACTATCACTCTAAAATAGTCCCCTTTATAGTAGCGTACCATCGCAAGGTTAACATGACTGTATTGATTTATAAAATAGTAAGTTTGTTACTTTCTTTTGTACCTTTGCAGACAAAATTCAAAATTTTAAAGAACTTCCAAGTGCAACTGACCACCAACAAATGGAATATAAAATATAAACTGAGGTTGATTGTATAACTTTACAAACATAGAGTAAAGTAATGAGAAAATACTATTATATAGATATATATATAAAAAAACTTAAGACATTCTGAAGTGACTAGGGCAGTAATCATGATTTTACGTCTTGGTACATGTTGAATAATTTCATAAACTTGTGAAATTCTTTAAATTAAACAGTGGAGAAATATATATATATATATATATATATATATATATACATATATATGTATATTATTATATAACTTTTTTGATTAGATGGTTGTAAATTGGTTTAACTTTAAAGTTTAGAATTGGTTTTAAATTAGTAGTGTTGTTGTCGTAGACTCTCACGTTGTCATGTGGTTGTTTAGTATTTAATATAATTAATTAGTAATGGGTAAATTGAAATTAATGTTCATGTTTAAAAGAGGATTAATATCACTAATAATTCGCTGTATTCACCTCCCCACTTACCATCCGTGAATGTCTTCAATCTTCTTGGTGGGCGGTTCTATCTCACTGTAAATACATTTATAACACACAGATATTTCGTTTGAATATCAATAAATGCACATTAAATAAAATAACGCTGATATTCAATTGTAAAATTGAATATTCCAATATCAATCATTCGAATATTGCCGCCACCTTGTGAAATAATTGTTTCTAAAAATAAGTTATTTACATCTATTTGACAGAAATGAAGACTCTATATCCACTGGTAATAAATAGAGGTTTTAATTAACATTAGTGAAATTTAGTAAAAACTCCTTTAAAACAATTAATAATGATTTTTTAAAAACAACAAGTTAAATAAATACTGAGACTTCTTCAGCTCAAGGCTGGTAACACTGTTACAATGTACGATAATATGGTAAGTTAGGTTATGTTCACTTTGGTTATTAGTATTACCAATTTTCGTGAATCCTTTGAATATACATAATACAAGATATAAAGATGTTTTAATAAATAACAATATTTACTTATTTATTATAATTAAAAAAACGAAATTTAAAAATTATTAACCTCAATACGATAGTCAATACTATCGTACTATCGTACAGTCCGCTTGTGCCTTGTGAAGCTAAGATCTGTAAACACGTGCTTTTAACGTTGCACTATTAAAACAATATTACTGGTTTACTTGTTATTATTATTATGAACTGGAATGAGAAAAAAATGATAAAAACCTCTTATTATTGATTCCATTTATAAAAATCATTTATGACAGAAGCGATTCTCTGTGACAAGCAAATACGTTTTGGTTATAGGTTAGTTTACCTAGATGAGAGTAAGTTATAAGGTAGAATAGTTAATATCATATCAAATCTTAATACTATTTTTTACAAACACTTTATTTATTAGTAATAGGATGTAGAATTAGCAGTAATGATAGTTCTCGCATAATAAGTTATTATTTTTCAAGACTGCTAAAATCATAGTCAAATAAGCGACTATATTTACGAGTAATGGTGTGCGGTATATAATATTGATTCCGCTTTTATTTATTATTCTTTGAACATAAAAATATAACATCTTTTAATTAATTATCATCATTAAGTTGGACGAGAACTTTATTCATTTCATTTTGATAATTATTCATCGTTATCGGTTATACACTCAAGCGTGTTTACTTGACTAGTGCAGTCAACAATAATTTTCGTTCGACTAACGAGAATTATTTTATCAATATGTTTTAAAATTGTTAATGTATAATACTCCCTGTTTCCTTCACATAACATGACCTTTATTATACACTGGTCATGTCTTTTGTTTCACTATTCACTCACTACACTGTCACACGATAATAGGGTGTTCAGTATAGGTTATATATGGTTACTTTACTGGGGTACGCGCACATTTTAAAAATATGTCTTGATGACTGTCACACGCTCCTCTCGCTTCGGGTGTTGAAAGACAATTAATTCATCTCACTAAAGCGTCTCTTTTCGTCTGGTGAAATCGAGTCATTCTATTGGTTTAGAAAGTCATACTCTCTACCCCAAAGGTCTTGGTTAAACAAATATTTTAATTTCATAGCGTCACTGCTTCGGGTTGGAGATTATTTATGACGTGTACATTGACATTCGAAAATGATCGAAAATCTTATAATGGTTATAAGTTTCTTATTATTAGTCAGATCGTCATTTGGATAGTGGCATTAAATTGCGGACACTTGCGTCTTTATTTTAAGTCCAAACAAGTAATAATTCCGTCCATTAATAATTCACTTCACTTTCTTCAAAACTCATATAGTGGTTCTTAACACAAATAAGTCCTTTTCACTATATTTTGTTGTAACTACATCTTAATACTTATGATTAAACATTTTGAGTCCATTTCTCATCTATGTTAATACATAATATTAATATATTTACAGTTTAAACAAAATGTACTTAATGGCGTATAAGCCAACTATGTCCGATTGTTTATATTTACTTATATCACTATTATCCCTTATTCTACTACATATTTTTTGTACTATAACATTATTAGGTATATTTATATACATTTGCTAATACTTTATTTTGGTAAAATGTTATTTTGTTTACATATATAGTATGGTTCAAAATACATTATGCTCTCATCTCGCCATTTTGTCACTCTTATTTAGTTATTTTACTACATATTAGATACATTGTTAATAATCAAAATTGTGTACAAATGTTGTACATGGTTAGTTTAGTGGATTCACTAACTTTTTGTTATCTGAAATCTCTTTAAGTTCTTGTATGGTGGTTGTTTACACCTAGTCCTATGATTGCAGTTAGTTAGTTTATTAAATTCCAGTCATTAAATTATTTGTATAATACTTGTGAGGTGTTCTCATAGTTGTATTGAACATTCCTCTAACTACTGGTAACATTTCTTATATTCTCTTTACAAGTTTTGTCAATGTTTTTTGACTAACTCTATTGTCACATTGTGGTTCTGTCTAATTGTTTTTTTGTTATTATATTTAATCTGACTCATTAGTTGTGTCCTTCAGTTCATATGGTATTCATTGTTTTGTATATTTATTCTTATTTGGTCTCTATTTGAAACAAATATTGATAATTACTTTGTTTAATTATTGTATATGATTCTATGTTGTAGGTCCAGTTCATGTGAGGTTATGTGTCATTTGTTTGACAACAATATGCTTCATAGTTTTTACAGTATTCATCTCAAATACTGTCATGTCATTATGGTATGTTACTACAATGGTTTATTATTATGTTTTACACATTTTGTACACATTTTACACTATATGTTTATACAATAATACTTGGTTTCTTAATCTAATTATGTTACATATTTTGGTGGGTTGTATCTAGGCTTTGGTACATTGACTTGTTTCTATTCAACAAATTAGTTTATTCACTACTTATTTGTCTTGACATTCATCTACATTTTGTCCTGTGTTGCTATGACATTCAGGCACATTTCATATCAAGGATTATAAAGCTTTTATTATTGATCTCTATGAACAATTAATTCACTTTTCTGTATCATATATTTGGTGGTCTTACTGATTATATCTGTGGTTTTACAATCTTGGATTAAACTTGGTACATTAATTGTTTGTGCATTTCACTTGTTAATTGTTGATTCTTTCACTTATAAATGGTTATTCACTTCCCTCAGTTATAAACACTTCACTAATATTGTCTGTGCTGTTTACTTGGGGTAAATGTTATTATATCATTTGTTGTTACACGTATACTAAGTATTCACTGTCATTGTTTGTGATCACTTATTGATGTTCAACACTTGGTTTTTTATTATTAATAGTCCGATAATCATTATACTTATTCTGGTCACTACATTGATTGTGATGCTCTCCATATTTTGTGAATGTTGATGTCTTGTACTGGTCATACATAATCTTCATTCTTCATGGTACATTTCTTCCTCTTCTTCTTCTTCTTCTTCTTCTTATTCATCTGTCTCTTTTTCATGTTAATTGTTTGTCACTTTTGGTGCTTTTCTTTGTTACACATTATTTGTAATAATTCATGTTCACTGAATATAGTCATATTCTTCCACATTTTCATTCATTATTATGATAGTCATTGTCCTATATTTATTTCATTATTATAACAAATTAGTCTGTTTTTTCACTATGGTGATTGTATTTGACATGTCTCTTTCTTATGATGATAATCACTTTCGGCATATCCCCTCACTATTTTGATCTATTGGGCCTGTTTGCTAACGTATTATATTGACTCATGATATTTTCTCTTTCTTCTTTATACTCGATGATATATTCTTATTATTCTTCTTTCTTCTTCGTTGGGTTGCTTTAATATTATTTATTTGTAGATACACTTTTTGATTTTCATTCTCCTGTTCCTTCTTCCATGCTTGATGAAATATGTTCATGTTATTCTTCTATTTGACGTATTAGACCTTTTTTATGTAACTGTTATTTTGGTACGTTACATATGCCTTCCTATAAGAATTGATTAATTCTGAACTCGTATATTTATTTTTCTGAAGAATTCATCAATTGTTGTACATTTCCAAGTTGACTCTTATGCTTTTCTTATATCCCTTCATTCTCTTCTATTTGAATCATAATTATTTTCCTTTCATGTAATTATCTCCCTTGTTTATTTAATTCCCTAATTCCCTAACATAATTTTAGCTGGGGCAGTTCAGAGTGGCTCACTGTGGCATACATCTCTGCTGCCCATACTAACATCAATAAATTCAGAGGAACATCATCTCTGTCAATAATATAAATGATCGCTTGAATCATTTATCTCAAATCAATTCAAAATATAAAGTGGTCGTTCTTTCGACAAATAATAAATATCCTTGGGATTATCTCACGCATCTGCGGTTCATACATTATTATATTCTCTTCTTCTTGATTCATCTTAACTAAATTCTTCACATTTTACTGGGATAGCTTGTTTACATTTCATCACTGGTATTTCACATGATCTTCTTCGTTAGTATATTATTTTTCATTCTTCTTTGTCATCAATTAATCTTTTCTCTTGGTATTGGATTAAACGTCATCTTCATAACCTTCTTCATCTTCATGATTCACGTCTTTGTATTACATTTCAATTAGTATAGGCTCTCTTCTAGTGTCTTGCCTCGTGTTTGGGTATCATATATTGTTTATATCAATAATATTTACTTGCTTCCATTTCTCCAACTTCTTATGTTGCTTTTTCTGTATATCATCTTGTATATTTCTTTCTAATTATTTGTAGTACGGGTAAGATGGTAAATTACTAGTTGACTGGGCTCTTGGAATTTATATACACATTTCATATATTTTATGCCATAGTTCATGGGTGTCGTTCTCATATATAATCTTCTCTTTATTAGTACGGGTAAGCTGTTAATAACTGGTTGACTTGGCTATTGGAATTAGTTTACATGCCATAGGTGGTGTGTGTCTGCCTCGTATTTCTATCATCTCTTCTTGTTGTTCGGACTTCTTCAGTGTTCAGGCTTCTATCTGTCCTTGTCATATACCTCAATATCATTCGGTTCTTCCATTTTGCTGCTATCAGATCTTCATCTGCTCCCCGTTCTTCCGTCTTCTTTTTCTCACTATCTTTGGTATCCATGTGTTTAGTATTCTCCTGGTCGTTGTTATTATTAATATCTGGTATCTCTCCTAATTCTAGTTTATCGTCATCTGTCTTCTGATTGGGTTTTTCCACTGATTGGCTCCTCTTCTTTCGCAATTCTCTTATTTCTTGGGCGTATCCTTCAATGATCCGGTCCAGTTGTTCTTGATAACCTTCCTTTTTCTTGGAATGCCTTATTCTTCTTTTGAGAATATTTGCTCTAAATACTTTATTGTTTATAGTCTTCTTTGTGGTAACATAGTTCTTCTCTTCGTCCATCTTCATGAAGCTCCTTCGATACTCCTTCCTATAGGTCCCTTCTTCACGGTCGACGATTGGGAAGTTAATCATATTAATTAGACCACTTCGAGTCATCTCTATCAATTCTCGTGTAATCCTTGTCTTCTTGGGCGTATTATTCTTCTTTCTTCCGTTTTCTTAATTATTTTGTTCCTTTCTTCATTATTTTTGGGTCTC
The DNA here is from genome assembly GCA_034769895.1 of Magicicada septendecula. Classification (NCBI taxonomy): domain Eukaryota; kingdom Metazoa; phylum Arthropoda; class Insecta; order Hemiptera; family Cicadidae; genus Magicicada; species Magicicada septendecula. Next base: position 1,056,808,408 of record CM068367.1, read on the forward strand.
TGGCTCACGTGTTCCGTGCTGTTATCTTCGGGTGACTCTTCTACCTCCATGTTATTATCATTCCCTGGCAGATTATTTTGTTCCAAGTTTTCGTTCTCGGGTACCTCTTCAGTTCCTGAGTTATTGTCTGTTCTTAATTCTCCTCTTATCTTCTTAACACTCTCTTTTGTCTCTTCACAACATCTTTTTATTGTCTCTCCCGATCGCTTATAATCATCACCCACTACCGCATTTACCGACTCCACGCTCTCCTTGTAATCTTCCTTCATTTTCTTATTCATTTGGTCTAATTTCTCATTGATTTCATTAATTTTGGCTCCCAATTCTGCAGATAGATTTTCTTTCATTATTTCCATATTTTTCTCCAATAATTCTTCCGTACTCTGATTTATTGATTCTTCCGTTTTCTTAATTGTTTCATTTATTTTACTATTCAAATCTTCCTTCAAAGATTCTATGTTCTTCTGGCTTTCCTTCTGGCCTTCTTCCATTTTCTTTGATAGCGATGGGCTGTCTTCCTTTAATGATCGTGTATCTTCCTTCAGTGATTCTATTTTCTGGTTTGTGGCTTGACTGGTTTCATCCATTTTCTTATTTATTGATTCCATCATCTTCTTATTGGTTTCTTCCATCACTGCTCTCATCATTACCATGACGTCTATCCCTCCTGGTAATATCGGTTTTTCAGGTGGGCTCATTTCCGGTTGGGTTTCCTGTTGTGCGATTTCCGGTTCACCTTCTGGTTGCCGAACCTCCTCCGCCGGTTCAGGTTGTCTGTCTTCGATCGCAAGTAACATTTCTTCTACGTCTTCTGCCGATGTCGCTTCCTTCTCCTCCATTCTAGCTTCTCTTTCGGCTTCTGCCGCTCGCTTCTTTGACGTTGATCTTCGATACATCTTTATATCTATGTAATGTAATTGCCGCCGAATTAGGTTTTAAAATTGTTTATTTATTTATTTATTTTATTAGTTATTGTCGTCCTAATTCACGCTCAGACGTTGGGCGCCAATCTATTATATAACTTTTTTGATTAGATGGTTGTAAATTGGTTTAATTTTAAAGTTTAGAATTGGTTTTAAATTAGTAGTGTTGTTGTCGTAGGCTCTCACGTTGTCATGTGGTTGTTTAGTATTTAATATAATTAATTAGTAATGGGTAAATTGAAATTAATGTTCATGTTTAAAAGAGGATTAAGATCACTAATAATTCGCTGTATTCACCTCCCCACTTACCATCCGTGAATATCTTCAATCTTCTTGGTGGGCGGTTCTATCTCACTGTAAATACATTTATAACACACAGATATTTCGTTTGAATATCGATAAATGCACATTAAATAAAATAACACTGATATTCAATTGTAAAATTGAATATTCCAATATCAATCATTCGAATATTGCCGCCACCTTGTGAAATAATTGTTTCTAAAAATAAGTTATTTACATCTATTTGACAGAAATGAAGACTCTATATCCACTGGTAATAAATAGAGGTTTTAATTAACATTAGTGAAATTTAGTAAAAACTCCTTTAAAACAATTAATAATGATTTTTTAAAAACAACAAGTTAAATAAATACTGAGACTTCTTCAGCTCAAGGCTGGTAACACTGTTACAATGTACGATAATATGGTAAGTTAGGTTATGTTCACTTTGGTTATTAGTATTACCAATTTTCGTGAATCCTTTGAATATACATAATACAAGATATAAAGATGTTTTAATAAATAACAATATTTACTTATTTATTATACTTAAAAAGACGAAATTTAAAAATTATTAACCTCAATACGATAGTCAATACTATCGTACTATCGTACAGTCCGCTTGTGCCTTGTGAAGCTAAGATCTGTAGACACGTGCTTTTAACGTTGCACTATTAAAACAATATTACTGGTTTACTTGTTATTATTATTATGAACTGGAATGAGAAAAAATGAAAAAACCTCTTATTATTGATTCCATTTATAAAAATCATTTATGACAGAAGTGATTCTCTGTGACAAGCAAATACGTTTTGGTTATAGGTTAGTTTACCCAGATGAGAGTAAGTTATAAGGTAGAATAGTTAATATCATATCAAATCTTAATACTATTTTTTACAAACACTTTATTTATTAGTAATAGGATGTAGAATTAGCAGTAATGATAGTTCTCGCATAATAAGTTATTATTTTTCAAGACTGCTGAAATCATAGTCAAATAAGCAACTATATTTACGAGTAATGGTGTGCGGTATATAATATTGATTCCGCTTTTATTTATTATTCTTTGAACATAAAAATATAACATCTTTTAATTAATTATCGTCATTAAGTTGGACGAGAACTTTATTCATTTCATTCTGATAATTATTCATCGTTATCGGTTATACACTCAAGCGTGTTTACTTGACTAGTGCAGTCAACAATAATTTTCGTTCGACTAACGAGAATTATTTTATCAATATATTTTAAAATTGTTAATGTATAATACTCCCTGTTTCCTTCACATAACATGACCTTTATTATACACTGGTCATGTCTTTTGTTTCACTGTTCACTCACTACACTGTCACACGATAATAGGGTGTTCAGTATAGGTTATATATGGTTACTTTACTGGGGTACGCGCACATTTTAAAAATATGTCTTGATGACTGTCACACGCTCCTCTCGCTTCGGGTGTTGAAAGACAATTAATTCATCTCGCTAAAGCGTCTCTTTTCGTCTGGTGAAATCGAGTCATTCTATTGGTTTAGAAAGTCATACTCTCTACCCCAAAGGTCTTGGTTAAACAAATATTTTAATTTCATAGCGTCACTGCTTCGGGTTGGAGATTATTTATGACGTGTACATTGACATTCGAAAATGATCGAAAATCTTATAATGGTTATAAGTTTCTTATTATTAGTCAGATCGTCATTTGGATAGTGGCATTAAATTGCGGACACTTGCATCTTTATTTTAAGTCCAAACAAGTAATAATTCCGTCCATTAATAATTCACTTCACTTTCTTCAAAACTCATATAGTGGTTCTTAACACAAATAAGTCCTTTTCACTATATTTTGTTGTAACTACATCTTAATACTTATGATTAAACATTTTGAGTCCATTTCTCATCTATGCTAATACATAATATTAATATATTTACAGTTTAAACAAAATGTACTAATGGCGTATAAGCCAACTATGTCCGATTGTTTATATTTACTTATATCACTATTATCCCTTATTCTACTACATATTTTTTGTACTATAACATTATTAGGTATATTTATATACATTTGCTAATACTTTATTTTGGTAAAATGTTATTTTGTTTACATATATAGTATGGTTCAAAATACATTATGCTCTCATCTCGCCATTTTGTCACTCTTATTTAGTTATTTTACTACATATTAGATACATTGTTAATAATCAAAATTGTGTACAAATGTTGTACATGGTTAGTTTAGTGGATTCACTAACTTTTTGTTATCTGAAATCTCTTTAAGTTCTTGTATGGTGGTTGTTTACACCTAGTCCTATGATTGCAGTTAGTTAGTTTATTAAATTCCAGTCATTAAATTATTTGTATAATACTTGTGAGGTGTTCTCATAGTTGTATTGAACATTCCTCTAACTACTGGTAACATTTCTTATATTCTCTTTACAAGTTTTGTCAATGTTGTTTGACTAACTCTATTGTCACATTGTGGTTCTGTCTAATTGTTTTATTGTTATTATATTTAATCTGACTCATTAGTTGTGTCCTTCAGTTCATATGGTATTCATTGTTTTGTATATTTATTCTTATTTGGTCTCTATTTGAAACAAATATTGATAATTACTTTGTTTAATTATTGTATATGATTCTATGTTGTAGGTCCAGTTCATGTGAGGTTATGTGTCATTTGTTTGACAACAATATGCTTCATAGTTTTTACAGTATTCATCTCAAATACTGTCATGTCATTATGGTATGTTACTACAATGGTTTATTATTATGTTTTACACATTTTGTACACATTTTACACTATATGTTTATACAATAATACTTGGTTTCTTAATCTAATTATGTTACATATTTTGGTGGGTTGTATCTAGGCTTTGGTACATTGACTTGTTTCTATTCAACAAATTAGTTTATTCACTACTTATTTGTCTTGACATTCATCTACATTTTGTCCTGTGTTGCTATGACATTCAGGCACATTTCATATCAAGGATTATAAAGCTTTTATTATTGATCTCTATGAACAATTAATTCACTTTTCTGTATCATATATTTGGTGTCTTACTGATTATATCTGTGGTTTTACAATCTTGGATTAAACTTGGTACACTAATTGTTTGTGCATTTCACTTGTTAATCGTTGATTCTTTCACTTATAAATGGTTATTCACTTCCCTCAGTTATAAACACTTCACTAATATTGTCTGTGCTGTTTACTTGGGGTAAATGTTATTATATCATTTGTTGTTACACTTATACTAAGTATTCACTGTCATTGTTTGTGATCACTTATTGATGTTCAACACTTGGTTTTTTATTATTAATAGTCCGATAATCATTATACTTATTCTGGTCACTACATTGATTGTGATGCTCTCCATATTTTGTGAATGTTGATGTCTTGTACTGGTCATACATAATCTTCATTCTTCATGGTACATTTCTTCCTCTTCTTCTTCTTCTTCTTCTTATTCATCTGTCTCTTTTTCATGTTAATTGTTTGTCACTTTTGGTGCTTTTCTTTGTTACACAATATTTGTAATAATTCATGTTCACTGAATATAGTCATATTCTTCCACATTTTCATTCATTATTATGATAGTCATTGTCCTATATTTATTTCATTATTATAACAAATTAGTCTGTTTTTTCACTATGGTGATTGTATTTGACATGTCTCTTTCTTATGATGATAATCACTTTCGGCATATCCCCTCACTATTTTGATCTATTGGGCCTGTTTGCTAACGTATTATATTGACTCATGGTATTTTCTCTTTCTTCTTTATACTCGATGATATATTCTTATTATTCTTCTTTCTTCTTCGTTGGGTTGCTTTAATATTATTTATTTGTAGATACACTTTTTGATTTTCATTCTCCTGTTCCTTCTTCCATGCTTTGAAAATAATGTTCATGTTATTCTTCTGTTTGACGTATTAGACCTTTTTTATGTAACTGTTATTTTGGTAGGTTACAATATACATAGGTATAGAAATTTACAGAAAGCGTGAATTGACCCGACCGATAACACGTGTCCGGCCTGATCGAACACGAAAAAAACACGTCCTGTACCTGCATAGAACCGTCCCTACAGGAGCCCTGAATCAAGTAAAAAATAAATAAAAACAACCCCATAATCCCTTAAAACTTCCAACCCCCCCTTTTTAAAATGAACGTTTGTTAATGATGAAGAAAAAAGAACAAAAAAATAATACGCAACCCACATACATGACAAGATTTCAGATTCCCCGCAACTTTACAACTTCAGCTTTTACTATTAAATAAATATAAGAATACATGATCGCCGGACACGGACCCCTCGACCAGATCTACATTTCTTTCGAGACGTAATTGCATACTAAATTTATTCTAAAGAAAGTTTATCACCCCCGAATCATGTGCAGGTAGACGCGAGCACCATAGCGTAGAACTTGTCATAAAAAAAAATGTCATACACCGGGTGTTTACTGAAGTGGCCTAAAGAATATTAATAGCTTAAATGTCACCTTGATATTGTCCCGGGGGTGTCTCATGGGCATGATGGGTAGTCGTTCCTCCCGCAGCGGCCAAGATAGAGTCTGGTTATGTTCGTTACATCGTGGCAGATGGACAGCCACCCACTGGAGTGAGTTGGACCACCGGCTAGGCGGGAACCCTTAAACATTCATAAGGATAATTACTACAGGAACCCATGACTCACAACCCCGCAACTCACAGCATGAAACTCACTCTGTTCATCATATCCCGTCTGAATTATATTTTTTTTTTATTTAGGCATTTCCTTGAGAATACTAGAGCACTCTCAAGGCCACAATGTTTCACAATTATGTGGATATCCTTATAGCAACATAATGTATTACATTATAGATCAGAAAATGATGACTGCATGCAACTCAACAAACTCAGACAGGCATAAGCGTCAATCAGCACGTGCTCGTTCACAACGGTAATAAATTTTGACATAGTTACAAAAATAATGTTTCTTTTACGCCCCAAACTCATAGGTACAATAGTTAATTATGATTGCAAATTATCATGCTGTACTAGAGCTAAAAATAAATCAAATATTTAATCATTAACATACCCCATCACTCAACACCACGCGGCAGCTTACAACCTTCATTTCATTCACAACCAAATTAAATTCAGATAACGTTTCAAAACGTTTACGAAATAAGGAACAAAATACCTTAAAGTGATTTACCAGAGATCGCAGTAGCTTCTACTCCAACATAGTAGATAGGAAATTAACGTTTAAAGCGACTTGGTACGGTTGGAGAAACGACCGCCTGCAACAGCTGAGTTCAGACTGCCTGCCTTGTATCAAGCACATGTCGAAAAAACATAACTCCGCGCTCCGCCGCCAGATAGCGACAGCATCCAGCGCAAACCATAATGCGTAATCACCATAACGCGCGCATACGCGTAATTACATAAATAAATTATTTCGGCAATTAGACCTTTTATTTTAATCACGGTTATAGAACGGCCGGGTTTTCACCAAAACACGGCACAGTTTTTTCTCTAAAAAGTTATTCACCTCATTTGCAAGTGTTAAAATTATATTGTCTGACAGAATCAATAACTGCCTCATAGACACTGAAAGTACAGTATTCTACGTCTGAACTTTCAGTATTAAATCGTTTTTGCGAAGTTTGTTTCAAATTAACTGTTTTTCATATTTTCGTAAGAAACTATCTAATGGGTAGATAGGTATTACGTGTCTAAGGTAAGTAATTTTTAGTTAACTTACTTTGGTACTTAATAATAATAACCTATTATTGTTCCTCGTTGATTCAGCGTGATCAACTTACTTTTCCTGTTGTTGTTGTTATTATTATTATTATAATTGTTTTTAGTTACGCATACATTCTGTTTTTAATATTAAACATTCTGCAATTAAAATTATTGTTATGATTCTAAGAACAATAATATCAGCTAAATGTATAGGCATATCTAAACGAGAAACAGGAAACATTTAAATAATGTTGTTAATCGCGAAGTCTGACAATGTATGGAAAAAGTTAAAAATCTTAACAGCTGAGATTGAGATCATTTATATATGCTATGCTTTCCGTATGTAGTAGTGTTACTTTTAGGCACTAACAATTGGTACAGAATACCTAAATACAAAAATCCCATCTAAAACCTGAATACAATGGTGAATACGTAAACTTTATGGTTTTGAGAGTGAAAATCATACGCTTCCACTTGACTGTAGCAGGTCTGTTATAGTGTTATTACATTATATGTTTGACACAGCTTAATTTCAGGGGCGTATTTACGGGGAAGGGGTGAACGAAACCTGACCCACTGTGCCCAGAGGGTCGAAAAAAGTTGATACATTTTGATAATTTTTCTTAATTTGTAGACTATTTTATTATTTTTTCAGCTGTGTACGCTAATATACTGTATGTAGTAGTAACTCTATTTATATTTGCGTATAGTTTGAAAAATGACATGAAAATCAATCCAATCAATTAGTATCTTCTAAACAATGTTTCTATAACGCGTATTTTTAATATGTTATTATCGTTTATTTTAATGGGATTGATTTCAGGATATTGTCACACGTTTTTCAACCACTTTAAAGATAGTAATGTTGATTAGCCTTCACTTGTTTTTTTCTTTTGAATGAAACCGACTCGATGACCAAATTCTACATACGCCACTGCTTACTTTAGACCAATATCACTTTTTAGGGCTTAAAAAAAAATAAATGTAATAACTATGAATAAAACTACAACACTACTTATTATTTACTGTTACGTTCACTAACAAATGTTGCATTTTTGCAGTACATTAAATAAAGAAGACGTAAACTATTACAACCGATGAAACAATCAAATATTATTCGTTCCCGAACATAGTTGTGAGGCAAAGAAGATACAGCATATAAATGTGGGACGGCACATTGTAGCATGTTCACATAATGTGTATTAACAGAAACATGCCTACTGTGGCAACAAAACAGTGATATTTACAGTTTGTTGTATACGTTCGTGTTATCAAAAAGAAAATTATCTGAATGATGTTCTAACACATTAACTTTTCAGTGTAGACTACAAATTAAAATGCCAAGTACAGACGTTTCAAATGTGTTTAATGTCTCCGATACTTCTAGTAACGAACGTTGAAACGATTTTATAGCATCCCTCAAACGAGTGAACGTATGTGCGGTCACATATAATGTACGTGTCAAGTATAATACACTACGTGATGAGCATGAGCGTGACCATTGTGTATGCGTACAATATTCCGCCGGATTTGATGACATTCAGTGGCGAGAGACTGACTGGCGACACGAACTTAATCTACTACTTGGAAAAGCATATTGATCGGATAATGGAAAACCCCAAGTACTCAATAGAAAAAGAGAAATTACAGGACTTCATTAATTTGTACAACGAAGTTATGGACACGGCTATTGTCAATCACTACAAAAACTATACAAATGCAACGGATGTTGTTCGTTACGTTCAGCATCACACGATTCCTACGTTTTTGCTCTTCATGAGCGACGTGGAGAAAGCAACAAGTTGGTATCGGTGGCCAACACCATTTATCAAACTAATCAATGCTCTGAATGAATCCTTTGTTAAAGCTCAAGACCTTTGGTACAAAATGCATTTCATGAGCCCACCTACCACGCCTTACGTGCCTTCAACGTACCAGAGAAGAATTGGATAGCAATAAGTTAGTATTTGCATGATTAAATAATTTACCTCTCTAAGCCGAACTGTCTCTTACATTCATTTAATAATTTAGTTGGTTTTAAATAATGATACAATTTGATTTCATACAATAACCGGAAAAAAACTGTCTCTGAAACTAAAATCTGATTAATAGTTCAGTTGCAATTCAGGAATAAAGTAAATTTTAATTAAATAGTAAATAAAATAAATTTAAAGAAATAAGCCCCAAACCGACTGTTAGAGAAGGAGGATTGAAAATGACGTACAAATTTATTAGATCCAATGTATAAAATTAAAATAAGATGTTGAAATAAGGACTGCGTGTACTTCAGGTTATCTTTATATACACCACATTAAATATATTAAATATACATTATATACACCACTTTAAATACAACACATTAAAGAAACCATAACTAAATATGTAAATGCTTGAATTTATATACCGTATATACGACGTACTTTAATTCTTTACATAAAACTACAACTAAAACTAAAACCTTTTTGTACTTTTCGCACACACCTAATTGTATTTACGATACATTTATTATTTCTTTCTCATGACCAGTGGCGAAGCGTGAAAAAATAATTTGGGTAGACATAAAAATACCAGCCAAAAGCAACCTCTTACTAAGATTGTTGACGTTCTTAATGAACCAGTAAAACTATGGTAAATAGAGTTATGCTACCTCTAGCAGATAATAGCTAAGCGACTGTCTGAAACACACGCATCCCTTATATAATTTGGCCTAAATCTCAAGAAAAAGCTATCGTATTGTTATTGGTGTCGTTTATGAATCTTGATTAGAAAATATTGCTAGCAAAATATAAACTTTATTCACATTTATAATGGGGACGAATCCGGATTACTGAGACCGTCACTTTTTTAGTATGTTTATAAAACCTAGAAATTTGCGGCTAAGGTGACGATGATATAAAAATAATATATGATAGGGAACAAAAATTAATTCGTGAGAAACCTAAAATCCGTAAAAATCTATTCTATTTATGAAACAATTAAGACGAAACTGTACAAACACAACAACAACAACAATAAAATTATAATAATAACAATAATAATAAATGCTAACGTTAATGAAGCGCTCGCCCTGCAGCAGATGAATGTTGCCGATTCGTGTCACCAAATGAACGCGTGCGATATTCAGCGAATGCAATTCAATTTCGTTTTAGATCTCAGCATGTTAGCAATACTGTATTCCCACAACTTCAAATGTCAAAACAAAAGTTGTTTGTTGTCTACTTGTCTGGAATAGTCATGCGAATAATTCAACAAAAGACAAAACCATCCTTGCTACCAATACGTTGACAACAAGAAGACAATGGAGATCTAATGGTGCCATGGGGGAAAACCAGTTTATTGTCTGCCAACAGATTAGGAATACCTAGAACAAACTTTCTCCAAAATTTACTTCACACCTATTTTGGCTACTCTACCTCCTAGCAGCCAAAAAAAATAACTCGTTAATTTTTTGATCGTTAATAAAAAAATTTAACAATGATTAAAGTTAACCAAATTAAAATTTAACAATTAAGTTAAAAAGTTAAAAAGGTTTTTAAACGATTAATTTAATTGTTTCTAAATTTAAACATTTAGAAATTTAAATTTCTAACAACGATTACTAACAAAGATTCTAAACTTGAACAAAATTAATCCTTCACTTTCACATTTAAATAAATATTCTGGACAACTTACTGATGTACCTGTACAATAAATACTATAAGTTTAATATAGCCAAACTATCAAATTAATAATATTAATATAATAATGAGATAAAATAATAGTAACAATAACAATTATTATGCAGTATGCACGTCCTCAGCCGTGCACAAACATACTGATTGAGTTACAATACTCCAACTGTAAACCACCGAAGTAGTTATAGAAATGAGGCAGGGTAAGCATACAAGAAAGGTAATGTAGTCTATTGGCATGACTTGTGGTCTACACGAATGCTGGCATAAACACTCACCCTCTGAGCGTGAATTCAGAAACAGACATAAAATTGTTTGTTAAAAAGATAATTTTTGTTGTTTTGAAATAGAGTGAACAAAATATTTCTACGTATTTGAAATCACAATTTCTCAGTCAGTATTTAGTCTGCAGAGATATAAAATAGAAGTAATTTTGTAAAAAATTAATACACCCATGTGTTACAATTAATACGTTTTAAGATTTTAACAAAAAACAGTATGTCATTGAATTTTCAAAATTTAATAAATAACCATATATTTCAAAAGTTACCAAACAAAATTGCTTTAAATAAAAATAAAGATAATTTTATTTCCTACAAAATACTTTGAGACATTTATTTCTATGTCTATTATTTTCTAATGCTTTAACAAAAAATTGTGGAAATGACTATTTTCGAATTTTAACATAAAATATGCAAATATTAAAATAGCTACGACTTTGCTCCAGAGCTAGAGCAAGAAAGATTTTGGGGGGGGAGATGACTTTAGGGGGAGATATATAAAGTTGGAGTATTCTTTAATCTATAAATGATATATGATGTAATGATATAAATGAAAGAAGTATAAATGATATACGAGTGAAGATAAAAATACAGTGTGTTATTGTCAACACAATACGTTTATATGAAGAAAGTTGTGTTAGTGGTTGAAATCACAAGCAGAATGATCACTGTTGCACACCACTATATAAAAATTATCCCGATTAGCGCTTTCAAGCTTCACAGCTCATCGTCAGATCGGAATTGAAAGAAGTTATGTGAAAACAAACCCTTCACCCCATCTCACCCCACCCTGCTCATACACAACAAGCTATAATTCAAATGTCCCTTCCCCACCCCCTGAGCCTTGTCCCTCCATCTGGACAGTTACATATTTTTCTAGCAAATTCCTTATTTCAGTTGTGTGTGTGTGTGTGTGTGTGCATTCCTTTTAAACCTACCCTCTTCCTCTCCACACACGTGGGTCAGCCACACTCCCTTATTTTAAAACATCCAATTAGTACTATGCAATTTAATTCTTAATCTTATCTATCTGTCCTCTATCATTTACTTCTTAATTATGTTATAAAATATTTCTTCATTATCAAATTTAATTTTAATATTAATTAAATTGTCTAACCCTTTTTCTCTTTCTTTCAATATTTCTAACTCCTCTCTAAGCTTCCTTTCAACTGTGTTATTTACTTCTTTTACAATTTCGTATTCTTCCAAAGGATTAACAAGCTTATGGTTGTCTTCTATGAAATGTCTTGCATATAACGAATTGGTTGTTCTATTACCTTCTCCACGTTTGTGGTCAGACAACCTGCATACGAATTTTCGTCCTGTCTCACCTAGGTACACTTTGTAGCAGTCTTTACATTTTAATTTATAAATTCCGCTTTTCTGTAATACTGGAATTTTTTCTATATTTTTATTCCTTATCTTATCACATACCGTTTCACATTTTTTAATAGCTATATCTACTCCGTATTTATTAAAACATTTTATAATTTTTCTAGTATGTGAACCTATGTATGTCAATGACCCTGCATAATTCTTTTGTTCTGGTTCTATTTTAGCTTTTTGTATGTTAACCCTTTTCATAACTTTATCCACTATGTTGATGTTATAATTATTATTCCTTACAATTCCCTTTATCGTTTTTAACTCCCTATCTTTTGATTCGGTCTCTTTTAAACACTTCTGAGCTCTGTAACAAAATGAATCGATTGCCGCCATTTTATATCTATAAGGGTGGTAAGACTCTCTTGGTATAATTATATCAGAATACGACTCTTTCCTAAATATCCCAAACTGTAGTTTCTCATTATCTTTAATTTCTATGTTTAAATCTAAGTAATTTATTTTCTTACCTCCTATCTCTTCTTTAAATTGTAAGTTTTTATCCTTATTATTTACCTCATTTATAAACTCATGCACTTCTTCTATGCTTCTTCCCAAATTACTGATACATCATCAACGTATCTAGACCATAATTTTATATTGTCTTTATACTTAGTGGAACTTATTAATTCAAAATCATTCATGTATATTTCTGCAAGAATAGGGGATAATGAAGACCCCATAGGTAAACCTTTTTTCTGTATATAAAACTTGTTATTAAGCCTAAAATAGTTCTGATTTACACATTCTTTAATTACTTTAATCAACTGCTTTATATACCTGTATTCTCCCATATTATTATCGTTTATTAACTTAATAACTTTATTTACTGTGATATTGGTAAACATGTCCTTAACATCCAGTGATATCAATTTTGTATTTACATTAATTCTAATATTTTCTAATTTTTCTATCAATTTTATATTATTCTCTATGTTGTATTTTGTCCCAAATTCATATTTCTCTTTCAGTACTCTGCTAACTTCCTTTGATAATTTATAAATAGGTGCATTAATAAAAGAAACAATCGGACTAATTGGTTTTCCTTCTTTATGTATCTTAACCTGACTTTTAAAAGTTGGTGCTGTTGGATTACTTTCCAATAAATACTTTTTCTTATTTTCTTCTATAAATGTTATCTGTTTCATCATTTGTTTTATCCTTGACTGGTACTTACTTGTATAATCATACATTATTTCCTCATATTCCTTAACTTATATATGTAGCGGGTCGATTTTTGGGTGTTTTTGTTTTAACCGTTTGGGGTATATATATATTTTTATTCATTTCGTTTTCGGTCGGGAGCCTTATAAAACATTGCGAAATAATTGTATTGTGCAACGTATTTGTCCGTACAACAGAACAGTGTTAAGAAACAGTTCGAAACCAAGCAGTAAGGCGCAGTTGTTGTTGAGGAATGCGGCGGAGCATCTGCACCTCCACAAAATTCTGAGAACTTTGTACCTGTGTGTGGTAGCGCACATACGCAACTGCTCAATCACGCTCAAAGGACGCTCTAACAAAAAACCAAGATGGCTAGAGAGAATAATATTTGTCGTTTTCTTCAAGATCCCCCGGAAGCACTGTTTTAAGTCCCACCCACTTTTATGACATTAGCCAGTGCCTAGTCGAAATCGTCTGCTATCGTCACTCCAACAACTACAGGCATGGCATAGGACGAAACTGGGACGACTAACTGGAAGGCATTGATGTCCGTCGTCTTGACTAAAATGCTCCCGGAGTGGGGAACTGAGAGACGCCAGCAGTTCGTTGTCGACTACCGCCTGCGCAGGCTGCCCGACACCCAGGGCTCAGAAACAAATTTTTGTAATTAATGTAACAACTAATATAACAGTGTAAGACAGTATAAATTTATATGACCGCGGTCGTGTTTAGAAAAAACATCATCAAGAATAATGTTGGAATAACTTAAAATCACCAATTCTCGGGAGAAGATGCGCGTGTGCGGTGACCGCGTGGCCGGCTTGTGGGGTTTGGAATTTGTAATTTAAAATGTTCAGGGTTTAATCATTTACCGTATGATAGAGTGTGTGGCAAAGCTGGGCGGCTTTCTGTGTGTATTTGTGTTTGCCTTTTATGTTTGTGTACTAGAGAAAAAAATAAGGTAAGCCATAGTTAGTAAGTTCAGTTACAAGCAAGGTGCAATGGCGCACAACATGTGACACATGTAAAACCTATATATGGAAAACGTATAAATTCAATATTGCTGATCAATAAAAGAAAAATAATTTCTCTTCCAAAAAAATTGAGATTTAAATTCTTTCAAAACCTTATTTCGTTATATGTATCGTCAGAGTTCGTCGAACGAAATGGGTTAGTCCACACTATGCGATCCGGCCAGATCAAAGTCGTAAGGTAAGTGGGAGTTTTAATCTGAATAGATTTAATAATACCAAAAATAAGAAAGTTACAATTGGTGCCGTGATTTCCAGGATTTAATATAACTGAAGAGGGGTTATTTTAACACCGGCCTACATCTGACGATGCATAGCGAAGTAGGGTTATGAAAGCAAATTGATTTGGTAAAATATCAGTTTTGAAATAAAATTACTAATTGACAGTTGTTACGTAAGAAAGAATAGATAAAGTAAAAATGTCCGAGAATACAGAAAAAAGTAGTATAATAAATTCAATTAGGAGTGAAAGTGGCCTTGAGTCGCAATCGCTGGATGAAAGTGGTATGTTGAGGGGGGAGACGGGTGCTGTTACAGAAACAGCTGGCGGCAGTAATGTAATAGTTCATTCCACTCCGATTGCGTCTCAACCACAACCAAACGAAATATACGTTGATTCGGGGATTCAATTGACCCCCGTTTCAATTAATAAAAGTAAACAATCAGAGGAAACAAATATAATGAGTATTATGCTCAGTCAATTCGAGAGAATGAATAGTAATTTTGAGACTAAATTCAATATAATGAATAGTCGTTTTGACATAAATGAGAAGGAATTAAATAAACGTTTTGATGATAATGATAAAATTTTAAATATAATGAAAAGTGACTTTAATAATAAGTTAGATGAACAGAGAAGAAAATGTGAACAACAGAATATTCAGCTTCAGCAAAATATAAATATAAAATTTGACGAGTTGATAAATAACATACAAGACAAGAATGTATGTCTTGGAAATGCCAATGAAATGACAAAAATTAGTTCGAATAAAGTAGAACAGAGTAAGAATAATACAAACGAAAGCTGTAATGACAGTGTTGTGTCAGGCAATGAATTAATAAATAATAATGATGTTAATAATAACGAGAATATTAATGTGTTTGAGAAATTGGTATCAGAAAGTGATACGGTAAAAATAAATAATGAAAGTATAGAATGCAGTGATTATGAGATGTTAATGTGTGTCAGTGAGTTAGAGAGAGAGAGAAAAAATAATGTTGTAGTAGAGTGGGGACAGAGGGGAAATTTTCCTTTTATTATTTATGATGATTTAATGTGGTCACAAGAGTTTTTGAAGGGCAAGAGTCCCGTGTTAGTAGAAGAGTTGAGTTTATTTTATTTGTATAAGTTTATACCCTCTGTGCGGAATGATTTTATAAGTATGAGATGGTGCTATGATGAGAGAGATTTAAATAGAGAATTGTTTGTTGAGAGAGAGATAGAGTTATATGAATTAAAGAGAGATTATGAGGAGTTGAAAGAAATATTAGAAGTATATTTAAACCCGAATGATGTAATTGATAATACAAAAGTAACTAACCCGATATTGGAAATATTTACTGACGGAGAGTTAACAGAAATACTTAACGCAGACTTGGTGAATGATTATTATGGTATAACAGATAAATTGAAATTGTTTGGTTATGACACACAAGACAACAATATGTGTGTCAATACAATTGAAAAGTGTTATTTAGAACCAAGATTAATTTTTGACGATGGTGGCTGAACTAGAATATCAGTGTATAGACCTTGTTAGATGCTGTAAATTCTGGTAATGACCTTGCTGATTTGGACATCTGAAGTGAGATACACTTGAACAATTTTGACGTATATTTTATAAATAATATTGAATTCATTTGTGTGTATTGTGAAATGTAATGTGTATATGTTTTAGAAAATGTTGTATTAATAATAATAATATTATTAATATTTTTGCACTCTAATTAAATAACAAAATAATTACGAAGACAATAGTTAATGATTTGTAGAATGTTGATAATAATGGAAATATGTTATTTTAATAATCAAATGAATATTTAATTTTAATAATAAATTGAATTAAATAAGTGGAGATGTTTAGATAGTGTGATTGAATGTTATGTGTTTGAATTTTACAAGGTAATTAAATTGTGTGATGAGATTTTAATTTAATAATCATGAATAAATAAATAAATGTTAAATGGTTTATTTTGTGGAACATAATGATTAAAAATATGTATTAATAATAAATTTAGAGTTTTTGAAAATCTGATTACAACATAGGATAAATTCATCATGATGATAAATAAAAAGAGTTAATGAAAAATTTTAAATAGTAATGTTTATAAATTTTTATATAAATTATTTAAAAGAGAATTGTTTGTTTGATGTATGCTAATAATCCAGGTTTATTGCTATTTGTGCAATCATTTTATTGTTGTGTGTTAGATATAGTTGTTGATAAAATGTATTTTCATTATGTGTGTAATTTCTTTTCTAAGCCAATCATTAGATGCCTGGCAGGCAATCAACATAATAGAAGTAAGTGTTGATAATGTATTACATGTAACTGTTCAATTTTGAAAGGTATCCATGGTGTTTTAATTATGTTAGGATATCAGCTGATCAGCAATAACGTCACTGGTATATTGGTTTGTAAGGGTTACAAGTAATTAATGTTTAGTGTACTACAGATATTTTGAAGTAAAGACAAAAAGAATAGGAGAAATAAAATAACAATTTATGCAATTTAATAAAAGATAATTCATGGGTGATAAATGTTTTATGGGACATGCAGACCTGTCCAAGTTGAATTAAAAGTTGAATTTGCAAGAGTAGAGATGAATATAATGTAATGTTGGTTTTGAATTGATGTGATGTAACAGAGTTGGTGAAGTAGTAATGCTGACACAGTGGTAATGGAGACTTTAGGTAGAGTTTTGAATGATCTATATTTATGTTTATAGTTAATGAGGTTATTTTGTGTATTTGTAGTGAGGTAATGAGATTGAGATTTTTGGGGATGGCAATTTTGTATTAGGGGGTAGTGTATTTGGGGAGTCCGCAACAAGGGTTGGGACGGGATAGGGATAGAGTTAGTAGGGAAGGCGCCGCCTTAGGTAGAATCCGGGCCGCCAAATAAGGGAAATGAGTTTTTGGGTAGGGGAAACACGTATCCTATGTACAAAGGGTTGGAGAGTATTTTTTTTATATATGTAGAGAAGGCGGCGTTTTGAGTTAAATGGTAAGTTGGGGTTTAGAATGTCCTGATTAGTAGATATTTTTGATAGAGTTGGGTGTCATGGGAGTTGCAGTTGATAAATATTAGAGTCAGGGGGAGAAAGTTTATATATGTATAGAAATCTAATACAGAAAAACGAGAATAAATAATTTACATCACCCACAGTATATTAAAGTAAGATTGTTGAAAAGAAAGAGAGATTCATGATAAAGAATATGCAATTGTTTATTTTTTCACCAGTGACAGAATTTTGATAAAATTTGAAAATAATGTAAAGTCAAGATTTGTTTGTTTTAAATAATTTAAATGTCAATCTGTTTATTATGTGTAATAATATTTTGTTTGTTTTAAATATTTTGTTTATTATGTTTTGTATTTCAAGGTAGGATATTACAGATATTTAAAGTGTTTTCAGAAATCATACATAACATATGTAGGTCAAGGGTTTTGGACTTGACCTAGTTACGATCAGCTGATGAGTTCATACACCTACTAAGCTTGTAGAGTAGGAATTCAATTTTAATTTGTTTGTTTGATTAATTCAAACTAATATTTGAATAATTTTAATAAATGTTATTTAATAAATAAATTTAATAAAATCTTTTACTGAATAAATTTAAATTTTTTTTTGAATTTTAAAATTTTGAAAATTTTAAATTTTTTTTAAGAAAAAAAAAACTTGATTTTTCGCCTGCCAGCGAATGAATATGTTAGATAATTATTCTTTTATTATATGTGTGTATTAACCATGTTTCTTTTATTGTATTGCTTTATCTTGGTAGGCTATAAATTGCTCTCATGCTAGAGTAAGGATGTATTTGTATTAATAGGAATGTTTAGGTTAAGTCATTTGAAACAAAAATTAGAAAAAAGAGGAAGAGAATTTTTTGATAAAAGATTTTTTTTGAATTTTGAATTTTTTAAATTTTTGAAAAATTTTAAAAGAAAGTTTTATTCTTATGTGTTATGGTAATATGTAATGTTAGAGTGTGTGAGCCCAGTATTTGCCAAAGGCAGCCCAGCTTGCAAAAAGGGGATCCACATCGGCGGAGGAGCTGGAACGATTTTAGCCAGGGATTGAGGATTTTTGGGGGTAGTATGTTAGAAGGCGAGGCGGGCTGTGGTGCGAGTCTGATCGATTTCTCGGTGTTGGGATCTCTTACGGAGAAGTCCAGTGATCTCGTTCAGATGAGCCCATGGTCACTGAGCCAGGGGGGTCGTGTACCCATGCAGAGTAAGAACCAGGGGGTTGTTGGCACCAGTTCCTCACCGGTCCTCTTCGGGGTTTATCGATGAGATTTCTTCTGTTGTGGACAGCAGAATTCTCATCGAGGGGGTATTGTAGCGGGTCGATTTTTGGGTGTTTTTGTTTTAACCGTTTGGGGTATATATATATTTTTATTCATTTCGTTTTCGGTCGGGAGCCTTATAAAACATTGCGAAATAATTGTATTGTGCAACGTATTTGTCCGTACAACAGAACAGTGTTAAGAAACAGTTCGAAACCAAGCAGTAAGGCGCAGTTGTTGTTGAGGAATGCGGCGGAGCATCTGCACCTCCACAAAATTCTGAGAACTTTGTACCTGTGTGTGGTAGCGCACATACGCAACTGCTCAATCACGCTCAAAGGACGCTCTAACAAAAAACCAAGATGGCTAGAGAGAATAATATTTGTCGTTTTCTTCAAGATCCCCCGGAAGCACTGTTTTAAGTCCCACCCACTTTTATGACATTAGCCAGTGCCTAGTCGAAATCGTCTGCTATCGTCACTCCAACAACTACAGGCATGGCATAGGACGAAACTGGGACGACTAACTGGAAGGCATTGATGTCCGTCGTCTTGACTAAAATGCTCCCGGAGTGGGGAACTGAGAGACGCCAGCAGTTCGTTGTCGACTACCGCCTGCGCAGGCTGCCCGACACCCAGGGCTCAGAAACAAATTTTTGTAATTAATGTAACAACTAATATAACAGTGTAAGACAGTATAAATTTATATGACCGCGGTCGTGTTTAGAAAAAACATCATCAAGAATAATGTTGGAATAACTTAAAATCACCAATTCTCGGGAGAAGATGCGCGTGTGCGGTGACCGCGTGGCCGGCTTGTGGGGTTTGGAATTTGTAATTTAAAATGTTCAGGGTTTAATCATTTACCGTATGATAGAGTGTGTGGCAAAGCTGGGCAGCTTTCTGTGTGTATTTGTGTTTGCCTTTTATGTTTGTGTACTAGAGAAAAAAATAAGGTAAGCCATAGTTAGTAAGTTCAGTTACAAGCAAGGTGCAATGGCGCACAACATGTGACACATGTAAAACCTATATATGGAAAACGTATAAATTCAATATTGCTGATCAATAAAAGAAAAATAATTTCTCTTCCAAAAAAATTGAGATTTAAATTCTTTCAAAACCTTATTTCGTTATATGTATCGTCAGAGTTCGTCGAACGAAATGGGTTAGTCCACACTATGCGATCCGGCCAGATCAAAGTCGTAAGGTAAGTGGGAGTTTTAATCTGAATAGATTTAATAATACCAAAAATAAGAAAGTTACAATTGGTGCCGTGATTTCCAGGATTTAATATAACTGAAGAGGGGTTATTTTAACACCGGCCTACATCTGACGATGCATAGCGAAGTAGGGTTATGAAAGCAAATTGATTTGGTAAAATATCAGTTTTGAAATAAAATTACTAATTGACAGTTGTTACGTAAGAAAGAATAGATAAAGTAAAAATGTCCGAGAATACAGAAAAAAG
Source organism: Magicicada septendecula (assembly GCA_034769895.1). NCBI lineage: Eukaryota > Metazoa > Arthropoda > Insecta > Hemiptera > Cicadidae > Magicicada > Magicicada septendecula. Next base: position 1,056,828,859 of record CM068367.1, read on the forward strand.
TAGTATAATAAATTCAATTAGGAGTGAAAGTGGCCTTGAGTCGCAATCGCTGGATGAAAGTGGTATGTTGAGGGGGGAGACGGGTGCTGTTACAGAAACAGCTGGCGGCAGTAATGTAATAGTTCATTCCACTCCGATTGCGTCTCAACCACAACCAAACGAAATATACGTTGATTCGGGGATTCAATTGACCCCCGTTTCAATTAATAAAAGTAAACAATCAGAGGAAACAAATATGATGAGTATTATGCTCAGTCAATTCGAGAGAATGAATAGTAATTTTGAGACTAAATTCAATATAATGAATAGTCGTTTTGACATAAATGAGAAGGAATTAAATAAACGTTTTGATGATAATGATAAAATTTTAAATATAATGAAAAGTGACTTTAATAATAAGTTAGATGAACAGAGAAGAAAATGTGAACAACAGAATATTCAGCTTCAGCAAAATATAAATATAAAATTTGACGAGTTGATAAATAACATACAAGACAAGAATGTATGTCTTGGAAATGCCAATGAAATGACAAAAATTAGTTCGAATAAAGTAGAACAGAGTAAGAATAATACAAACGAAAGCTGTAATGACAGTGTTGTGTCAGGCAATGAATTAATAAATAATAATGATGTTAATAATAACGAGAATATTAATGTGTTTGAGAAATTGGTATCAGAAAGTGATACGGTAAAAATAAATAATGAAAGTATAGAATGCAGTGATTATGAGATGTTAATGTGTGTCAGTGAGTTAGAGAGAGAGAGAAAAAATAATGTTGTAGTAGAGTGGGGACAGAGGGGAAATTTTCCTTTTATTATTTATGATGATTTAATGTGGTCACAAGAGTTTTTGAAGGGCAAGAGTCCCGTGTTAGTAGAAGAGTTGAGTTTATTTTATTTGTATAAGTTTATACCCTCTGTGCGGAATGATTTTATAAGTATGAGATGGTGCTATGATGAGAGAGATTTAAATAGAGAATTGTTTGTTGAGAGAGAGATAGAGTTATATGAATTAAAGAGAGATTATGAGGAGTTGAAAGAAATATTAGAAGTATATTTAAACCCGAATGATGTAATTGATAATACAAAAGTAACTAACCCGATATTGGAAATATTTACTGACGGAGAGTTAACAGAAATACTTAACGCAGACTTGGTGAATGATTATTATGGTATAACAGATAAATTGAAATTGTTTGGTTATGACACACAAGACAACAATATGTGTGTCAATACAATTGAAAAGTGTTATTTAGAACCAAGATTAATTTTTGACGATGGTGGCTGAACTAGAATATCAGTGTATAGACCTTGTTAGATGCTGTAAATTCTGGTAATGACCTTGCTGATTTGGACATCTGAAGTGAGATACACTTGAACAATTTTGACGTATATTTTATAAATAATATTGAATTCATTTGTGTGTATTGTGAAATGTAATGTGTATATGTTTTAGAAAATGTTGTATTAATAATAATAATATTATTAATATTTTTGCACTCTAATTAAATAACAAAATAATTACGAAGACAATAGTTAATGATTTGTAGAATGTTGATAATAATGGAAATATGTTATTTTAATAATCAAATGAATATTTAATTTTAATAATAAATTGAATTAAATAAGTGGAGATGTTTAGATAGTGTGATTGAATGTTATGTGTTTGAATTTTACAAGGTAATTAAATTGTGTGATGAGATTTTAATTTAATAATCATGAATAAATAAATAAATGTTAAATGGTTTATTTTGTGGAACATAATGATTAAAAATATGTATTAATAATAAATTTAGAGTTTTTGAAAATCTGATTACAACATAGGATAAATTCATCATGATGATAAATAAAAAGAGTTAATGAAAAATTTTAAATAATAATGTTTATAAATTTTTATATAAATTATTTAAAAGAGAATTGTTTGTTTGATGTATGCTAATAATCCAGGTTTATTGCTATTTGTGCAATCATTTTATTGTTGTGTGTTAGATATAGTTGTTGATAAAATGTATTTTCATTATGTGTGTAATTTCTTTTCTAAGCCAATCATTAGACGCCTGGCAGGCAATCAACATAATAGAAGTAAGTGTTGATAATGTATTACATGTAACTGTTCAATTTTGAAAGGTATCCATGGTGTTTTAATTATGTTAGGATATCAGCTGATCAGCAATAACGTCACTGGTATATTGGTTTGTAAGGGTTACAAGTAATTAATGTTTAGTGTACTACAGATATTTTGAAGTAAAGACAAAAAGAATAGGAGAAATAAAATAACAATTTATGCAATTTAATAAAAGATAATTCATGGGTGATAAATGTTTTATGGGACATGCAGACCTGTCCAAGTTGAATTAAAAGTTGAATTTGCAAGAGTAGAGATGAATATAATGTAATGTTGGTTTTGAATTGATGTGATGTAACAGAGTTGGTGAAGTAGTAATGCTGACACAGTGGTAATGGAGACTTTAGGTAGAGTTTTGAATGATCTATATTTATGTTTATAGTTAATGAGGTTATTTTGTGTATTTGTAGTGAGGTAATGAGATTGAGATTTTTGGGGATGGCAATTTTGTATTATGGGGTAGTGTATTTGGGGAGTCCGCAACAAGGGTTGGGACGGGATAGGGATAGAGTTAGTGGGGAAGGCGCCGCCTTAGGTAGAATCCGGGCCGCCAAATAAGGGAAATGAGTTTTTGGGTAGGGGAAACACGTATCCTATGTACAAAGGGTTGGAGAGTATTTTTTTTATATATGTAGAGAAGGCGGCGTTTTGAGTTAAATGGTAAGTTGGGGTTTAGAATGTCCTGATTAGTAGATATTTTTGATAGAGTTGGGTGTCATGGGAGTTGCAGTTGATAAATATTAGAGTCAGGGGGAGAAAGTTTATATATGTATAGAAATCTAATACAGAAAAACGAGAATAAATAATTTACATCACCCACAGTATATTAAAGTAAGATTGTTGAAAAGAAAGAGAGATTCATGATAAAGAATATGCAATTGTTTATTTTTTCACCAGTGACAGAATTTTGATAAAATTTGAAAATAATGTAAAGTCAAGATTTGTTTGTTTTAAATAATTTAAATGTCAATCTGTTTATTATGTGTAATAATATTTTGTTTGTTTTAAATATTTTGTTTATTATGTTTTGTATTTCAAGGTAGGATATTACAGATATTTAAAGTGTTTTCAGAAATCATACATAACATATGTAGGTCAAGGGTTTTGGACTTGACCTAGTTACGATCAGCTGATGAGTTCATACACCTACTAAGCTTGTAGAGTAGGAATTCAATTTTAATTTGTTTGTTTGATTAATTCAAACTAATATTTGAATAATTTTAATAAATGTTATTTAATAAATAAATTTAATAAAATCTTTTACTGAATAAATTTAAATTTTTTTTTGAATTTAAAATTTTGAAAATTTTAAATTTTTTTGAAGAAAAAAAAAACTTGATTTTTCGCCTGCCAGCGAATGAATATGTTAGATAATTATTCTTTTATTATATGTGTGTATTAACCATGTTTCTTTTATTGTATTGCTTTATCTTGGTAGGCTATAAATTGCTCTCATGCTAGAGTAAGGATGTATTTGTATTAATAGGAATGTTTAGGTTAAGTCATTTGAAACAAAAATTAGAAAAAAGAGGAAGAGAATTTTTTGATAAAAGATTTTTTTTGAATTTTGAATTTTTTAAATTTTTGAAAAATTTTAAAAGAAAGTTTTATTCTTATGTGTTATGGTAATATGTAATGTTAGAGTGTGTGAGCCCAGTATTTGCCAAAGGCAGCCCAGCTTGCAAAAAGGGGATCCACATCGGCGGAGGAGCTGGAACGATTTTAGCCAGGGATTGAGGATTTTTGGGGGTAGTATGTTAGAAGGCGAGGCGGGCTGTGGTGCGAGTCTGATCGATTTCTCGGTGTTGGGATCTCTTACGGAGAAGTCCAGTGATCTCGTTCAGATGAGCCCATGGTCACTGAGCCAGGGGGGTCGTGTACCCATGCAGAGTAAGAACCAGGGGGTTGTTGGCACCAGTTCCTCACCGGTCCTCTTCGGGGTTTATCGATGAGATTTCTTCTGTTGTGGACAGCAGAATTCTCATCGAGGGGGTATTGTAGCGGGTCGATTTTTGGGTGTTTTTGTTTTAACCGTTTGGGGTATATATATATTTTTATTCATTTCGTTTTCGGTCGGGAGCCTTATAAAACATTGCGAAATAATTGTATTGTGCAACGTATTTGTCCGTACAACAGAACAGTGTTAAGAAACAGTTCGAAACCAAGCAGTAAGGCGCAGTTGTTGTTGAGGAATGCGGCGGAGCATCTGCACCTCCACAAAATTCTGAGAACTTTGTACCTGTGTGTGGTAGCGCACATACGCAACTGCTCAATCACGCTCAAAGGACGCTCTAACAAAAAACCAAGATGGCTAGAGAGAATAATATTTGTCGTTTTCTTCAAGATCCCCCGGAAGCACTGTTTTAAGTCCCACCCACTTTTATGACATTAGCCAGTGCCTAGTCGAAATCGTCTGCTATCGTCACTCCAACAACTACAGGCATGGCATAGGACGAAACTGGGACGACTAACTGGAAGGCATTGATGTCCGTCGTCTTGACTAAAATGCTCCCGGAGTGGGGAACTGAGAGACGCCAGCAGTTCGTTGTCGACTACCGCCTGCGCAGGCTGCCCGACACCCAGGGCTCAGAAACAAATTTTTGTAATTAATGTAACAACTAATATAACAGTGTAAGACAGTATAAATTTATATGACCGCGGTCGTGTTTAGAAAAAACATCATCAAGAATAATGTTGGAATAACTTAAAATCACCAATTCTCGGGAGAAGATGCGCGTGTGCGGTGACCGCGTGGCCGGCTTGTGGGGTTTGGAATTTGTAATTTAAAATGTTCAGGGTTTAATCATTTACCGTATGATAGAGTGTGTGGCAAAGCTGGGCAGCTTTCTGTGTGTATTTGTGTTTGCCTTTTATGTTTGTGTACTAGAGAAAAAAATAAGGTAAGCCATAGTTAGTAAGTTCAGTTACAAGCAAGGTGCAATGGCGCACAACATGTGACACATGTAAAACCTATATATGGAAAACGTATAAATTCAATATTGCTGATCAATAAAAGAAAAATAATTTCTCTTCCAAAAAAATTGAGATTTAAATTCTTTCAAAACCTTATTTCGTTATATGTATCGTCAGAGTTCGTCGAACGAAATGGGTTAGTCCACACTATGCGATCCGGCCAGATCAAAGTCGTAAGGTAAGTGGGAGTTTTAATCTGAATAGATTTAATAATACCAAAAATAAGAAAGTTACAATTGGTGCCGTGATTTCCAGGATTTAATATAACTGAAGAGGGGTTATTTTAACACCGGCCTACATCTGACGATGCATAGCGAAGTAGGGTTATGAAAGCAAATTGATTTGGTAAAATATCAGTTTTGAAATAAAATTACTAATTGACAGTTGTTACGTAAGAAAGAATAGATAAAGTAAAAATGTCCGAGAATACAGAAAAAAGTAGTATAATAAATTCAATTAGGAGTGAAAGTGGCCTTGAGTCGCAATCGCTGGATGAAAGTGGTATGTTGAGGGGGGAGACGGGTGCTGTTACAGAAACAGCTGGCGGCAGTAATGTAATAGTTCATTCCACTCCGATTGCGTCTCAACCACAACCAAACGAAATATACGTTGATTCGGGGATTCAATTGACCCCCGTTTCAATTAATAAAAGTAAACAATCAGAGGAAACAAATATGATGAGTATTATGCTCAGTCAATTCGAGAGAATGAATAGTAATTTTGAGACTAAATTCAATATAATGAATAGTCGTTTTGACATAAATGAGAAGGAATTAAATAAACGTTTTGATGATAATGATAAAATTTTAAATATAATGAAAAGTGACTTTAATAATAAGTTAGATGAACAGAGAAGAAAATGTGAACAACAGAATATTCAGCTTCAGCAAAATATAAATATAAAATTTGACGAGTTGATAAATAACATACAAGACAAGAATGTATGTCTTGGAAATGCCAATGAAATGACAAAAATTAGTTCGAATAAAGTAGAACAGAGTAAGAATAATACAAACGAAAGCTGTAATGACAGTGTTGTGTCAGGCAATGAATTAATAAATAATAATGATGTTAATAATAACGAGAATATTAATGTGTTTGAGAAATTGGTATCAGAAAGTGATACGGTAAAAATAAATAATGAAAGTATAGAATGCAGTGATTATGAGATGTTAATGTGTGTCAGTGAGTTAGAGAGAGAGAGAAAAAATAATGTTGTAGTAGAGTGGGGACAGAGGGGAAATTTTCCTTTTATTATTTATGATGATTTAATGTGGTCACAAGAGTTTTTGAAGGGCAAGAGTCCCGTGTTAGTAGAAGAGTTGAGTTTATTTTATTTGTATAAGTTTATACCCTCTGTGCGGAATGATTTTATAAGTATGAGATGGTGCTATGATGAGAGAGATTTAAATAGAGAATTGTTTGTTGAGAGAGAGATAGAGTTATATGAATTAAAGAGAGATTATGAGGAGTTGAAAGAAATATTAGAAGTATATTTAAACCCGAATGATGTAATTGATAATACAAAAGTAACTAACTTGATATTGGAAATATTTACTGACGGAGAGTTAACAGAAATACTTAACGCAGACTTGGTGAATGATTATTATGGTATAACAGATAAATTGAAATTGTTTGGTTATGACACACAAGACAACAATATGTGTGTCAATACAATTGAAAAGTGTTATTTAGAACCAAGATTAATTTTTGACGATGGTGGCTGAACTAGAATATCAGTGTATAGACCTTGTTAGATGCTGTAAATTCTGGTAATGACCTTGCTGATTTGGACATCTGAAGTGAGATACACTTGAACAATTTTGACGTATATTTTATAAATAATATTGAATTCATTTGTGTGTATTGTGAAATGTAATGTGTATATGTTTTAGAAAATGTTGTATTAATAATAATAATATTATTAATATTTTTGCACTCTAATTAAATAACAAAATAATTACGAAGACAATAGTTAATGATTTGTAGAATGTTGATAATAATGGAAATATGTTATTTTAATAATCAAATGAATATTTAATTTTAATAATAAATTGAATTAAATAAGTGGAGATGTTTAGATAGTGTGATTGAATGTTATGTGTTTGAATTTTACAAGGTAATTAAATTGTGTGATGAGATTTTAATTTAATAATCATGAATAAATAAATAAATGTTAAATGGTTTATTTTGTGGAACATAATGATTAAAAATATGTATTAATAATAAATTTAGAGTTTTTGAAAATCTGATTACAACATAGGATAAATTCATCATGATGATAAATAAAAAGAGTTAATGAAAAATTTTAAATAATAATGTTTATAAATTTTTATATAAATTATTTAAAAGAGAATTGTTTGTTTGATGTATGCTAATAATCCAGGTTTATTGCTATTTGTGCAATCATTTTATTGTTGTGTGTTAGATATAGTTGTTGATAAAATGTATTTTCATTATGTGTGTAATTTCTTTTCTAAGCCAATCATTAGACGCCTGGCAGGCAATCAACATAATAGAAGTAAGTGTTGATAATGTATTACATGTAACTGTTCAATTTTGAAAGGTATCCATGGTGTTTTAATTATGTTAGGATATCAGCTGATCAGCAATAACGTCACTGGTATATTGGTTTGTAAGGGTTACAAGTAATTAATGTTTAGTGTACTACAGATATTTTGAAGTAAAGACAAAAAGAATAGGAGAAATAAAATAACAATTTATGCAATTTAATAAAAGATAATTCATGGGTGATAAATGTTTTATGGGACATGCAGACCTGTCCAAGTTGAATTAAAAGTTGAATTTGCAAGAGTAGAGATGAATATAATGTAATGTTGGTTTTGAATTGATGTGATGTAACAGAGTTGGTGAAGTAGTAATGCTGACACAGTGGTAATGGAGACTTTAGGTAGAGTTTTGAATGATCTATATTTATGTTTATAGTTAATGAGGTTATTTTGTGTATTTGTAGTGAGGTAATGAGATTGAGATTTTTGGGGATGGCAATTTTGTATTATGGGGTAGTGTATTTGGGGAGTCCGCAACAAGGGTTGGGACGGGATAGGGATAGAGTTAGTGGGGAAGGCGCCGCCTTAGGTAGAATCCGGGCCGCCAAATAAGGGAAATGAGTTTTTGGGTAGGGGAAACACGTATCCTATGTACAAAGGGTTGGAGAGTATTTTTTTTATATATGTAGAGAAGGCGGCGTTTTGAGTTAAATGGTAAGTTGGGGTTTAGAATGTCCTGATTAGTAGATATTTTTGATAGAGTTGGGTGTCATGGGAGTTGCAGTTGATAAATATTAGAGTCAGGGGGAGAAAGTTTATATATGTATAGAAATCTAATACAGAAAAACGAGAATAAATAATTTACATCACCCACAGTATATTAAAGTAAGATTGTTGAAAAGAAAGAGAGATTCATGATAAAGAATATGCAATTGTTTATTTTTTCACCAGTGACAGAATTTTGATAAAATTTGAAAATAATGTAAAGTCAAGATTTGTTTGTTTTAAATAATTTAAATGTCAATCTGTTTATTATGTGTAATAATATTTTGTTTGTTTTAAATATTTTGTTTATTATGTTTTGTATTTCAAGGTAGGATATTACAGATATTTAAAGTGTTTTCAGAAATCATACATAACATATGTAGGTCAAGGGTTTTGGACTTGACCTAGTTACGATCAGCTGATGAGTTCATACACCTACTAAGCTTGTAGAGTAGGAATTCAATTTTAATTTGTTTGTTTGATTAATTCAAACTAATATTTGAATAATTTTAATAAATGTTATTTAATAAATAAATTTAATAAAATCTTTTACTGAATAAATTTAAATTTTTTTTTGAATTTAAAATTTTGAAAATTTTAAATTTTTTTTAAGAAAAAAAAAACTTGATTTTTCGCCTGCCAGCGAATGAATATGTTAGATAATTATTCTTTTATTATATGTGTGTATTAACCATGTTTCTTTTATTGTATTGCTTTATCTTGGTAGGCTATAAATTGCTCTCATGCTAGAGTAAGGATGTATTTGTATTAATAGGAATGTTTAGGTTAAGTCATTTGAAACAAAAATTAGAAAAAAGAGGAAGAGAATTTTTTGATAAAAGATTTTTTTTGAATTTTGAATTTTTTAAATTTTTGAAAAATTTTAAAAGAAAGTTTTATTCTTATGTGTTATGGTAATATGTAATGTTAGAGTGTGTGAGCCCAGTATTTGCCAAAGGCAGCCCAGCTTGCAAAAAGGGGATCCACATCGGCGGAGGAGCTGGAACGATTTTAGCCAGGGATTGAGGATTTTTGGGGGTAGTATGTTAGAAGGCGAGGCGGGCTGTGGTGCGAGTCTGATCGATTTCTCGGTGTTGGGATCTCTTACGGAGAAGTCCAGTGATCTCGTTCAGATGAGCCCATGGTCACTGAGCCAGGGGGGTCGTGTACCCATGCAGAGTAAGAACCAGGGGGTTGTTGGCACCAGTTCCTCACCGGTCCTCTTCGGGGTTTATCGATGAGATTTCTTCTGTTGTGGACAGCAGAATTCTCATCGAGGGGGTATTGTAGCGGGTCGATTTTTGGGTGTTTTTGTTTTAACCGTTTGGGGTATATATATATTTTTATTCATTTCGTTTTCGGTCGGGAGCCTTATAAAACATTGCGAAATAATTGTATTGTGCAACGTATTTGTCCGTACAACAGAACAGTGTTAAGAAACAGTTCGAAACCAAGCAGTAAGGCGCAGTTGTTGTTGAGGAATGCGGCGGAGCATCTGCACCTCCACAAAATTCTGAGAACTTTGTACCTGTGTGTGGTAGCGCACATACGCAACTGCTCAATCACGCTCAAAGGACGCTCTAACAAAAAACCAAGATGGCTAGAGAGAATAATATTTGTCGTTTTCTTCAAGATCCCCCGGAAGCACTGTTTTAAGTCCCACCCACTTTTATGACATTAGCCAGTGCCTAGTCGAAATCGTCTGCTATCGTCACTCCAACAACTACAGGCATGGCATAGGACGAAACTGGGACGACTAACTGGAAGGCATTGATGTCCGTCGTCTTGACTAAAATGCTCCCGGAGTGGGGAACTGAGAGACGCCAGCAGTTCGTTGTCGACTACCGCCTGCGCAGGCTGCCCGACACCCAGGGCTCAGAAACAAATTTTTGTAATTAATGTAACAACTAATATAACAGTGTAAGACAGTATAAATTTATATGACCGCGGTCGTGTTTAGAAAAAACATCATCAAGAATAATGTTGGAATAACTTAAAATCACCAATTCTCGGGAGAAGATGCGCGTGTGCGGTGACCGCGTGGCCGGCTTGTGGGGTTTGGAATTTGTAATTTAAAATGTTCAGGGTTTAATCATTTACCGTATGATAGAGTGTGTGGCAAAGCTGGGCGGCTTTCTGTGTGTATTTGTGTTTGCCTTTTATGTTTGTGTACTAGAGAAAAAAATAAGGTAAGCCATAGTTAGTAAGTTCAGTTACAAGCAAGGTGCAATGGCGCACAACATGTGACACATGTAAAACCTATATATGGAAAACGTATAAATTCAATATTGCTGATCAATAAAAGAAAAATAATTTCTCTTCCAAAAAAATTGAGATTTAAATTCTTTCAAAACCTTATTTCGTTATATGTATCGTCAGAGTTCGTCGAACGAAATGGGTTAGTCCACACTATGCGATCCGGCCAGATCAAAGTCGTAAGGTAAGTGGGAGTTTTAATCTGAATAGATTTAATAATACCAAAAATAAGAAAGTTACATTCTTCCGTTTTCTTTATGTACTCGTCCTTTCTCAATAGTACCATTGTATTTCCTTTGTCCGCCTTCGTAACTATAATATCATTCTTTTTTATTTTATTCTTCAGTTTAGTTACAGTTGATTTGATTTTTTGTTCATTTTTTGAATTATACAAATTTTTCTTAAATATTTTATCTACTACATTCCCTACTTCACACCTTATTCTTTTTTTATCATTTTCATTTCCTAGTTTTTGTATTATGCTTTCACATTCAATAATCGTTTTTTCTTTATTTAATTCTGGTGGCGGCGCGTATTTTAAGCCTTTTGCTAACATTTCTTTTCTTCTGTATTGAAAGTTACCTCTGTAAGGTTTATTACAAAAAGAAACTGTAACTTTCATAAGCTTTAATAAAATTTCTTTGCATTTTTTCTACAATTTATGATCTATGTGATATTTATTAATTACCAATCAAAATGTATCACATTCTACATTTCAAACTACCATAACTCTTTTAAATTTTCAACTTAAAGGCATAAGTAAAGAACTAAATTACAGATCATTTTACAAATTTTAAATGTTGGTAATCAACATTTTTTGCTTGAGATTTCTTCTTTTAAATTGGTATTAAATTTTAAAACAAATCACGTGATTTTGGGGTAAGGAAATGTTTAAATAGAAACGTTTAAAACTATAAATAAAATATCTCGGTAAACTTTCATCGGATAGGAAAGAAAAACGTATCAAATTGTAAGAAATTTTATAGTCTTTAAAAAATAATTACGGCACTATTATTTTTTTAAGGCATAGTTTTTAATTTATTTGCAAGAAAACGAATCATGAATTGTTAAACATATTTTAAACTCAAAAATAACCTAAACTTAAATAAAACGTAAATAAAAACTTAAAAATGCATTGTTGCATTTTTTTGGTAATGTTGGCGTAATTCACATACAGTAGTTCCATTTTTGCCCTTTTCACCGCAGTAAAAAAGAAGGAATTTATCTTTGTCGTCTTTGGAGTTGGTGCGCCTTTCGTGGTCCATTGTTTTGACTGTTGTTTGCCTTTTCACTGCACGTTACCCTTGATCCAAGTCTCAGCTAAACAGTGTCTCAGAATATAATCAATAAAATAATTAAAATAAAATAAATAAAAACGTTCAATTTATTGGACAGCCTTTGTACAACGTGTATGCAAATTTTATTGACTAAGGAATTTTATTCTTGTATTGTGAATTTTTTCCTGTACTAAATAGTACAGGTAAATAGTTTAGATGTATACTGTACATCTTGCTAACACATCGCTAACACTGTTCCTATGATCCTCTGTAGTTTTCATAAAGCGGCAGAGCTGAAACTTTAGGTTTATGTAGAGATGATAAATTTACCTCTTTAGCTGTTCATATTTGTTCTTTTCCTCCATCGAACGTTGGTCACAACAGCAGAATTCGTTGCTCACAGCAGCAAACTAATAATAATTTACAATCCAAATTGAAAAAAATCACATTTTCTGATAATCACAAAACAAGAGACAAGATATAAGTAGCAATTATGGTAGTAATATACGAGGCTAAAGTTAAAAGTCTGAATAAGAAAACAACACTGTTTTGTATTAATTTGCATTTATTTCTCAACACAATGTCTATTTACATCTACACGCTTTTCTCAGAGATGTCTAAAGCGGTTGTGCCAGCCTCATAAGAACATTTTTACAGCTCACAGAAAGCCTGATAAGTAGCTATTTACAGAATGGCTGACTTTATTGTCGTCACTAAATCTTTTTCCAGCGAGCCACTTTTTGGGGTTAGGAAAGGGGTAGAAGCCACTCGGAGCTAAATAGGGCGATTATGGTAGATGAGGAGGCAATTCGAACGTCAGTTCTTTGATTTTAGCCATCGCAACAATTTACGTGTGAGGTCTTGGTGGAACAGCACTTTATTTTCGCTAATGTGGCCTTTATTTCTTGATTTCGTCATTTACGAGGTGCTGTAGGTCTAGGTTTGCGTAGCAGACCTACTCCGCATTAATGTTTTCCCCTTTTTAAGGTAGTCAATGAAGATTACTCCACGTCCCCAAAAACAGTCGCCATAACCTTAACAGGAGAAGGAACTGTCTTTGCCTTCTTTGAAGTTGGTGCATCTTTCGTGGTCCATTGCTTTGACTGTTGTTTGGTCTCACAGAAGTGTTGTGGTGGCCTCACGTCTCATCAACGGTTATGAATCGTCACAAAACTTCGGTTGCATTGCGCGTATAGAGTGCCAAACAATCGGTTGAAATTTCCTTTCCAAATTGACTTTGGTCAAATGTCAGCAAACGTGGCACCCATCTAGCGCACAGCTTTGTCATAGACAGAAAGGTGTTCATGTAAGATATTGCGCACACGTTCCGTTGATATACCAACAGTCTCAACTGTATCACTCACATTCATTCTACGCTCTTTACCAAAAGGATTTTTTCTGGCGTAGTCACTTCAACGTTGGTCGTCAGTTGTGCTCATCCGACCCATTTTAAAATCAGCAACTCAGCGCTTAATCTGTGTATTCGATGAAGAAAAGTCTCCCAACTTTGAAAACACCTCCTTTTTTATGTTGTTGCAGTTGCAGTAAAAAAGAATAAATCACACAGAAAGTTCAAAATAATGAGCATACGTAGTAGCGATATCTCTGTGTTAGGTTCGGAACTTTTCACTCTATCCTCGTACTTTTCACCCTTAAGCCTGTACATCTTATTGATCTCGGTGGTTTAATCGTTTTTATAACTCGCTATTTATATAAAAAAAGACCTAAATTTGGTTAAAAGGTAATTTTTACGAACGATACTCTTATTTAACTCTAAGTTCTTACAAATACTAGTCAATAGGTGTTTGGAAAGATTAATAAATATTTCCAAGTACTCCTTTTTCACATTCGCATAAAATCGAGATCTTTGTTTTTTCATAAAGTTTATAACTGCAGTCCTTACATAAATTCTTCAGTTTGTCTTTGCTTTATCTATTTTTAGTTAAATTCGAAACATACTTTTCCTCTTTACAAATAGACCACTTTTTATTATCTCTAATAATAGTTGTATCATTATTGTCGTAATAATTCCTTTGATATATTTTGAAGCAGTCTTACAATAATAATTTAAACATCTTTTTAGTTTCTGTTTTTGTGAAATTTGGATGTATCCTTGAGAACTCTGCAGCGGCTCCAAGTCTTCTTCTGCATGTATCCCATAGCTGTTTCTACGTGTTATTTGTATAGACAACATTTTATCTATAACAATGTCTTCTTTAATTCGTACTCGTAAAAGCTACCTTTAATCTTTTCCTTATTTATATCTCTTACCTATTGGTATAATCGAAGTATTGAACATTAGTTCAGGTACGGTTATTGACAAAGCAGCAAAAATTTTATATTTTTCACTATATGATTTACTAAATAGAATGTTTAAAAATTAATTTTCATTCAAAAATATATTCAATACGGTTTTCTAAATATAATTCTAATTCAGTTTATTTAAAATAAGTAACGTATGTACTGTTATAGGTTTATTTCATAGTATCCTATAAACAAGACGGTTCATCGTTCATGTAGCCTACTGGCTGGTTTTTATCAGCAATAATTTATACATTTTTTTCCTCTAAAAAGTTATTCACCTCATTTGCAACTGTAAAAATTATATTGTCTGACAGAATCAATAACTGCCTCATAGACACTGAAAGTATAGTATTCTACGTCTGAAATTTCAGTATTAAATCGTTTTTGCGAAGTTTGTTTCAAATTAACTGTTTTTCATATTTTCGTAAGAAACTATCTAATGGGTAGATAGGTATTACGTGTCTAAGGTAAGTAATTTTTAGTTAACTTACTTTGGTACTTAATAATAGAGGAAGAGGTGGTAATATGGAACCCCACTTTGTTTTTAAGCCATATATTTAAGACAATCAACTCGATTCATACAAATGAATCATACAATTCATATCGAATTTTTTATCCGTAATCTATTGACTTCTAACCCCTTAATTAATTCTTTGGTATACCAAACAGGAAAATTTATATTTAAGTTTTTATGAACATTTAGCAAACTCGTCGTCAGACTTAAGGTGTGGATAATATGGACCCCCAAGGATCATCTAGAAAACTACAAATTAAACACACATAAATGTTTAAAAATGACATTTATTCACAAAATATTATTAGAATTATGATTTTTGCTGACAAGTTGAAATTATAAACTGATGACTGTCAAAAATGAATTACAGTATGTTCAAGACCGTTGTTCCTTTTAACGACAATAGTCACACACATACTGTACGTATTTTTTTCAGCTCCAGCACAATCATTGTGAGCCCACATCTCACAAATCATACATTGGACCCACAATTCCCCTTTTCTGTCATCAGAAAATCTGCCATCGCAGAACAAACAAGATGCATCTTCTTTATCAGGCTGAGGCTCGCCGATGGGAAGTTCCAAAGAACAATCAGAGCGGTCTGAAGGAAGGTTTACAGATTCATCGCTTGAATCGTCACTTGCGGATTTATCCTGTCCAGTCTGTTCTGCTTTTCCTCCTCGTCCAGATCCTTTACCTCCATGTCCATGTCCTTTACCTCGACGTCCACGTCCTCGGGTTGTTCCTGGATTTTGTTTTTCATTTATTTTCTTAATTGAGGCGTCTAAATGAGCTTCGTAGGGTGATCCAGTTACAAGGGTTGCGGGGCATGCTTTTCTACCCCTTGTGGATTTCTTCTTTCTTGAAACAGGCACAGGGTGAATATATCTGGGTGAAACGGTGAGAGATTGGGATTGATCTTTTGTAGCAGGAGAGGATACTGGTGTTTCATTGGGTAAGGTGTGGTGTGAACATCCAGGGATAGCAGGATCCGAATGCACGGGTTCCATAGATTGAGCAGCTGTGGTGGATTCCTGGTCTGGTGGAGGAGTTTCTTGTCTTTCGGCTTCTTGCTCGGCGGCAAGAAAGTCAGCGTCAGTGAAGATCGTTCGATTGAAGGGCCAGATTCCAGTTACCCTAAAGCTGTTTACTGCAATGGTACCAGTTGTACACTGCAGAAAGGCTTTCCCAAAAAGTTATGCAATGTCATAGGGACCAAGGGGTTTTTCTTGGTGTACCATCCACTGCCAAATGTGTTCACTGTAGTGAGTCTTAAGGGGACCCCTGAATGTCCGGTCCAAAGGTTGGAGTTTATGGGTCGTATTAGACGGCAGGGAAAGTATATGGACGTGATGTCTTCTAGCCATCTCGATTATGTCAATGTTTCTCGTATGAGAATAATGTCCATCGAAGATCAGCAGAATCGGAGACGTCTCTGTTGGCACAGTCTTCTCAATAAAATGTTCAAACCAAGCTGTGAAAAGCTGTTTCTGTACGCATCCTGTGGGATGCGCCCTCCCGATAGATCCAGGGGGAGCCCCTCTCATCAGAGTTTCAGTCATGTTCTTTCTGGGAAAGATGATCATTGGTGGAACATATGAGCCCCCCGCACTCATCGAACATATCACTGTGACCAAAGAGCATCGCTCAGCAGCTGTAAAAGCGCATACTTGACGTTTTCCCTTCAATCCAACAACTTGGGGAATTTTACTCTGCACTATGCTCAACCCTGTCTCGTCCACGTTCCATATTCTGTCAGGGGGGTTCCTGAACTGATTATACTGCGCCTCTAGTATATCATAAAATGCTGCAACAGTCTCACGGCTAAACCCCTTAGCTCGTGCATACGACGTTCCAGTTGGTTTCCTGATGGCCAGCTTGTCACGGTGACGACGTATGAAATGGTCAATCCAGGCTCTGCCTGCACATTCCCCTCCAAAAGGATTCTTCACACCATTTCTGACTGCTAGTTGGAATCCCATTTTACGAACGTCCATATGTGTAAATCCGTAATATTTGGCTTCCATTAGGAGGAGATAATCTACAAGTTCATTTCCTAGACACTCTGGAAGTATAGGCTTCCTTCCTAGTTTTTTCACTACCACATTCTCAGAGGAAAGCACAGTATCAAGGGCCAATCGCCTTAATGTTGTTTTCGGAACACGAAACTGCTTCGCCGCTCTCTTCAGCCTCATTTTCTTCTCCCGTACAGCCTCTTTCATCTCTTCCTTATCCCATAACTTCCTTTTCTTACTCAATTTCATCTCAAGCGATGTTCGCGGCATCTAAAAAAAATTTAAAGAACACCCTTCAGATCGAGTTATAAAAATTATAGTATGCCTGTAATATGGAACTCGGGTTCCATATTACCAGCATTGAAGGGTTCTATATTGTCGACATCGCCGTGTTGAAATGAACACTATATATTTTATATAACCTCAACAAATACGATTATAACATTTGAAATACATAATGAAGTTGTTTAAAGCCTATGTAACAAGCCTTCACATTTACAAGATACTTGCAAAACTTAAAGAAAAAAATAAATCAAGCATTACATACCTTTTAAAGTTTCATAAGGGCCAAAAAATACACGTCCTGCTCACTAAAGATCTATTACTCAACTGCCGCCGCCAGCGGTTCCACCAACCGTTGGGCACCTAAACAACGAGTTCCAGCTGTCGCCGCTAGGGACCAGCTCAATGTTCTTCAGATAATTAGGGGTTCCATATTCCCATCTCTTCCTCTAATAACCTATTATTGTTCGTCGTTGATTCACCGTGATCAACTTACTTTTCTTGTTGTTGTTGTTGTTGTTGTTGTTGTTATTATTGTTTTTAGTTACGCATACATTCTGTTTTTAATATTAAACATTCTGCAATTAAAATTATTGTTATGATTCTAAGAACAATAATATCAGCTAAATGTATAGGCCTATCTAAACGAGAAACAGGAAACATTTAAATAATGTTGTTAATCGCGAAGTCTGACAATGTATGGAAAAAGTTAAAAATCTTAACAGCTGAGATTGAGATCATTTATATATGCTATGCTTTCCGTATGTAGTAGTGTTACTTTTAGGCACTAACAATTGGTACAGAATACCTAAATACAAAAATCCCATCTAAAACCTGAATACAATGGTGAATACGTAAACTTTATGGTTTTGAGAGTGAAAATCATACGCTTCCACTTGACTGTAGCAGGTCTGTTATAGTGTTATTACATTATATGTTTGACACAGCTTAATTTCAGGGGCGCATTTACGGGGAAGGGGTGAACGAAACCTGACCCACTGTGCCCAGAGGGTCGAAAAAAGTTGATAAATTTTGTTAATTTCTTAAATTGTAGATTATTTTATTATTTTTCCAGCTGTGTACGCTAATATACTGTAGTAGTAACTCTATTTATATTTGCGTATACGTTTGAAATATGACATATGAAAATCAATCCAGTCAATTAGTATCTTCTAAACAATGTTTCTATAACGCGTATTTTTAATATGTTATTATCGTTTATTTTAATGGGATTGATTTCAGGATATTGTCACACGTTTTTCAACCACTTTAAAGATAGTAATGTTGATTAGCCTTCACTTGTTTTGTTTTGTTTTGTTTTGTTTTGTATGAAACCGACTCGATGACCAAATTCTACATACGCCACTGCTTACTTTAGACCAATATCACTTTTTAGGGCTTAAAAAAAAATAAATGTAATATCTATGAATAAAACTACAACACTACTTATTATTTACTGTTACGTTCACTAACAAATGTTGCATTTTTGCAGTACATTAAATAAAGAAGACGTAAACTATTACAACCGATGAAACAATCAAATATTATTCGTTCCCGAACATAGTTGTGAGGCAAAGAAGATACAGCATATAAATGTGGGACGGCACATTGTAGCATGTTCACATAATGTGTATTAACAGAAACATGCCTACTGTGGCAACAAAACAGTTATATTTACAGTTTGTTGTATACGTTCGTGTTATCAAAAAGAAAATTATCTGAATGGTGTTCTAACACATTAACTTTTCAGTGTAGACTACAAATTAAAATGGCAAGTACAGACGTTTCAAATGTGTTTAATGTCTCCGATACTTCTAGTAACGAACGTTGAAACGATTTTATAGCATCCCTCAAACGAGTAAACGTATGTGCGGTCACATATAATGTACGTGTCAAGTACAATACACTACGTGATGAGCATGAGCGTAACCATTGTGTATGCGTACAATGTTCCGCCGGATTTGATGACATTCAGTGGCGAGAGACTGACAGACGACACGGTCTTAATCGACTACTTGGATAAGCATATTACTCTGATCATGATAAACCCCAAGTACACAAGAGAAAAAGAGAAATTACAGGACTTCATTAATTTGTACAACGAAGTTATGGACACGGCTATTGTCAATCACTACAAAAACTATACAAATGCAACGGATGTTGTTCGTTACGTTCAGCATATCCCGAGTCCTTCGTTTTTGCTCTTTATGCGCGACGTGGATAAAGTAGCACGTATGTTTAAGTGGACAACACCCGTAAACAAAGTTCTGAATGAATCCTTTGTTAAAGCTCAAGACCTTTGGAACAAAATGCATTTCATAAGGCTAACACCTACCACGCCTTACATGCCTACGTACCGGAGAAGAATTGGGTAGCATTAAGTTAGTATTTGCATGATTAAATAGTTTACCTCTTTAAGCCGAACTGTCTCTTATAGTCATTTAATAATTTAGTTGGTTTTAAATAATGATACAATTTGATTTAATACAAAATAACCGGGAAAAAACTGTCTGTGAAACTAAAATCTGATTAATAGTTCGGTTGAAATTCAGGAACAAAGTAAATTTTAATTAAATAGTAAATAAAATAAATTTAAAGAAATTACCCCCCAACCGACTGTTAGAGAAGGAGGATTGAAAATGACGTACAAATTTATTAGATCCAATGTATAAAATTAAAATAAGATGTTGAAATAAGGACTGCGTGTACTTCAGGTTATCTTTATATAGGCCTACACCACATTATATACACATTAAAGAAATCACATAACTAAATACGTAAATGCCTGAATTTATATACCATATATACGACGTAGGCTACTTTAATTCTTTACATAAAACTACAACTAAAACTAAAACCATTTTGTACTTTTCCCACACACCTATTTGTATTTACGATACATTTATTATTTCTTTCTCATGTTTCATGGCACCATGTATAATTAGTAATTAATTGAAAATTATTAATTAGTAGTTATTAATTATCAATCATTAATTATTGATGATTAATTAGTTCTTGGTTATTAATTATTGATTATTAATTATTGATTATTGGTTATAACTATTAATTATTAATTAAATGTTAATGACTACTTATTAATTATAATGCAAATTATTTAACATAATAATATTCACTTGCAGTCTAATACGATTTGTTTTCAACCTTTCCTGAATATACGGGGCAGGAACTAATTCTCCTGATCACACCATCTTCAAGAAGGTTCCCCCTTTTGGGATTTGGACCTAATTATTTTTGGACGACAATCGAGGAATATCGTTGGGCCTTTTTTTTTTATTTATTTAAATTGTACACCACCAGCGTAGCACAATGTTTTTCAATTGGAATTATAGTCGGTTCGTGTACATACCGAATTAGAAATCTTATTTCCTTACGAGCCATGTCTCACATTATTATCGTGCATAACCACCAATGTCTGTCTGCCGAGCACAGTTTTCAGAGTATGTACATATCACACTTCCGCAGTGGTCCCCGAGCGATTCGGATTTGATGCTGGGCACTCCTAGACACATCAGCTGATGCGCTTCGTGGAAACAATTGCCGAACCGGTTTGGTCATGGGAACAGACTGTTAAAATCTTTCTTGAAATCGAAAAAGCTTTTGATCGTGTCTGGCATCCTGGTCTTCTGTGCAAACTGACGGAAATTCTGAGTCCAGACTGCTACATTCATCTAATTGCTAGCTTTCTTCTGAACAAAAGTTTCCTCGTGATTGTGGACAGCGCTCTTTCTTCCGAAAGAGCATTTACCACTGGAGTACTGTCTTAGGTCCCCTAATTTTTCTGTGTTCATCAACGACGTGCCCAAGTTACCTGAAACCTGGTTGACAATGATCGCCGACGACATGACAGTGTATGCTGTCGATCGTAATGCTGAAGTTGCCGTTATCTGGCTCCAGGAACACCTGGACGCTTACGGCAAGTGGGCGGACAAATGGAGGGTCTCCATTAACGCGGCAAAGAGCAAAGCTATAGTCTTCTCCAGACTCAGAAAGCTCCTTCCAAGACTATACACAGGCGATACTCGGATCCCTTGGTATCGTGGTGTCAAGTATCTAGCGCTTTAGGGCTTCACCTGGCGAAAGCATTTCAAACAAAGTAGCCTGCAAAACTGCCCGTCCTTTGTATCAACTCCGACCTCTGTTTTGCAGCAACTCAATGTCCCGTCGCTTAGACACGTATGTGGCACCAGTAGTTACCTACGCGATCCTATTATGGGATTATGGAAACATTTTGCCCGCTCTAGTCAAAAACAGTACCAGCTGCCACTGGTTTTAGATGTCCGTTCCCTGAATGCCACCATACAGACACTTTCCAGGGAGTTCTACCGCCGTTGTGCCCATTTTCAGGGCAAGCCCCTGATGAACGCCCTCGGTCAGAACCCATCTGTGCCAGGTGAATCTTGGACCAGTCCTCGGCGAAAGCTGACCCTGAATTAGACATTGTTTAAATGAAACCCCACGTCTAGGAACACTAAGTCATCGTTGTTGCCGCAGCGGGAGCTCATCTGAAGCTTCGGACGCGGCGAAATAGCGGACGACGCCTATCGCTTGCACATCTCCCGAATATGCTTTCTTCTGCAGGTAGGTTTGTTTGATGCTGTTTATTTCCATTTGTGGTGGACAAAAGCTAACCAATGCTTCGGGCGGCCTTTCATTTTGAGGCTCAACAACGGCTTTTTATCGTATTAGAATATTACAGGTTTTTAGTAATACATTCCTAACAAATTTACTCATTATTTATAGATTTGAAGGAAACTATAGATTTGTCCATGTAACCGCGGTTTCTGTGATGGCATTAGTAGCGCTTACATGTAGTCAAAGTCTTTTAATTCTTGCACCATTTGTTCTTTAACAAAGTCAGCATATACAAGCCTCAGATTTTATACGGGTAATTGTAATCACAGGCTTCCATCAAGAATTTTGATTCTACAGTATTAAATACATTTCATATACCCTCCATAGCAGGAGGACTTTTACACGACAGTTCTTGATTAAATCTACCTGAACAATGAAACATCGATTTTCAAACGGCAACTAGTACAGTTAAGCCGACGTCGTCTGATAATAATTCACCTGATACACTCCTATGGGGAGAAGTCAGCAATACTGGTTTACAGAACGTCCTACGAGCCGTGTTTCATAACAATTACCAATAAAAATTTTGGTTTCCAAAAACAACAAAAATTGTTAATGAAAGCCTTTCATGTTATCAATCTATTTATGTCGACATCATTACCTATCGGCACCTCATATTTCGCTTCTGAGCTCATCAATAGATTTTTTTTTAAGCTGACGTAAAGGCCCTATTTCCCACATTCTTTATCGTTAATCTTTGTACAACCCAAAGAACCTGACAAAGTATAAAGTATGAACTATCGAAAAAGAGATTATAGTGTCTGATCTATCACTTGGATTTCATACAAGTTTAATAATAATCCTCTCTGAGTCCCTTAGTTCCTGAGTCCTTTTAATCCTACAATCGTCTCCGATATTCCGTGACCTAATTTATTTAAATTCCCTTATTTTTCGATATAAGTTTCATTGCATTATCATTTCCTTATCTCACTTATCTTCCAGTAGTTTTTGGTTGATATACAGATTCTTTAATGCTTTCCAAAGTTTGGCTCTGGGTACTGAATCAGGCTTTTATCGAAGTATATGGAGGCTAAGGCTAAATAAAGTCGGCATGAAAGCTAGTGACTTCAGCCTCCAATAAGAAACCCCCTGCCAAGTGCCAGCATGCTTTGGAGGGCGGATGTGCATGTAGAATGCCAATACACTCTCTTGCCTTTGGTGAGGAAAACTACCCCGAAAAACAAATAGTCCTAAGACAATAGTGGGCCAAAGTTACAGGATGAAGATAGCGGAAACTACTGCATTATAGAACCTTAGGATACCACAAGTTGAAAATGACAGAGAAAGCGTAGAAGCCAGACTATGGACATTATGTATCCAGTGAAGGTGACAACACTGCATTTAGGTTTAGCATAAAAGCTAAAAGATTAAACCATCCGTGACGGGGGGGGGGGGGGGGGTTTGGAACGATGGACCAGCACTTTATCATCTGGAAATTTCTTATTGCCAGAGTCTCGGAACATGGACGGGAAAACGGATTTTAGCAAGGAAAAGACCATGGAACAATTTTTATTTTAAATGATAAAATATCAACTTGCAGTGTTAAATATAGTTCTGTTTTCTTTTTTCTTCTAACTTATTATAAATTTCTTCATACTTTATGTTATGTGTGTTTTTGTGTTTTAACAACATTTTTATTTGTCTTTTATGAATGTTATATACTATTGATAATATGTGTATAAAGAAATACTATAATTCGACTGATCATTTGCACAATTCATTCATCGATAATAATCGTCTTACAAAAAAAATTTATTTGAATAAGCATTCCAAATCGTCGCAATAGCAAAATGTCAAACAATGGCACCACCTTCTACTTTTTGCAGGCGCCCTTAGCAGCAAATATTTAGTTCTTATATCCTAGACTGTTTGATTTTCATTTTTCAAAATTAATGGCTAAGTAATCAGAAATAATTATTTAACTAAAACGCAATATAAGCTATGTTATATGTTATTACATATATTATACAATTATATATTATACATATTTTACATATGTTATAATTAACGAAAAATGTACAGTTTTTGTAGACGAACAGACTTCAACAAAATGAAATGCATTTGACAATTTTTACTTTGAAAATTTTTACGTTTTAGTACGTTAATACGTTTAATACGTTACGTTTTACGTTTAAATAGGCCGACGTTTTAATCAACTACAAACCTATTTCAACGGCACAGGCCTATTTTTTAACTAAATCATTACAAAAACATACTTTTCCGTGTCGGTTTCTTTGTATTATCACACCCTGATCAGAAGCTACTAATTTTAAAATTTGTCTAAAATGAAAATACCAACACAAAGCACTGGACTTGGCAATTCAGATACAGATTCTAAAAACATAATCTAGTAACTCAAAACACAATGCATACTTTACAATATTGCCAGTAATCAACACAAATGTTCAATCCAATTAAAGGCGATGCGACTTCTACGAGAGCGGCTATACTTCGCTAGGAATGAATGAATGAACCTCAGTCAATATTTGAAGTTGCTCGTGAGCAAATACACAAATATTTTTCCTCGCAGATCTAGAAAGCACAGTACTTGCCATTAATTTGTTGCTTATTATACTGCATTCCCATTAATAAAAACAATTTCTTATTTGCAGATCTAAATTATCGTTCGACTCTTATGTGGATTATCTCACTACTGAAGATAAAGAGTTTTACGAACGTTTGTTAACGACACTACTACACGAGTTTAAACTATGCTCGATTGAAGTGAACGTAATATTCCATTGTTTTGGTATTCGCTAGTACTTGGTCGTATACAGTCCAACTCTTCGTTACTTAGATTCTAAAGTTTTTATCTTTAAATTATCTTCAAAAAATGTTACTATATATCTGCACACATGATCGTCTATGGCTGGAAAAAACTGTTTTTTCATAAGAATTTATGCACGTTTGGAGACGATATTAAAAAAGTCATAAATACTCAGTTTGACCACAGTAACGTGTCCTGTCATTCACACATTGCTATTCAGATGTGATGAGGCACTGTGTAAAACTTATGTGAAATACAGTTATGAAAGCGTTAGTTGTTCTGTTAGCTACAGTTGTCTGTTTACTATGTGTATCAACTGAACAAACTTTTGACAACACTACTAGTTTACGAGTACCAACTGAACAAACTGTTGACAGAACTACTAGTTTACGTGTACCAACTGAACAAACT
Organism: Magicicada septendecula; assembly: GCA_034769895.1. NCBI lineage: Eukaryota > Metazoa > Arthropoda > Insecta > Hemiptera > Cicadidae > Magicicada > Magicicada septendecula. The sequence goes on from CM068367.1 coordinate 1,056,853,711, forward strand.
GTTGACAGCACTACTAGTTTATCTGATTTGTCAGCATTCAAAAATTTCAGCTTACTAAACACATTGGTCAGCAGTGACAGATACATGTCAGAGGTACTGTTAGAACCGAAAACCGAAGAGCGAGGCCGACATCTAATGGAGATGATCACGTGGTACGATGAAGTGATGGGTCACCTCATTGATCATATAAAGCCCTTGACTTCGTTACAAGAACGTCCAGATTTATTGGAAATATTTCTCTCTTTACAAAGCACTACAGGTCCAAGGTTCCTTAGGGTGATACCTGTTTATGACATATACGTTACTGCATTTCGGTGGAGTCAGTTTAGTTTGGATAACTTTAAACAAATCCTTGAATCAGCACAGACACATTGGGAGACATTAGAACATATTGCATCAGCTAAAATAAAACCTTGATGTTAGAAAATATCGTCTACTTGAAACTAGCATGTACACAAAGCTGAAATAACAATTTTCATTTGACTACAAGAAAATTACCGGTATTTTAATGTTACTTAAGTGTATAGTACAGAACTAATATTTTTCGATAATGTTAATTTATACACTGAAAAAACGATTAGAAAACAAAGATAAAGAATAAAAATGTTTTTAAAATTAACCGATGTTTTACTGTTATTATTTTGTGCCACAATACTATTTTTGCTAAAACAAACACGATACTAGGAAAAAAAGCTACAACAAAATATTCTATTAAAAGTAACTCGCTGATCGGAAGGTATAAGAGAAACATTTGTTTATGAAAGTAAAGTTTAAGGAAATTTTTTAACTGAAAATGACTTCCATTTGCATTTCTGGAAACTGATTACAATGTTTTGTTTGTATAACATACATAAATAGTGAAAGGAATCCACAAATTACTCTGTATGATTCGAGTAGATTACAGACAGCTACTTATGCGTTTAATCATAAATCATAATGGCAATAGTCTCAAAGAGTGGATAATATTGTTTTGTAAGTAAAATAACAAGTTCTTGATATAAACACATTTTTTAACTTGATTTAGATAACAAACTGTTTTTTAAGGATATAAATTTAAAAATGTGAAAATGGCGAATATAGATAGATTAGCGTTACGAAAAGTAAGCTTATTTTTGCTCCTTGGATATAAAGCCAACACCGGTAAGTTACTTGATTGTCGTGTACGACAACCTGAACTAAACGTACAGTAATAACGGCATAGTAATCAATCCTTCCCTGCATATTTTATTTCTCAATTCATATTCCATCCGGTTCTGTTATTATTTTTTTTTAATTCATACCTTTCTTCTGTTGTAATACTAAAACATTAGTATGTATTATTATATTTTTGTATATATAGGCCTATTAGTTTCTAGTACATTGTTTTTAGAGTACCTGTACGCTACGGCGACCATGTGAGCCTTCCGTATCTTTAATCCAAACAGCAGCCTTTTCAACACACTCCTCACATTCTATACAAAATTTGTAGAAGAACGTTCTTCTTCTTCTTCTTCTTCTTCTTCTTCTTCTTCTTCTTCTTCTTCTTCTTCTTCTTCTTCTTCTTCTTCTTCTTCAGCGGCGCGACAACCCATTACTGAGTCAAGGCCTCCGCCAGTTGTCCCGGTCAAATGCAACTGCTCTCCAGTTCCGGGTCCCAAAGATATGGAGCGCATCATAGTTCACACCGTCTTCCCAACGTAGTTTGGGCCAACCAACTCTCATTCTCCCCCATTCTGACCACATGTCCAGCCCACCTGAGTCTATCAAGATTTATAATTTTCATAATATCTGGTTCATTCAGAAGAGTGTTCAGTTCTTGGTTGGTCCTTTTCCTCCATTCACCTCCCACACATATTAGACCAAAAATACTGCGGAGGATTTTGCATTCATGAACTAGCAGGCTTGACTCAGACTTTCTAGAAATGCTCCAGGTCTCAGAACCATAGGTGAGAACTGGGCGGATCAGTGTTTTATTCAGAAGCAGCTTGATGCTCCTGGCAATTGATCTGCTCTGGAACAGGGGTCTGAGACCAAAGAAGCACCTATTAGCGAGGTAATTCTTCGCTTTATTTCTTCTGTTGTTTCCCCATCGGAATTAACTTGGCATTCTAAATAAACAAAGTTGTTGACTTTTACAAAGGGAAATAATTCAGAGGAATATGAAAAAAGATTAAAATTGTGTTTTACTTAAAAACCAAATCTACAAATTTTTCATGATACCGCTTCTCATAAGTGTGCATATATTATAATCATATTATGTAATAATTATCATATTAATAAATCATAATTATAAACCTCGTATTGAAATAGGCATAAGCCCTACCATTAAAATAAAATTTATTTTACTTTGTGTGCTGAGAAACACTAAGACATCACTGACGGTTAACAATTAGCAATTTAACTAAATCCTGATAATAAATATTTTAAAAGGACATAATTCTTATAGCACCCAAAGAATTTAAAAGTTTATAGCACCCAAAGAATGAAAAAGTTTCTAATTTTCATATAAACTTTATTGCTTTGTATTCTTGAATAAATTTATGCAATTTACTTCAATTGAATCAATTTTACTACAACTTACAATTTATGGAAACTATTTACAGATTTATACTTTTTCAAATGTGTTAATTCTACCATTATTGTCTTTTCTATACTTTTAAAAATTTAAATAACTCTATGCATTCTCACCTGATGCTGTCGATCACTGGTGTGTGTGTGTGTGTCCACGGTGGTCCCCCTGAAGGCTGTGTATGCGCGCGCGTGTGTGTGTGTGTTGTCCAGGCTCGTTAGACGTCTCGAGAACACGCTCCCGAGACGCGAAAAACAACGACGGTCCCCAGTGACGATGTGATTTCAAATAGAGAAAATATGGTTTACTATATTTTGGTTATACAGTTCTGGCATAACATACCTGTCAAAAATTGATTAAACAGTCCTGGGCATGTCGAGGATTGTAACTACAGACTTGACGTCACTTTCACAGTATAAAAAATTATTTGCCTATATTGTCGATTTTCATCGTCTGTAGAACACGCTTGGCAAATACAATAATTTTTCTTTATTCGCGACATTTTGCACTTCATGGGAGTGCTTACAGTACTCCGTAATTATTGGTATAACGGAGTAACAAACATATAATTGGGCCTTATTTGCCTATATTGTCGATTTTCATCGTCTGTAAAACACGCTTGGCAAATACAATAATTGTTCTTTATTCGCGACATTTTGCACTTCATGGGAGTGCTTACAGTACTCCGTAATTATTGGTATAACGGAGTAACAAACATATAATTAGGCCTACAGTGTCACATTATAAGCACGCAAATTCGCATTATCGCCGAGCGAGTTCACGGGCGTGTAATATTTACACAAGCCGCTGGCACTGTTTTCGTGTGGCATTAATGCGATTTGTACAATTTTGTGCAAACGTATAGTTTTGAATGCTTCCAAGTTAGTTTTCAAGTCAGTACCGACTTCACACACACTAATGTTTAACAAGGCATGCAGAGATCTCATCCCTACTGACATCAAATCAGGTAATACACTTGTCCGAGATTGTTAGCATTAAAACCGTACAGGCTAACTTATCTTGTTTTTAAATTTCTCGAATCTTTTTTTTTTTTCTTTATCGCATTTCCAATTTTAATATTTTTCTTTTAATTTTTTGTTTACTATCTTTCTTAACTTCCTCAGTCTCTTTTCCTATTCCAGTCTACTGTATATACGAAGAAGGCGTGGTGACAACTTTTTAACAATTGACGCATCAATGTTAATGTAAAAAGAAGCTAACACATAATAGGCCTATTTGAACAGAATTGTTGAGTCAATCTGTTACTTCGAATTAATGAAATTATTTTGAGTAAGACATCTGCTTTCTACTACAGATTATGGTCAGATAATTAATTTCAGCGATATAACAAATTAATTCCTAAAAGGTAATTTTAAAAATTTACTGCGCAAATAAATAGGTGAACATTTGTAACGCAACAGTGACTCAGTGCTTACACTTATTCAGTCAGTAGTAGGCCTGTTTTTCATTGTACTTACGGTTCTAACGGTTTTTTATACTCGTGTGATATTATATCTTGTCCTGGTAAAGTTCGTAAGCTCCGAAGTAGCACAGATTGTTGGGATTTCGTGGAGATGGTTGGGAGTTCGTTTCGTTGTTATGCCAACAAACCGAATGTTGGTCCAACGTTGGGGAATGGTATGGGTCTTTTGGGAGTTCGTTTCGTTGTTATGCCAACAAACCAAATGTTGGTCCAACGTTGGGGAATGGTATGGGACTTTTCGTTGGCTTGCCAACAAAGTAAATTTTGGGCCAACGTTAGCACTTTATTATACGTACCCGCCAATCTCTACCTTTGGTAGGTCACACTGAGTATTGCGCAAATTAATATTTGGAATTACGGTAATTACTATTAATATTTGCAGTTAATATTATTGCGTAAATTAAATTAATATTTGGAATTGATAAGCGTTAATATTCGTGAATTTGTTCAATATAAAATTTTAAAAAGTTCAGCGAATTTATTCGCGCCATTTCCTGCCTCTGGACTGGACATAACCTCGGTGTTTCGTGTTGTCGGCGTTGTGGATGTGCTCAGGAATCGTAAGCCCAGTTTTACACTTGAGACTGTACTCAAATTGTTTAAAGGCAAGTATTGATTCTGAAATAGTTGTAATTCTTTTTAATGTTATTTCGATGTATGTAGAAATTGCTTAGTGGGGAAATAAAATTGTTTGCAAATCAAGACTTTCGTCAGAGTTAGGACCTATATAGCTATAACTTGTGCACGTTTTATATCTGAAACCTAACTTTTTCTGTAGAATGTTATATTCCATTCTTGTAGGCTACAGAACTTTGATAATGTTGACAGTTTAGTTCTGTAACCAGCCGGATTGGTTTTAAATAGAGGTTTCAAGCAAAGTTTCATAAAAATTATACAGTGGCTGTTTCGGGATTGATTAAGTTTACATAATTCTATATCTAAGTACTTAATAAATTAATTTTTTGTGTTTCGCTTTTATTAAATATTTGAACTTCAGGATTTAAAAGTATAATCCTGGATAAGAATGTATCCAGCACTTTAGACCTATTAACAATTTCCAGCAGACAATTGGTTTACTTACTGATGATCTGAACAACTTTAATACGGTAATGATTACTGGCTAGTAGGGTGACCATAATTCTGAAGCCCAAGTGCGGACATACAGGTCAGTTTGCTGTTTACATAAGTTTCATTATGATATCACTAAACTGCTTTTTGTAACCTTCATCGACATCAACGGTTATTATTTGTATTTAAGGTTAGGTAAAAAAAAAGAGCAAGTTTGTAAAATGTATACTTTTGTATTACGTATTTAGAAGTACAAAAAACATTATAATTGTTTAATTATAAGTAGGCCTATAGTAATCAAAATTTGTATTAAAAAAAATCTTTGTATTTGCTTGGAGGTGGTTCACAATCAGTACGGGTACTCTTACTAGACCCCCCATGTTCTCTACTCGTCTTTCACAGTGGTCGCCCAGTACTGGAAAGCAGACTAAGCAAACAACAATTTATTTTACTACTTGTCATTCTCATGCGAGCAAGATTAATAACTTACCAGTCTTGCGTTTCCAAAGTTCATAATTTGTCCTGTAAAAATATGAAAGTGCAGACAATTTCTGGGGTTTTCCTTTGTACGGTACGACACGGACATAAGTCAAAAATACAAACTGTCTGTACAAAATATGGACATATGGTCAGCCTACTATAAGTATTTAAGTAATTAATGTTAAATTTAATTAAATTACAGTATTTTAAATGTCACTTTGGTCCGGATTGTCTAGGCTACGGTACCAATAGTAAATTAATGGAAAACCTATATGATGTTTTCCTTGCCTTAACTTGTCGCATTGTTGCCTTGATCCTGTTGCTTGCCTTGTCGCAGTGGCCTATCCTTTCCATACTACAATCGTACTTGTAGAAATTCACAAGCTTATATCATATTGGCCTCTGTGCTTATTAGATTCTTCTTATAAGTTTATGTTCTTGCTGTAGGAATTATTTTTACAATATGCCGTGACCAATTCTCGATTAAAAACCAAATTTGTGATCGCTCTTCAGGCCTGAATGTTAGAGTTCAGGTCTTTTGGTTAAGAGTTTACACCGGCCTTTAGGCTGATAACTGCTTGACATGATACTAATAGGTTTATAGGCTATGCCCAGGTTTTATACATTTACTTATCTATTATTTTACCGCTGTCTGTAGAATTCAAGTAGATTAGTAGTTGGCTTATAAATGTGTTATGTATATGTTTATGGTAGGCCTACTAATTTTATTCTTGCATTTAGATCTTTTTAAGTGCAAGTTTTGATGTATCCATTATTTTTAAACGTCTCCAAAAAATCATTTTCTGTACCGTAGTTGATGTGATACTGTTATCTTTTTGTATAGGCTAATGTATTCATTAAATTTACTAGTTCAATTGGGATTTTATCTAATTTTGATCTCTCTTGATATTACCAGGGAAATGTACAGTGTGGTGGAGTTTTCCGAAAGCCGTGTAGGTGGAATGGAGATTGTCAGGGATCAATGGCTTACACCTAGGAAACAGGAGTGCTTTTGGCCTCCATTTAAAATAGCGGCCAAGTACAACAAATGTTTATTGAATCCTGAACCTCCAAATGAAAACTGGCCTCTATATACTATTAAACGCACATTTTACAGCACTGGTCAGTATACAAATGTAGGCTTTTGAGACTGTTGTATACTTTTAGTTTTAATTGTGTTTTTTTACCATTATGTAAGTATATGTGTGTTTTTTATGTTGTATCCTCTATAGTGTAGTAGGGTATTGTTAAGGAAAGTCCTTGATGGACTAAGGCCTGTTTTACCTAACTTATTTATTTTAACTGCACAGTGGCTAAATAGTGCACAATGAATAAAGAATATAGGAATATTCTAAGTTAGGTACTTTCTCATCTAATAAGAAATTTACGTGATTGCTTATAAAATCGCTGATGTTATAATTTATAAAAATTTGTAGGCCTATCGAAAGAAAACATTTTTCCTGCAGAGTCAACAAACCTATTTAGGCTACACTGTATGTTACCTATTTCTAATATATTTATCAGTGCAATTACAACATGCTAATGTAGGCCTGTATATTTTACACTGAATTGTGATTATATTGCCTAATTATTAGGAAAGAAATCCATTTTCATTGACTGCACACAAGTCTAAGGCTTATGTAGGCATCATCCGTAAAAAAGAAGTGTTTATTTTATATTTTAATCGTTTGAACATTGTTAATGTTGAGTTGCTGTTGCCCAATGGAAGAGGGCTTGCTTTTGGTTCCGTGATTGAAACCTAGTGAAGTCTGAAACGATTTTGCGAAACAGGCTTTGGTTGAGGTGGTGACCGGCTTCTGACAGTCTGGCCTGATTAGACTGTCCATTGATAAATTGGCACCTTACAGTGTAACATTGGCCAGAATTACACTGGCTTTTTACGTTGGGCTGCTTGTAGTCTGTGTTGCACTAAAAATACACAGAACTTTGGATTAAAAATCCCAAGCATTGGATAGTACTTAATCATGGGAACAATACCCAAGGAAAAAACAAAAGAAACAGCACTGTATTTTCAAGAATAATAAATTTTTACGGAAATTTGATTTTGGTATCTTGGATTTTGAGAGGGTAGCCTAAAGGTGAAATATATTTATTTCTGAGGTATGTTTTAGTGGTACTTCCACATAAGTCTTTCAGTACTTGTGCGTGGAAGATGCGAGGATGATTTATGAGATGACGAAAAGCCCAGACCTGAATGGGAATCAATTCAAGATCTCTTGGCCCAGAAGCTAACATTTTAAGCACTAGATTATTAAGCTGACCATATCAGATGAAAGTTTGTGTTTATCTATTCCACCTATTCTTGGATTATCGAGTCCACCTTTAAATTTTTTGAAAAAAATTAGTGCACAAACAATTATTGCTTAATAATTTAGTTAATGCTTTTTCTCGTTGTGAGTTTAACAAATTTTCATGTAATTTTCAGATGACCTGTTAAAGGCAAGAAATAAATTAAAAGAAGCTGAAACAGAGTCGGAAATTGCTTCCGATATGGACAATTTGAAGAAAAGAAAACGCAAAGCTACAAGAAAATTTTTAGATAGTAGTTCAGAAAATGACAACTGTGAAAATGAAAGATATGTAAAGCGGATGACATTTCCTGTAGTACCTCCTGTCACTGCCACTATTACTGATCAATCTGAATCCAGTTTGTCTTTGGCTGATACCATTATTATACAGGACGTCAATTCATGTAGGTCTACACCAGGTAACAGTAAGTGTAGAAGATAAATATTATAAATATTCAATAGTACTTTATCATTTTTTTTATCAATTTTTATTTTAGTAAAATGAAAAATAAGCAATTTACCTTATATTGTAATCCGCTATGCGATCTCTGTTATTTACATGTATATCTATCTATGCATATGTATCGCATAGCGGATTACAATATAAGGTAAATTGCTTATTTTAATCATACAGCGATGTGGAGACCATACAAAAACTAAAATGAAAAGATCATTTCGTTTTGATATGTTGTTGTTGGCCCACAGTTCGTGCAGTCTAGTCGTAGCCTATTATCTTTCAAATAAGTTTCTGTAATTCAGCTGTATTTACATCTTAAAAGGTAGCCTATGAAATGAAAATATTAAAATTTCAAACATAATTTTTTTTAATTGTTCAGTTTTGCGAGTTCAATTACTTAATTTCTGGCGATGTGTTTAGCTATCTCAGTTAAATTTTAGGTGTAGATTTTTTTAATGTTTGTTCAGTTTCACTAGTGAAACCAACAATTGAAAACGTTTTTCCCTATTTTAGTTAGGGGTTTCCTCCAAATACATGCTTCTATTTTTTAACAATGTCTTTTTATGCTAAGTGTTTATTTTTGCTTTAGGTTTTGTTTAAATTTAAACAGTTTTATCTTAAGTGTGCATATTAATATTTTGCACCTCTGGTATTCTGGAAATAATGCCATTTTGTTGACTAATGAGAGCAGGTAGTAAACAGTATTGTTAATGTGTAATTATTTTTCAGGCGAAACAGTGTTGCCTTCAGGTGTTAATGATGTAGATTATTCAGGTGCTTATGAAGATTTATCTGTCAACGATGTTACCGTTGCATCAGACATCACCTCATCTGCTTCGACAAGTTCTATTAATGGTATTACAGATTTTTTCTTGAAATTCCATTTTATTTTCTATGTCAATAAATAATTTTCTTATTTGCTTCCTGCTGTCTGCCATTAATTACATTAAAATGAAAAAATGAAAAAAGTTTACCTAATGCAGCTGCTATTTTTTTCGTTTTTTTTTTATCTTTTACTTACATACGTTTCGGTGGGATCCTCCATCATCAGTGATATAAAAATTATAGTCAAATTTTTCAAATTTATGAAGAGGCTCTATTCTCTTCAGTCACTGTTATAAAACTCTCCTAATATAATAGTGAAAGGTTACATTTAATTAACGAGATTAAAAACATAATGAAATAGGCGTACGAAGTTTTGTAATAGTGACTGAAGAGAATAGAGCCCCTTTGTAAATTTGAAAAATTTGACTTAAATTTTTTAAATCACTCTGATGATGGATTTTGTCAACAAAGGACCTTAAATATTTAATTAAAGACAATAACATCTAATTGCAAAATGGCAATTTTTGCAAAACTTAGAATATATCCTAATGGTACTTTTTTGGCAGGCTATTGTGTGGAAACATCAAAATCACTAACTGAAATGGAGGGTGTATTTTAACAGAATGATTAGCTGTTAATTCTTATTAAAGCAATTAAAAAAAACCTTTGGTGCCTCAGCCTATAAAGATTTGCCAGTTTGGCGGCTACATCCTCTGTTCGGTATTTTCTTTTCTTGTGCCAAACAGATGGTGAAGTGGAGAGGGGTTGGTAGCCCATCAGTTTTCAACAGCCAGTATTTTTAATTTTTGAAACCAGGTTCATGCTGATGTTCCATGCTACCCCACTTTTCCTTATAAGAAGGTCAAGGGGGGGTGACTGCATAATTATTATTTATTCATAGTGAACAAATTTTTTCGCTTGCCCTGGGATCTAACCCCAGACCTCTTGAACTTGAGTCGAGAGTGTTATTTGCTAGACCACGAAGGCAGACTATTAAAACAATTGGTTTGTTGAAATATTTATTATTGATTTTAGGTTTGGCTGTTGTAGCACGGCACCTTGCCAAAATTGAGAGACGGATTGAAGAAATCGTTATTCATCAAAAGATACTTCTAGAAAATTTGGCACCGTCTCTGAAAACACACCTTGAACCTTTGCCTGGAGAAATAAAATTGTGATAAAGAAGATGATGTTACAACTGTAGAACAGTGGCTTGATTCATCACCAGAAAATGAGAAGAAACTGGTTAGTATTGTACCCACGTGTTGTATTTTACTACATATTTTAGTTTTTGTGCCTTTTTTCTGTGACTGATATCAACAGATCCACTCCCTGAGAGTTTGTATTGGTGTGCATAAATTAAAACAGCGTATTTTCCTTACAAAATTTATTTAATTGATTAAATAAATTACATAACATCAAGTAGTCTGTTGGTTGGTGGTGGTTGTGTTTAGTCTGTTACTGTCACTTCTCGCAATTATTAAATGTATACTGTTAAGATCATGGTTGGTTCAGTAAATTCCTTCATTATCGTAACGGCTAATTTACTGTTACAACTGCTTAAATAGTCCCCCCCCCCCTTTTATTATCCCATAAGTGTTCACATCAAAGATTTTGTAACAGTCAAATTTTCCAGAGCCCTAGTTGAGAATTAAACCAGGATTATAGGCGTATCAGTTGTTGATTCATACTATCAAATAAGCTACCTAGCCATTTCAAACTCTTTTTTTGGCTTATTTTATTGTTTTCAGTGAGATAGTCAATTAGTAGGGTGTTTTATTAAAGTTACTCTTTTGTTCTATCTAGGAGAGATTGCTGAGTATTGTTGGTGGTAAAAAGGTTCAAAATATTGTACGTTAAATTTTGGAGAAGATTTTTACTAATAACTTGGCAAAAGAATATAATTGGACTGGCAAACATAATAAGAAAGCATTACGGGATTTAAAGCTAATAACAATTATACCTAGTGAGTTGACTTGTTAGTTACTTACTTATAGGCTAGTTGGTTCTACATATTACCTGTCATTACTGATAAATTAAGTGTGTATGTTGACCACGAAAATTATTGAAAAGTTAAAACAAGGTAGGCCTATATCTAATGAAGCACACTAGGAGCTAGTGTAGCATTTGGAACATCAGTTTCATCATACATTAAAAAAAATAGTGGTATTTAAATACACAACTAGTTTTGAGAATTTTTTATAAGTATCATACATATAAAAATGAATTAGTGCAATAGTATATTACAGTAGTCTCTTTTTTGCATTAAATCAATGATCACGCAACATATAAAAATGTAACTAAAACATTTGGAATAGCTTTATAACTTAAGTTAATATACAACAATGTAGTACATGTAAGTTACTTCCCCAAAATAGTGAAAGTTCAGAAAACCAGTTAACCGGACAAATCGAACATCCTGATGACTGAATCACCAATCAATTTGGATAATCAACGTCCCACTGTATAAGTGTAACATTGTAATTTGAGAAATTGTTTTGAAATAAACCAGCAGTTGGTGAAACTTCATCCGAGTTCTTTATTTGGAAATTCGCTGTACTGCGTTACTACATCAATAAAATTATGTCCGAAGGCTAGAAAGAAAGAATATGTTTGTATGTATGCATATATGAGTAGCTATGGTCTACGTTTTTCATGCAGAAAAGCAAGGTTCAATTCCTCGACCAGCAATATAAACCTAGCTGTTAATGTAAATATAAATGAGAAGATAAATATAGTAACACTGTTTTTCAGTTTTGGCTTGTAATGTCCTAAATCCTAGTTCGACCTAGAGGATTTTTATAATGGTTCCTACTTTTGTGTACTTTTATTGAAACATATTCTCCTTCCTACTTTATTAAATTTTAATAGTTGTAAAAACAGTGGCCTAATATTAAGTTCTGCTTGTTACATATCCTAACTCAAATATTATTTTTGTTTTTTAACAAAATCTAAACTATAATGTTGTTGCTTTCATTTCAGAGGCCGTACGAAGAAATTCTCTTACTTCCATGGCATCTGACAGTGATATTAGATCAACTTTACAGAACTGGTTTTGTTTTGTTAAAGATAGGGATGGCGGACGTGAGCATCGCAGGAAAGCACATCCTATGGATTATGATTTTCCCCTGTTGTGTCATATTAACAATACCTGGTCATTTAACGTTAATTTAATAATTAGGCCTTATTGGTAATTATTTTAGCAATCAACAATTTAAAAAAAAATGTTAGTTTTTTGGTCAGTGTAGGCTGAATTGCCGCAGCTTTATATGGAATAAAAACTTTGTAACATTGTTTAGAAAATAGGTACAGTTATTTTATATATATTTAAAAGGAAGTTATCTTTCTAAATCCTAGTCTATCATGCGGACACATGTATTTAATTGCCTACTACATGTTTGATATCGGACATGCAATCTGTTTCATGTTTTACCTTAGTTGATAAAACTTTAAAATAATGAGTTCTCAAGCAAGAAAAAGGAAAATTTCTGGTAGACATGAAAGAAGGGTTATTGGTAATGCTGCAAACAATATATTGAAAGAATTCAGTAATAATATTTCTGGTAATGAAACTTTTCTCCCTCCTGACAGTGTTGATGACCAAAATACTGTTTTTGCCTCTGTAATGACATTGTCTGATTCAGATGGTTTAGCTGGAATCAGTTATTTTAATACTGGTCAAGATAATTCTAGTGAGAGTAGTGATATAATGTCAAGTGTTTCTACTGATATTGGTGAGGCAACTATACCTGATTTGGCTGATGAATTAGTAGGGTGGTCAAAACGTAATATTTCTAACACAGCTGTTACAGATCTTCGTATTTCGGGCCTACCCTTAGATTCTAGAAGTCTGCTCCACACACCACGTTCTGTAGATGTTCAAAATTGTTCTGGAGGGTCCTACATATATTTTGGTGTTAAAGAAAACATTCTTAAAAAAGCATCTATGGGCTTAGTTAAAGGATATTACCCAATTATTGAGAAGATCCAAACTGCCAATAGCATGAATGAAATATTGACTGTTACTGTAAATGTTGATGGCCTTCCTTTACATAGCAGTTCCAATAAATCATTTTGGCCCTTACTTGGAATTTTAGACCAGAGTGTAGACAAAACTCCATTCATCGTAGCCATTTACTATGGAAAATCTAAACCAAATGATGCTAATGACTTTTTTAGTAGTTTTGTGTCTGAATGCTCCACTTTGGAAGAACAGGGAATACAATTGCAAGGTAAGCAATATGGCTTTCGAATTAGTTCCTTTGTTGCCGATGCTTCTGCGCGGGCTTTCTTGAAATGTATTGTTTCCCACAACTCGTTATATGCTTGCGAGAAGTGCATTCTAGAAGGAACCTACTTGGGTCGAACCACTTGGCAGTATGTTCCTGATTTAATACTTAGAACAGATGAAGCTTTTCATAACCAAATTTACGAGGATCATCAACGGTGTCTGAGTGTTATCAGAAATTTAAGTGTAGGTTTTTAGTGTCACAAGTACCCCTCGATTGGATGCATTTAATTTGTTTAGGCGTTGTTAAAAAACTTCGTGTTTGGGTTGAGAAAGGACCCAAAAAAGCTAAATTAAATTCATTTACTATACAACAAATATCTGAAAGATTGGTTTTTGTATCTCAGTACACGCCTCGAGAATTTTGTCGTAAGATGCGATCGTTAGGTTTTTTCAAATTTTGGAAAGCCACAGAATTTAGAGCATTTATTCTTTACTTTGGTCCAATAGTATTGCAGAATTTATTGCAAGAACATTTACATGAACACTTCCTTACATTACATGTCACCATTTATATATTAGCTAGCTACCATTTCAGTAGAGAAGATCAATGGTGGAATTTTGCTAACCAACTACTGCACACTTTTGTTAGGTACACTGGAGAATATTATACCAAAGAACTTTTGGTATATAATTTTCACAATCTATTGCATGCAGCTGATGATGTTGCCAACTGTGGTTCATTAGACAACTATTCAGCTTTTCCATTCGAGAATTTTATGAAATCCATCAAGAGAATGGTTCGAGGACCAAATAACTGTTTGCAGCAAGATGCTAAAAGATTAGGTGAAAAATCTGGAAAAAACAAACCTATTAGAAAGAAGTACCATATAATTTATGGTAAGGGTAAAACAATTTAATCAGTGCCACTAACTGGTAATGATCAGTGTTGCATGGGAATTGAGTCACCTGATAATTGCTTTTTGTACTAAAGATGGTCTTATTATAGTTCTTAATTTAATTGAAGAAGATCCTGTATTAGCTAATGTTTATAAACTAGGCTGTAAAATATTTCAAAGTAAAACTGCATTGTTTCAATCACCTCTTCCAAGCAGTCGGTTGGAAATTTTTAGGGTTGAAAGGCTTGGTAACGGAGGCAAAATCAGTTCGACAAGGTTGCATCGAAAGTGTGTACTTATACCTGATTTTCAAGATAACAATGTTTTTATATGTATTCCCTTTTGTAATATGAATCTATTGTATTAAATGTTGTTTAATTGTAAAGATAATTTTTACAATCTTCTCACTGTCATTATTGTCGCTGAACAATCGGATACTTGTAAATTTTTAAAAGACAAACCAACTCAAAAATTTGGCTAGAAGAACTACGTCTCACATCCCTTGAGTCCGGTCAGAGACTGCCCTCGCCAGGTTTCCCCTCTTTAACACAATTAGATTTTTAACACAAAAAGGACAGCTAAAATATTGCCTCTCTTTTATTGACAGCTGAATTTTTTTTTTGTGAAAAAAATTGTACATAAAATATTCTTATTATCAGAAAATTTTTTAATTTAATTCTGGAGATTGCTTACTTTGTTTTGATACAATGGATATTGCTGTTTTTGTTTTGCCCTAGAGCGGAGATTGCTACGTTTGTTACAATCTTTTGGAAATAGTGTGATAAAGTTTAATGCTAATCTAAAACGTTTAAGTTAATACACCTATTAAAGTTTTTCTGGAGCTTTCTTGTAAGTTAGGAGCATAAGGCAAACAACAGTTCAGGTAAATAAGTAATAATTTATTTGAGTTAATACAAAAACATAGAAACTTTGACACTTTAAAATAAACATTATAAAATTAAAAACCGGTCATAAGAAAAAGAAGAAACCATTATAAAACTCTGTTAACTTTTACAGTACTTAATTATCAAAACATCCTGTTCTATTTTGGCTGTATGCAAGTAAAATTTCTTATGGAATTTTTTCATTATAGACATGGAGATAGTTCGACACTGAATGCTCCGTAGAAATGATTGCATGTTTGATACGTTATCTTAAGGATTTTTAAGAAAGCTCTAGATGGGATTAGTCATAAAACGTGGTCATATTATGAAATTAATTAAGACTAAAAAATATTTAGCTGTTCTTTTCATTCTTGCGAACGTTTTGTTACTTCCATATTCCTTAAGGAATGGAAGTATGGTGATGGCAAAAAAAATCGTGTTCGAGATTATTGCAGATTCTGGTTCTACTACACTCAAAACATGAAAAAAAGTCGTTTTCCGAAAAGTGTCTGTGTGTCTGTCTGTCTGTCTTCTGTGTGTCTGTAGATTTTTTTTCTATGGCAAACGATAACTGCCGCAAATTCAAACAGAATCAAATAATTTTTTGCATACAGCCCTGATTTGCAGAGTACTCGCGACCTATTGTTTTTGGTGAAGATCGGTTGAGGGAAAGGGGTAGTTTACCTGCAACGGTTTTTTTTAGCAAGGGTAATTTTGTTTGTTTGGCAAACGATAACAGCCGCAAATTCAAACAGAATCAAATAATGTTTCGCATACAGCCCTGAATTGTAGAGTTCTCAAGATCTGTTGATTTTGGTGAAGATCGGTTAAGGGAAAGGGGTAGTTTACCTGTAACGTTTTATGTTTTAACAAGGGTATTTCTTATGGCAAACGATAACAGCCGCAAATTCAAACAGAATCAAAAGATTATTTGCATACAGCCCTAAATTGTAGAGTTCTCAAGACCTATTGTTTTTGGTGAAGATCGGTTGAGGGAAAGGGGTAGTTTACCTGCAACGTTTTTTTAACAAGGGTATTTTCTATGGCAAACGATAACAGCCGCAAATTCAAACAGAATCAAATAATATTTTGCATACAGCCCTGATTTGTAGAGTACTCAAGACCTATTGTTTTTGGTGAAGTTCGGTTAAGGGAAAGGGGTAGTTTACCTGTAACGTTTTATGTTTTAACAAGGGTATTTCCTATGGCAAACGATAACAGCCGCAAATTCAAACAGAATCAAAAGATTATTTGCATACAGCCCTAAATTGTAGAGTTCTCAAGACCTATTGTTTTTGGTGAAGATCGGTTGAGGGAAAGGGGTAGTTTACCTGCAACGTTTTTTTAACAAGGGTATTTTCTATGGCAAACGATAACAGCCGCAAATTCAAACAGAATCAAATAATGTTTTGCATACAGCCCTGATTTGTAGAGTACTCAAGACCTGTTGTTTTTGGTGAAGATCGGTTAAGGGGAAGGGGTAGTTTACCTGCAACGTTTTTTTATCAAGCGTATTTTCTATGGCAAACGATAACAGCCGCAAATTCAAACAGAATCAAATAATTTTTTGCATACGTCCCTGAATTGTAGAGGTGTCAATGACTTTCGATTTTGGTGAAGATCGGTTAAGGGGAAGGGGTAGTTTACCTGCAACCTTTTACGTTTTAACAAGAGTAAAGTACTTGAAAATTTATTTAAACTTTTTGAAACAATGGTAATTGTTAAAAATAAAATAATTTTGTTGCCAGGCAATAAAATTATAATTTTTTCATTTTAATGTAATATAATATTTTTCATTTAATACAGCAATAAAAAGGCAGGTAAGACACAGCCTGGCTGTTTGGGTGAAAATGATTTTAAATATAAATCTTAGAATATGGAAGTCATGTATGGTTCTCCATACCGATATTTTCTACTGGTTCGGGTTGCTTATTTTATGCTGAGGTTTTTTTGGTGAGAATTTGGTTTGAAAACCTCTCCATATATAATAATATATTGTTGTTCATAAAACGGAATATTTTAATATTATAAACTAGAAATATGGAAAAAATCACGATTTTAGAAAAATAACGACACACTAGCAGCATTTACAATATAACCTAATAAAATCATAACCTCAATGGTTACAGTCAGCTGACCCAAAATGGTGGCATCTGATTGGATTAAGTGGAGATCGTAGTATCTGTTATGACTGTTTGATGGAGATTGTTAACTTTGTTATGATATTGTGTTTTCAACATTAATTTTAAATAAGAGAATGTGTGTTTTGTTAACAATGAACTACAAATTCGATTTAAGCGCTAAACCTATTATATGACTCAAAACACCGATTTTACATTTTTGGTTTAAAATATTTACTGTATATTACTTTTAATACTTATTTAAAAGTCATCTGTTATGGCTTTTTGATGGAGATTGTTAACTTTGTTATGATATTGTGTTTTTATCATTAATTTTTTAAAATTTAAAAATAAGAGAATGCAAATTTTGTTAAGAATGAACTACAAATTTGAATTAAACGCTAAACGTACTATACGACTCAAAACACTGATTTTACATTTTTAGTTTAAAATATATACAGTATTTTAGTTTTGAAATATATTTATAAAAATTTTAGTTTTATAAGTTTGTTTTAAAAATAAAAAATAAAATTATAAGAGCTTGTTTGATTATAATTAACCTTAATTACAACAATTTTTTTAATTTTCAGTGGAGTTGGTAAACTACCCACCTTATAGTACTCAGCTGGCCATACGCTTAACGTGCGGGAAAGCTTGTGTGGCAATCCAACGCTCCAAGAAAAGTGTTTTTTGGATGAGACGGTGAGTCACATGTAGTGCCTGGAAATACAGCTCATTACAAGTAAAACTGATGGTAATGCCCTTGGCGAGCTTTCCCACCCATAAAAGTGTGTGTATGGCTAGTGAATACAAACATGGAGCCTCAAATGTATGGCATTATACATGTGTATGGTAGTCAACATGTTTATTGCGTAGCCATAAATATGGGTCGTTGGGACGATGTTATTAGACATTATTGGCCCAAAGTTAGGAATAGGTAAGCTTTGGTTGTTGGGCCAATGTTATTAGACGGTCTTGGGCCAAAGTTGGGAATAGGTTGGCTTTGGTCGTTGGGCCTATGTCGCAATACATTGTTGGCCCAACATTGAAAAGTGGTTGGTTGGGGATTCTACATAAAAGCGGACATTACGCTCATTTCCCAACCGTGGAACGCGCTCTCCTGCCTTACGTTGGCCCAACCATTTGTGCTACTTGGGTTAATTGTGATGATACGTTATACCATATGGCCTATTCAGATATTTATCAGAATACACTGGATAACATTAGTCGCATACTGGTAATCATTCATTCGTTTTTTAAATTTAAGTAATACCATTTGTGACAGATCTCTTACACTTTCTCATGAAACAGTTTAAAGAAGAAACACAATACATAATTAGAAGAAATGCAATAGTTATTTTTATTGACAACAAATAATATGATTTAGGCCCTTCCATGTTTAATTTTCAATAGTCCCTATTGGCTCTTATGGGAGCTGTCGCATTCTATGTTTCCCCTGTATTTCCCTTCTTTTCTGTCTTTGCAATGTTGCCATTCGTACTAAATTTGGGCCCTGGCCTCCACCTCCAATCAACTCTATGCATTGCAGCCCTCCTCCAGCTTCTTATCCCGATGTCCCTCGCGTCCTCTGCAACGCCATCTTCCCACCTCTTCCTCGATTTGCCTCAAGGTCTCGTTCCCTCCTATGTACCCAGCAGCAGGGCCGGCCTTAAGGACGGGCCAACCGGGCCGTGGCCCGGGCGCAGATTTTTAGAGGGCGCCAAAACAATGGATAAAAGAAATCAAGTTTTTTTTTCCTTTATAACGTTAATAAAGGAAGTTGTTCTCTCAAGCAGGTTAGAGTTTACTCTATTATCAATGAATGCCACTATGTTGTAGGCCTACATAATAAGACAATCAATATAAATCTTCACAAAGCGGTATTATTTGACGTATTTTGACATTCACACTCGGCCACAAAATGGCGACAAGATCATCGCCGATCTTGTCCATGGTAAAACAATCCAAAATGAGTTGATTAGTTTGCTTGGGTCTGAAATAAAAAATGATATCGAAAGAGCAAAGCAAGCCAAGTACTTTTCACTAACATTAGACTGTGCGCCCAATATCAGCCACCAAGAACAATTGTCATTTACAATTCGTTTTGTTGAATGTACTGAAACAGAAGTTCAAGTAGAAGAGCATTTCTTGTCATTTTTTCCTATTGATGACACTACTGGAGAAGGTTTGACAATGGCCCTCTTGAAAGAAATTGAAGGGACCTGTGGGCTCAACATGAAAAATTGTAAGTGGCTAGGTTACGATAATGGAGGCAACATGACTGGAAAATATAAAGGAGTGCAGTCAAGAATTTTGTCAATGTTTCCTAAAGCTTTTTTCAATCAACGTAGTAATTGGAGATCCTGTTTCTTCATCTGTAAAAAATGTTTCTTTTTTGGAGTTTTACAACGTCTGTACGTCCTGTTATCATCATCTACTAATAGATGAAAAATACTCAAGGGAAGTCAGTTGACTCTTACTGTCAAAGAAGTCTGTGAAACTAGATGGGAGTGTAGAATTAACAGCGTGAAGGCAGTCAGGTATCAAATGGTTGAAGTTTGTGAAGCGCTACAGGTGACAAGCGCTCATTATCCAAAAGTAACATCTGAAGCCAAATCATTGGAAAACAATTTAACATATTTTGACTTCATTGTCTCCCTTGTTGTTTGGCATGATATGCTGTTTCAAGTAAACTTGGTCACCAATACCATGCAAAACGCCAACAGTGACTTATCAACAGTTGCACATCTTCTTGGAAAGTGCCAAACATTTTTAAAAGAATATCGTGAAACTGGATATGCAGGTGCTGTAGCAACAGCCAAAGACATAGCTGAAGACTAGGAAAGTGAAGCTGTTTACAAGAAGCAGCCTGAGAGAAAGAAAAAAACAGCAATTTGATTATGAGTCCCCCAACAGACCAGATCCATATTCCTTAAGGAATGGAAGTATGGTGATGGCAAAAAAAATCGTGTTCGAGATTATTGCAGATTCTGGTTCTACTACACTCAAAACATGAAAAAAAGTCGTTTTCCGAAAAGTGTCTGTGTGTCTGTAGATTTTTTTTCTATGGCAAACGATAACTGCCGCAAATTCAAACAGAATCAAATAATTTTTTGCATACAGCCCTGATTTGCAGAGTACTCGCGACCTATTGTTTTTGGTGAAGATCGGTTGAGGGAAAGGGGTAGTTTACCTGCAACGGTTTTTTTTTAGCAAGGGTAATTTTGTTTGTTTGGCAAACGATAACAGCCGCAAATTCAAACAGAATCAAATAATGTTTCGCATACAGCCCTGAATTGTAGAGTTCTCAAGATCTGTTGATTTTGGTGAAGATCGGTTAAGGGAAAGGGGTAGTTTACCTGTAACGTTTTATGTTTTAACAAGGGTATTTCTTATGGCAAACGATAACAGCCGCAAATTCAAACAGAATCAAAAGATTATTTGCATACAGCCCTAAATTGTAGAGTTCTCAAGACCTATTGTTTTTGGTGAAGATCGGTTGAGGGAAAGGGGTAGTTTACCTGCAACGTTTTTTTAACAAGGGTATTTTCTATGGCAAACGATAACAGCCGCAAATTCAAACAGAATCAAATAATATTTTGCATACAGCCCTGATTTGTAGAGTACTCAAGACCTATTGTTTTTGGTGAAGTTCGGTTAAGGGAAAGGGGTAGTTTACCTGTAACGTTTTATGTTTTAACAAGGGTATTTCCTATGGCAAACGATAACAGCCGCAAATTCAAACAGAATCAAAAGATTATTTGCATACAGCCCTAAATTGTAGAGTTCTCAAGACCTATTGTTTTTGGTGAAGATCGGTTGAGGGAAAGGGGTAGTTTACCTGCAACGTTTTTTTAACAAGGGTATTTTCTATGGCAAACGATAACAGCCGCAAATTCAAACAGAATCAAATAATGTTTTGCATACAGCCCTGATTTGTAGAGTACTCAAGACCTGTTGTTTTTGGTGAAGATCGGTTAAGGGGAAGGGGTAGTTTACCTGCAACGTTTTTTTATCAAGCGTATTTTCTATGGCAAACGATAACAGCCGCAAATTCAAACAGAATCAAATAATTTTTTGCATACGTCCCTGAATTGTAGAGGTGTCAATGACTTTCGATTTTGGTGAAGATCGGTTAAGGGGAAGGGGTAGTTTACCTGCAACCTTTTACGTTTTAACAAGAGTAAAGTACTTGAAAATTTATTTAAACTTTTTGAAACAATGGTAATTGTTAAAAATAAAATAATTTTGTTGCCAGGCAATAAAATTATAATTTTTTCATTTTAATGTAATATAATATTTTTCATTTAATACAGCAATAAAAAGGCAGGTAAGACACAGCCTGGCTGTTTGGGTGAAAATGATTTTAAATATAAATCTTAGAATATGGAAGTCATGTATGGTTCTCCATACCGATATTTTCTACTGGTTCGGGTTGCTTATTTTATGCTGAGGTTTTTTTGGTGAGAATTTGGTTTGAAAACCTCTCCATATATAATAATATATTGTTGTTCATAAAACGGAATATTTTAATATTATAAACTAGAAATATGGAAAAAATCACGATTTTAGAAAAATAACGACACACTAGCAGCATTTACAATATAACCTAATAAAATCATAACCTCAATGGTTACAGTCAGCTGACCCAAAATGGTGGCATCTGATTGGATTAAGTGGAGATCGTAGTATCTGTTATGACTGTTTGATGGAGATTGTTAACTTTGTTATGATATTGTGTTTTCAACATTAATTTTAAATAAGAGAATGTGTGTTTTGTTAACAATGAACTACAAATTCGATTTAAGCGCTAAACCTATTATATGACTCAAAACACCGATTTTACATTTTTGGTTTAAAATATTTACTGTATATTACTTTTAATACTTATTTAAAAGTCATCTGTTATGGCTTTTTGATGGAGATTGTTAACTTTGTTATGATATTGTGTTTTTATCATTAATTTTTTAAAATTTAAAAATAAGAGAATGCAAATTTTGTTAAGAATGAACTACAAATTTGAATTAAACGCTAAACGTACTATACGACTCAAAACACTGATTTTACATTTTTAGTTTAAAATATATACAGTATTTTAGTTTTGAAATATATTTATAAAAATTTTAGTTTTATAAGTTTGTTTTAAAAATAAAAAATAAAATTATAAGAGCTTGTTTGATTATAATTAACCTTAATTACAACAATTTTTTTAATTTTCAGTGGAGTTGGTAAACTACCCACCTTATAGTACTCAGCTGGCCATACGCTTAACGTGCGGGAAAGCTTGTGTGGCAATCCAACGCTCCAAGAAAAGTGTTTTTTGGATGAGACGGTGAGTCACATGTAGTGCCTGGAAATACAGCTCATTACAAGTAAAACTGATGGTAATGCCCTTGGCGAGCTTTCCCACCCATAAAAGTGTGTGTATGGCTAGTGAATACAAACATGGAGCCTCAAATGTATGGCATTATACATGTGTATGGTAGTCAACATGTTTATTGCGTAGCCATAAATATGGGTCGTTGGGACGATGTTATTAGACATTATTGGCCCAAAGTTGGGAATAGGTAAGCTTTGGTTGTTGGGCCAATGTTATTAGACGGTCTTGGGCCAAAGTTGGGAATAGGTTGGCTTTGGTCGTTGGGCCTATGTCGCAATACATTGTTGGCCCAACATTGAAAAGTGGTTGGTTGGGGATTCTACATAAAAGCGGACATTACGCTCATTTCCCAACCGTGGAACGCGCTCTCCTGCCTTACGTTGGCCCAACCATTTGTGCTACTTGGGTTAATTGTGATGATACGTTATACCATATGGCCTATTCAGATATTTATCAGAATACACTGGATAACATTAGTCGCATACTGGTAATCATTCATTCGTTTTTTAAATTTAAGTAATACCATTTGTGACAGATCTCTTACACTTTCTCATGAAACAGTTTAAAGAAGAAACACAATACATAATTAGAAGAAATGCAATAGTTATTTTTATTGACAACAAATAATATGATTTAGGCCCTTCCATGTTTAATTTTCAATAGTCCCTATTGGCTCTTATGGGAGCTGTCGCATTCTATGTTTCCCCTGTATTTCCCTTCTTTTCTGTCTTTGCAATGTTGCCATTCGTACTAAATTTGGGCCCTGGCCTCCACCTCCAATCAACTCTATGCATTGCAGCCCTCCTCCAGCTTCTTATCCCGATGTCCCTCGCGTCCTCTGCAACGCCATCTTCCCACCTCTTCCTCGATTTGCCTCAAGGTCTCGTTCCCTCCTATGTACCCAGCAGCAGGGCCGGCCTTAAGGACGGGCCAACCGGGCCGTGGCCCGGGCGCAGATTTTTAGAGGGCGCCAAAACAATGGATAAAAGAAATCAAGTTTTTTTTTCCTTTATAACGTTAATAAAGGAAGTTGTTCTCTCAAGCAGGTTAGAGTTTACTCTATTATCAATGAATGCCACTATGTTGTAGGCCTACATAATAAGACAATCAATATAAATCTTCACAAAGCGGTATTATTTGACGTATTTTGACATTCACACTCGGCCACAAAATGGCGACAAGATCATCGCCGATCTTGTCCATGGTAAAACAATCCAAAATGAGTTGATTAGTTTGCTTGGGTCTGAAATAAAAAATGATATCGAAAGAGCAAAGCAAGCCAAGTACTTTTCACTAACATTAGACTGTGCGCCCAATATCAGCCACCAAGAACAATTGTCATTTACAATTCGTTTTGTTGAATGTACTGAAACAGAAGTTCAAGTAGAAGAGCATTTCTTGTCATTTTTTCCTATTGATGACACTACTGGAGAAGGTTTGACAATGGCCCTCTTGAAAGAAATTGAAGGGACCTGTGGGCTCAACATGAAAAATTGTAAGTGGCTAGGTTACGATAATGGAGGCAACATGACTGGAAAATATAAAGGAGTGCAGTCAAGAATTTTGTCAATGTTTCCTAAAGCTTTTTTCAATCAACGTAGTAATTGGAGATCCTGTTTCTTCATCTGTAAAAAATGTTTCTTTTTTGGAGTTTTACAACGTCTGTACGTCCTGTTATCATCATCTACTAATAGATGAAAAATACTCAAGGGAAGTCAGTTGACTCTTACTGTCAAAGAAGTCTGTGAAACTAGATGGGAGTGTAGAATTAACAGCGTGAAGGCAGTCAGGTATCAAATGGTTGAAGTTTGTGAAGCGCTACAGGTGACAAGCGCTCATTATCCAAAAGTAACATCTGAAGCCAAATCATTGGAAAACAATTTAACATATTTTGACTTCATTGTCTCCCTTGTTGTTTGGCATGATATGCTGTTTCAAGTAAACTTGGTCACCAATACCATGCAAAACGCCAACAGTGACTTATCAACAGTTGCACATCTTCTTGGAAAGTGCCAAACATTTTTAAAAGAATATCGTGAAACTGGATATGCAGGTGCTGTAGCAACAGCCAAAGACATAGCTGAAGACTAGGAAAGTGAAGCTGTTTACAAGAAGCAGCCTGAGAGAAAGAAAAAAACAGCAATTTGATTATGAGTCCCCCAACAGATCCAGAGCAGTTGTTTAAAACAGTTGTCTTTTACCCGCTTATAGATCAGGCTCTGACATCCATAGAACAGCGCTTTATACAACTTGAGACTAATAACCATCATTGGGGTTTTTTGTACAACGTGCAAACTCTTCCAGAATCCGAAATCTTGAACCAAAATTTTTGAATCTTCAAAAAATTCTTCAAGATGAAGATAAATTAGGAGAAAGTGACATCGATGGCAACCACCTTTTTGAGGAGCTTAAACATCTGGGTGTATTTTTGGAAAACTCTGAGATAAAGACTCCTGTTCAAACTTTGCAACTTATTTCAAAAAGTAACATGACTGACTGTTTTCCTAATATATGGATTACATTGAGGGTTCTTTTAACATTTCCTGTCACGGTTGCTAGTGGAGAACGCAGTTTCAGTAAGCTCAAATTAATTAAAACTTATGCTTTACAATGGCGCAAGACCGCCTATCGTCTCTAGCAACAATGTCTAATAAAAATGACATTGCAAACCAGTTAGATTAAACGGAAATTGTTAAAAGGTTTGCTGAAGCAAAAGCAAGAAGAAAGTAATTTAACTAAACTTTCAAAAACCAAAACATGTTTTTTTTTTATTTTTAAAGAAAAACTTTAATCCAATAAATCTTGGTGTGACATTTTTAGTAAAAATAAACTTTACATGTGAAAAGACGTTTGTGTTCTGATAATATCTGTACATATATTTATAATAAGAAGAAATGTACACTGACTGAATTAAAATTATAGTAAACTGTTTGAAATTGATTCTTTTTATTTGATGTTTTCCACTGGCATTGAGCGTCCATGGGAAACACTTAGGCTATATAGGTGAGTCAAGTTACAGCTTTATTAAGTTAAATTTTAAAAACAGGCCTTAGTGATAGTTAATGGGTTTCAAGAAAAATATTTATTAACATTTGAAAATATATAGTATAAACTTTAAATTTTTAAAATAATTTCATGTAGACCTACAGAATAGTTTTTTATGTGTAGGGCTTAACCGCCGCCACTAGTATAAAATAGTCATGATAAAACTTTTAAAGTATAATGTTATTAAATTAGTACTGATAAGAAAATAACCATCACAATTTTTTTTTGGGGGGGGGAGGGAATTGTGTCTCGGCCCGGTCAGACCTAAAGGTTTGGGCCGGCCCTGCCCAGCAGAGCCCTTTTGGAGTTCCTGCCATCCTCCATTCTCATAACATGTCCGGCCCAACGCAATCTTTGCATTCTTATAAATTTTGAGATTGGTATCTCTTTATATATTTGATACAGTTCATTGATGTATCTCAAGTCTCCATGAGCCATTTTCTATTCGTACTAAATACTAGTACATAAAGAGTTTTAAATTTTGTTGATGTTCTACGTGCTGTGCTTCACACTTCTGCACAATTTATATGTGTGTAACACAATTATCTTCTTTAAAAAATATTGTGCAAATTTTTGTTCATTTCTACAAGTTAGACCGTTTCACTCAACCAGTGACTGCTGCCCCATTATAAAATTTATGGAATTAATTTTATCACGTTTTATTTTCAATAAATTTCCTTTGTTATGAACACATTTTAATAATCAAAATTTTCGGTCTATGAGGAAGGTTTTTACTTCTTGAGATAGGCATAAGCGTGAAAGTTGTAGTAAATAGTATAAAGTTATTTTTAATGCAAATTCTAACATTCCACTCAAGGTGGTTTGGACCATATGTAGAATTTTTTGTAATGTTTGTACCGGACGCTTCTGGAGACTTGCGACTGTGGCGCCAAGTCTTGTCGCCACCTTATTTTGCACTTAACTCATTTTGCTTGGAATTAAGTTTGCTTTTAGAAGAGTTTGTTTAGGTTTCTTTGTTTGTTTCAATTAATATAAAGTTAACTAAATGCTCTTGAGTTAGTAATGTTCAATAAAATTTGGCAGTTATTTGTAGAGAACATCTACCAGGAAGTGATTCAAATTTATTCACACAGATTAATATTAAGTCTGTGTGTGGTGGAACATACTTTTAAACGAGGTTAATCGGCTAATCGCCAACAAAACAATCTCTAATGAAAATTTTTACAGTTGTCTCTTTCATTACTAAATACTTTCTTTTGATAGTATAACTCTACTGCAGCAAAATATTAGTTAATTTGTGCTTTACAAATTCTTGTTATTTAATAGTACAGTAATATGTGCACATTACGATACCATGTGTACCAAAGCTTTCAATTTGATTTTCAATCGTGTTCCTAACCTTAATTTTTTATTTTACAATATATTACTACAATATTTAAAATTTATATTTATTTTACCTCAAGATATTATTTTTCCTTTATTTGGAACATGTTTCAAAATACAATTCACAGAATAAAAATAAAAACATAGCAAAATCAACTATTTAGACATAACCATCACAAGAAACAACAACCACATACAATATGCAATATACAGAAAACCAACTTCTACCAACATCATTATACCTAACCATTCTGACCACCCACCACAACATAAAATGGCAGCATTCTATTCGCTATTTAACAGAATGTACAAAATTCCCCTAAACAAACAAGAAACTGACAAAGAAAGAAATATAATATACCAAATTGGTAATGAAAATGGATACAATAAAAATACAGTAAACAAAATAGAAAATAAAATAAAATATAAAATAAAAACTGAACAATTAAGAATTAATCAAAATGAACAACACATAAATAATAACAACAAAAAATGGGTCATATTCACATACCTAAATAATAAAATGACAAAGCTAACAAAACTATTTAAAACACACAGATATAAAAATAGCATACAAAACTAATAAAAATAATTTACACAAACTAAATAACTCACACAACAAAGATAATACAACAACTAATGGTATATACAAAATTGAATGCCAAGATTGCAATAAATGTTACATAGGACAAACAAAAAAAAAACAGCTGAAAAAAACGTTATTTTGAACATCTATATGCATACAAAAAACCAAAAATATATAAATCCAATTTGGCCACACATGCAATAAACACGGGACATGAATTCCCAGACATAACCAATGTGACACTAATAAAACATACCACACAAAGGCACCATAATGAACATTTGGAAAAATTTACAAATATACAAACATAAAACACAAAACAAACTAACTAATACCTGAACAAATACAAATCAATAAAACATGACACAATATTCAAAACACTCAACATCGAAAATACACAAAATACTAATACATACACCACAAACACACACAATAATACCACTTTAAAATACCAGAGACCAACAAGAAACCAAAATAACATCCAGCCAACACACAAATACTTCACCAGACGCAAGATCACGAAGGCTGAGGATGAGAACACAGCAGTTCTCGAAACATGTTCCAAATAAAGGAAAAATAACATCTTGAGGTAAAATAAATATAAATTTTAAATATTTTATGTACATCAAGAAACGAACTGTAGCAGAAAGTGATTGAATTACTACAATTATATTTATATATATATATATATTGTAATGTACTAAATAATGATCTCTATCGTATGGTTTACTAGCCACACATTGGTTGAGTCAATTTGTAACATACACATTAAGAAAATTAATTTTTTTATTATAAAATTTGAGTAATTTTAAGGATTATTATGTTGTCAGGGTAATGTTTTTTGAGCGCCAATTTGCAATCGTATGTTGCAAATAAAATGTATTGGTTAATCTGTATTAATATTGCATATATCTCAAGGGTTTCTCTTTCCTTCTAATTTTTATTTTTTTATATCTTTTATTTAATATAATACTATGAATACTAATTCTCAGTAAGGTAGATTCAAACCTTGTGCCATACTTTTCTTGTCGGGAGTGTCACCAACCTATGCCAGTTGATGAAAAATTTACATTCGATTATATGTTATACATATCATATACATAAAACTATCAACTAAGGAAAGAAAAGAAAACCTTTTATATAGTGTTATTTAACTCAAATCCTTTATTCTCCTTATTAAATATTGGTAAAAGAAAGATATAATTATTAACAAAGTGTTGCCGGCTATTCTTTATATTTGCTCAGAATGGCAGCAGTTACTCCCACCTCCCAGGGTATACAACGTTTGTGTTTTAATAATTGCTAAATAAGGTACAATTAAAACTGTTTTACGTTAGGTCCTTTCGGCTACAATATAAAATACAATGATCTTCGGAAAAGTACCAAAATACATGGACGTAGAATTAAATACAGAGTGTCTTAACAAGAGTTTATTACTAACTTTACAATGTTCATTGTCTTTAGGTTATGTTGAACTACGTATTTTCAATGTTTAATACACTTTAAATGGTCATATTACCACACATTAATAGTTTTTACCATGAAAATAAGACTGTTTATTAATTATTTTCCAAGTGAAAGTTAAAATATAATTTTAATCAAAAAGTAGCAAAAATACTTCCCTTCCTGGATACACTGAATTTATTTCTTCATATGTTAATCGGCTTCCTTCTTTTGAATAATGGTTTACTTCTTTCTTCTAAACATTCGATCTTTTAAAATGATTTAACTTTAATTACATTAACTGTTATTACACTCAAAATATTTTAGATTGGTCTCTCATTTTTTTTATACCGTCCTTTCTCGTTCAGTTCTAATAATGGAATTTTTAATTATTTTTATAACATGTCTGTTGCTAAGGCCTATAACTTAACTTTCATTGGTTTAAACCATATCATCTTTAGTTACTATGGTTCTCTCTGAGCCTCAAAATAAACAAACTTCTAACATCTTACATACAATTTTCTTAAAATTGTTATAACTTTTTTATATGATCTTTAATCTTCAAGATACTAGTATCTTTGAATTTCTGATGGAACACTGATTGTTTTTATATCAGAGTTACTAGTTTACACTTTATAACTATTTGTACAAAATTATTTATAATTAGTTCTTTTTTATTCCCTTCACTTTACTAAAACTATTAGATACAATCAGTAATAACATAGTTCAGCATGACATTAATTATTCTAGTTTTACTATAAACTCTTTTCCAAATTCCTTAACTAACCAAGCCTAACATACCTAGTTTCACAAATATCTCTATTATTATAATTTTTGTACCCTTCCATTAACATTAACATTTGTTTAAATAATATTACAGCATATATTATCAATCAACATAAAACAATTAATTACTAACAACTATTATGAAACATATTGCAATTTTTATTAAACTTATGGATCCATTCCAGTTTTTACAAACATAATAAAATTGGTATTCACATGGTAAGTAGTCCCTAAAACATTGTCCTCCTTACTTACTAACTTTAATATCTCAAAACATAATTATTCTAACATTCTTTACTATCAACTACTTCCATTATAAACATATCAAAACTCTTATTGAACTTATGAGTCAATCTCAACTTTCACACACTTAGTGGGATAAGTATTAACATGGTAAGTATTTACAAAACATTGTCCTTCTAGTCTTACTAACTTTAATAGTTCAAAACATAATTATTAAAACATTATTTATTATTAATCATTATTTAAAACCTATAATTAGTAGTCATTTAAGCAGGCTACTTTATGTTTTCTTGTACTTTCCTAGGGTTTGTAAATATCTTTACTTAGGCAATCATACAACAAGATTATGGGAAAAATATCATGTAACAATATACATATATATTATATTTTATTATATTATATTAATCTTATGTTACTTTTAACATCATATACTTTAATTTTTTTTAAAGAATACAATGTTTTGCCTGTTTACAATTCAGGATTAGGTCTCACGGAAAAAAAACACAAACGCGGAGATGGAAGTTGTCTTTGGCCGCAGGCTATAGTGAAAGACCCCAGGATTATTATTTTACATAATTACTTTTCCATTGTACAAATATTTCGTCCTTGCTCTCCCTGTCAATTACCTGATATTTTACATTGATTGTCTACACTGCTTATTCATTAAATAATATAAACACACCTCAAGTTATAGGTAAAACTCTTTTTTGTGATTATTTTCATATAGGCTAAATAACTGAGTGGTAGTACTTAGGTGACTGTTGACACATAAGTATTTACACTATATGTAAACTACTAATAAAACTGTACAATAATCTGTATGCCCCCATTGATAAAGGTTAATTCCATTTGGCAGTAAATCGATGCTTGTGTTGACATCTACTTCAAACATCTTCAATGCTTAGAATGCACTATTGCCACGCACAAACCATTTAACAGTGTATTGCGACAGTGTAGTCCATTTAACCAATACTGAAAATTACATCTGCGACTGCCTATAAGTATTCAAAAGTCATGCGCGAAAGATGACTTTTTTCGAAAAATGCAATAAAAATTACTCAATTTATTGTTAAAAATTAAACTCCATATAACGTATCTACTGTCCAGTGTTGGACTGGCCAGGTCGGCAATTGCCAAGGGCCCAAGGGGCCCACGAGTGACAGGATTTTTTTAATAATTAATTTTGATTATAACTCCAATGCCGTAATTTTTATTCAGTGGGAGTAAATAATGGTATACATAAAAGAATTTAAAATGTCTTATACTCCTAATCCTAATGTTTTTATAAACTCAATTGAGACTTGAGAGTAATAAATATTGAAGTAGATAGTGTAGGCCAACTGGCCAATAGTTTATTGGTACGTAAATGGATTGGAATGGAACCCGGATGGAGGCAACAAGTTATCTGCAGCTGCCGTGCGGGTGTGTGACAGTTGAGGCATTGAGTGCATGTGCCAGGAATCAGCCGGGGAACTTCCTGTCACGACTTGTGAGTTGTGACTGTTGTCTCTCGTCTGTCTAGACAGGAGTGTTAAGTTACGGTAACTGATTGATTGTACGTGGCAACGTGGCTCCTCCTGAAAGATTTGTTGAATCTGAATCATGCTTGGTGTGGTTGTGATGTGATTGTTTTGAATATAATTCATTGATAAAATGAGTAAACAGTGTAGACATATTGGGGCTTTAAAACGAAAACTCAAGAAGGAACGGGAGGTTAATTTAAAGAAGACAAATAAGGTTCTTGATACGTACTTTACTACTAGTGCAAAGCCTGAAAAATCTCAAGATGATTGTGATTTATCAGGTAAGTCTATAATGTATTTATAATGCTATTATCAACCCGAATCTGGCTGAATTACGTTTTTACAATCTCGCATGATATGATAGTAGTACTGTATAGTATAATAGTATAGTACAAAATTAATAATCAGTGCCCGTAGCCATAGCATTGCAATATACAATTTAAATATCGCAGACATGCAATCTTAACAAACGCATGTACGAGTTCATATTTTCATGTGTGGTTACTAGTCGTACGTTATTTAGATAAAAGATACAATTTCTTAACATTTTTTAAAAATACGATATATTCATTTATTTTTCTAAAATCAATGTGCTATGCTATCAAAAATTACACCAACAGTTTGTCCATCTACCTCAGATACAAAACTCTCTGATGTGGCCGATGTGGGTGAAGATGTTTATTCCGAAGCTAAAGATGCCAGTACCGCTTTGATTGCTGAGAACAAAAGTAGCTCTAGTTCATCCGAATCTGAAGTGGAAGACAGTTCTGATGAAAATATTTCCACACATTACTTAGCTAATTTTATAAGCCCGGATATCAATGACCCCGTGACACTGAAGAGAGCATTTTTGAAACAGCATCCTGTCCAAATTCATCATGTTCAAGGGGAAAAACTTCCATTCGAACCCATTAATCTCTATTACAGAACTTTACCTAGTGGTGAGAAAATCCAAAGAAAATGGCTTTCATACTCTTTTCAGTTAAACAAAGTGTTCCGTTCAACATGTATGGCCTGTGGTGGGAATGAAAACAGGGAATCCTCATTTATTTCAGGACACGAGGTTTCATATAAACATATCTACAAGGCTGTGGAAATCCATGAAAATTCAAAATACCATCAAAATTCTGTTACAGCAGTGCTTCAGCTATCCAAACAAGGAGATATTGAATCTCTTCTTAACAACAGTCAAGCCACATATCGTGAGAAACAAATTGAAACTAGGAGACAAATTCTTCAGCGCCTTCTAGATATCACACTTTATTGGAAGACAAGGACTGGCTTATCGAGGGAAGGAAGAAGTAGGTTATTCCCTCAACCAAACAGGAAATCATGGAAACTTTTTAGAGCTTGTCTTGCTAATATCTGAATATGACGTGATTTTGAAAACTCGTGTTGAACAGTGTATAGAAGATAGTAAGAAGAAAAGAATGAAAGAACTTAAGAAGCGAGAAGTAATGGGGAATAAGAAGAAACATTTTGGGAGAGGATCTCTTGTAACATTCTTGTCTAAAACGTTTATCAATAAATTAATAAAGACAATAATAGGTAACACTGGAAGGCAAATGATTTTGAAAGATTTATCCGATAGCATTATCTGCAGTTTGATGATTGATTCCACACAAGATATAGCAGTCATGGACGAACTGGCAATCTGTGTTTGGTACATAGTGCAAGGAAAGGTGTATGAGCGACTTCTTGACTTGTGTGTAGTAGAAGACTCCAGTGGCCAAGCACAATTCGAAAAAATAAAATTACATTTAACAAAATATGGAATATCTCTCACAAATGTAGTAGCTTGTTCTTTTGATGGACCCGCCAATATGAAGGGTTGTTATAACTGGCTACAAGCTCAACTGAAGAAAGAAAACCCAAATACAATATATACCCACTCCATGGCACATGTTTTAAATCTGGTTGTGGCAGATTCTACAGTGGATTGCCTTCAGGCGGAAAACTTATTTGGTTTGGTGGAGGAGATGGCTTGTTTCCTCAGTCAGTCCTATAAAAGAATGACTGTTTGGGAAGAACACACAATAAGCCATTTCAAAGGTCAAGCAAAACTATACAGACTTAAAAAAATTGGCGCTACTAGATGGTGGAGCAAGCACGAAGCCCTGACTTCAATAATTGACTATGAATCATTTTCAGATGATTTTGACTGTGCCAACGATTCTTGGAAGTTGGTGAATCTGTTTCATGTATTATTAGATATTTCTAAAGGTAATGTCTATTGCAAAACTAAGTTTACAGCTCGAACACTCATTAACCAATGGACTAAATTTCAACATTTATTTACTGCTTTTATCATTTTGGATTTATTCACAGTAACTTCACCAGTTTCTGTTTTTTTACAAAGTAAAAATCTGGATTACTCAAAAGCATGGATATTAGTGGAAAATTTGATAAAACAAATCCAAGAAAAGAGGGATGAGACACATTTTGATAAATTACTGCAATGTTGTAAAAAGTACACCGTTCTTATACAAACAAGGTTTGAAGACAGTGAACTAGAAATAGAGGTGGATTTTCCTGAAAAAAGAATTAGCAAAAAATGAAAGTGCCAGGAGAACATGCACAGGATGAGTCACGCTCTGTTACTACTACCCAGAAATTTAAGGCGTTGTATTTTAACATTTTGGACTGTGCTATGAAAAGCATTGAAGAACGGTTTGTTCTAAATCAGGATTTATTAAAAGATTGTGCTATTTTGGATCCAAAAAACTTTGCAAAAATGTTAAATCACCCTGATCATGTAATTTCTGCGACTTCGTTGATAGCAGTTTCAAATTTAACAAACATTAGCAGATCAGATCTTATTAATGAGCTGAAACAGTTTGCCGCGCAGTACGATGTTTTCAAGCTGTTCCTTGAAAGAGACTGCCCTGATGATCTTGTACTTGATGAAGGGGGATCAAGCGATGATGACGTAGATTATATGTCTTTTTGTAGAATTAATCCTAAAGTTAAGTGTTCCCAATGTTTATCATGTGCTTTTACTGTATTGTATGCTCTATCTTCTCAATCTGTCCTTTTCAATAATTTGTATTCAGTTTATAAATATTTAATGACAGTTACATGTACTCAAGTTTCTTGCGAAAGAGTCTTTTCCAAACTAAAAATTATTAAAAACAAACTAAGGAAATCTCTAGGTCAGGAACTTTTAAGTAATTTCATGCTTATGAACTGTGAGAGGGACTTATTCCAAAATATTAACAAAAGTAAAATAATAGATGACATTGCGTGTACAAGTGACGAACTTAGAAAAAAATTAATGGTGTGATTTTTACTGTTCAGTTTGAATCATCTTCCTATATCAAGGAAATGTAACATTTTTCTAAAAATAACTACTGTATTTCAACAACAGTAAATTTCATTGTATTATGTACAATATTGTGTTTGATTTTGTATTTAGTAATAAAAAGCATTATGTAATAAAATAATTTTATAAAACTAGATATTTGTATTAAATATTATTGCAATCTCTTCCTCTCAGAAAAAATAGAATTTATTGTGAGTATATGACGTCATAGTTAATATTTTTACTATTGAGTCTCAACAAAATTGCTACGGTGTACATTCAGTATGAAACATGGGGGAGGGGGCCCCACAGCTAAATTTTGCCGAGGGCCCAGAAGGCTGCCAGTCCGACACAGCTACTGTCAAATTCCTGTTACTGACAGCACTATTATGAAAAACATGATAGTAGAATCTGTCACTTGTCCACTATCATACAGTAGGTATGACTCAGTGGAATGAGAGTTATCATGTGCACTCCTTACAGGATCTGGTTTCATACAACATTTTTGTGATGGATTCATTATGGCACTTTCTCCTTAATGTGCCAAAAAAAACTGTAGTTTTATTTCTTGCTGTTAAAACAAAAATTATTCAAAAGTTAAAACATAAAAATTAAAACTTAGTATCATTCCAAGGGACCTGTGGCCAACAAGTATGGAACAGGAACTTATTAAATCAGATATTTTAAAAAATTGGTAGCTTAATAAAAGTTTTAAAAATCATACTAAAAGAATCTGATATACGTAAAATTGAATTTAATATCAAATCAATATTGGAGATAAGGAGACATCAGTTTACCCTAATAAAACGGTGAAAACATCCTAATAATACTGTATTAATAATATCTGATTTGAACTAAAAATCCAAAATGTAAATTTTTTATACAGGTGCAAAATATAAGTATAACATAATGTTAATTATTTTTGAAACACGGTCAGTGAAATCGTTGTATACAATACACATTCCATACATACTGTGTATTTATGTTTGCATTTGGTTATAACTTTTGAGTAAATTATAATAAATTTATAAAATAAATTAACAACCCTTTTTATAAGCAACAGTTATTTAATACTTTTGCTGTTAAAGAAATTTAAACACAATAATAAAGGAAGAAACAAATATTCCAACTAAATTGTGAGTAACTGGTTGTAATGTAACTGAACTTGAACAATCGGAAGAACCAAATGTATTAAAATATTACATTGAATGAAATTCATAATGAAACATTAAGTTAACACATACACAAATCTAGTTGATTAATGTACAGACCAAACAAAACAAAAAATTCATATTCACAAATAGCTTATCATTATAATGTAATGATATTTGTTAGTATTTAACTGTTATGTTTTATAAAAGTGGTGATCTGTGGGAGGAGAGAATTGATTTTGCTTTCATCTCTAAATACTTCTAATATAAAGACACTTAAAATAAAATAGCCTTCATAAAAAAAAAACAGAAGTGGAAATAGTAAAATAATGTAAATATCATATTTGGGAAACTAATAGCTGGGGCAATCTTACGAGTTTGTTTGACATGTTAACTAGTATGTTATCTATCTCTCTCTCTCTCACACACACACACACATAAATTAGTTGTAAAAACACTATTTAAAACCTAGAACATCATTTAACTGGTAAAGCTTTACCACAGTGTCTCGGCAAATCTCAGAGTGTTAATTTGTCAGGCAATATTATTGTTCTCAATGGGTGGTAATAACATAGGATTTACCAATCTCCTGCCTTCCTAGTAACATATATGTTTTGAGCATACTCTTGTCTTTTTATATCTAGAATTCTGTATAATAGAAAGGGTATACAAATAATTATAAGAATTAGTAACATTTTAACAAAAGTGGAGAAATAATTGCTGATCATTTGTTATAACAACAAGAGTCGTGTTCTGTATGTTTTGCTTATCACCTACTATCGAATTTATCTGTAATTTGGATGATATGTGTTTGTTTCTATCAGCTTCTATGATTGCGTGCAACTGACATATTGCTTAATCTCAAACATTGACCTATTACATTATGTTAATAACGTACAAAATTGGGTTTACTGTGTTGTGTCTATGTACTCATGTAATAAGTCCTACCTACAATCCAGCACTTTACAGAAAACCGACAAGAAGTTTGAACGACTTGATGATTAAAATAGACTGTTGCATAGTGAACATAATATTAGTGCCAGCAAGCTCTGAACATGGGACATATCTACTGAAGTTTTTAATAGGATACAATGGCTTGTTGGACAAGACAATACAGCTACTCAAAGAGAAAAAAGCCTATAGTTATAGAATATATAGTGAATTAATTAGAAAACATGGCCCCATGTATATTAGGATGGATATTAACCGCTTTTTTCCAAAAATGCAGTCAGTCTTTCAGTGGACAGATAAAAGAATTGAAAAGTTTAATGAACTTGTAGACGCTACAAAATTTAAGTGGTTCCAGATACGGACATTGGGGAAACGAATGATTGACGATTTGCCATCTTAGTGTATATGTGTGGGGAGGGGGGTTGGAGTAAATGTGTCATCATCTATGTACATTTTTAACAGATGCAAAATATAAGTTTGACATAATATTAAACGTTTGTTTAACTGTGACAGGGAAAAATGATTGTGCATAATATCACATTCTGTTTATTTATATTTACATTTAGTTATATATGTTGTATATATTATGATAATTTATAAAATATGAAAATTAATTAATTAATTAAAAGGAAATACATTTTTAGAAAAAAAAATTAGTTAACATTCTTGCTGTCACAGAATTTAAACTCATAATAATAAACACACAAACTAATACTTCAATTAAATCATTAGTACAGTGTCTTACATAATATATAATATAGTATATTATAGTCCACTTTTTGTCTTTCTGTACTTTGAGTCTGTCTCTGTGTTATTTTGCAATTAACTTGATTTTTACTCATAATTGATTTTTACAGACTTTTATAATTGATAATTCCTGTTTAATAATAATTAAATGGCAGAACAAAACTTAATGGCTGAATGGCATAAGTGTAGCAAACAATATTCAAATATAGGCAGTTTATTAAACAAGTTAGAAACAATGGTCAACAATAAAATGGTACCTGCTAATACGTTATTTGAAATTATTAACATAAATGAATTGTTATGGTATTGTTGTTGTTACTTTTAGATTAGAATTTAAAAAATACTTTATACTAATTTAATAAAGTTTTTCACGTTAAATTGATATTTTAAAAAGAATTAAAACAAAACATATAAATCAGCAAATTTACACACAGACACCTTAATTAATACAGTGTGTAACATAACCAAAATCCAACCACTCTATACCAAAAAGAGATTATCTGGAGGATAAATAAAATAGAAAAGAGAACCCCAAACTTTTTTTAAGAAAAATAATCGTGTTTTGGTGGGGAGGTATCTGTAATGTAACAGAATAGGGGGACTAAACAAATGTAAAAACCCATAAAAACCAATAAGAATAAATATAAAAACAAAACCATTCTAAAACGATACTGAAGTATAATACAGTTAATAAATAAACTAATGTACATTAATTTTAAGAAAATACTATATGTAAGATTACATGATAAAAGTGGAAATAATACTTACATAAGAAGGTAACAAATAATTTTCAAACAATCAAAACTGGATAGATTAATTATTTCTAAGTGTGACAAATAAAATCCAAACAGTGCAATACCAACCAGTGATAAAATAATAAACCAAGTGTTTTTTGAACAAGCAAGTATCACCAGTCAAGTGCTAATATTAAGTATACAGATAACAATTGGGAGAATATTTGTTTCTATTCCCAATTCCTTAAACCTATAGGAATATGACTATGTTGAAGGGGGGAAAATTAATTAACAAAGCAAAGTGGACTAAAAAAATATGATATTGCTAAGTGTTAAACAATTGTATAGATTAATTAAAAAGTAGTTTATTTGTTCAAATGTTCAGTAGAATCATAGCCATGTGGGCATAAGATTAAACTAATAGGATAGTATATCTTTTGTTTTGTTAAGATAGTGAAAATAAGCCAGAATTGTTAAGTAGATGTTCTTTATTAATAATAATCACAATGTAGTAAATAACTTGAGGAATCTTCACATGATTTTGTGACAGTCAAATGACTAAAAGGCCTATAAACAGAATTTTTGTAATGATGACAAAACATCTAATATTGGGTCAAGATATATCATAAAGGGTACCAAATTGTTTGTAATTAAATAATGAAAATAACTATGTAAATTAAATTAAGTAAAATTAGGTAATAGTTAGGGAGTAACTTATACTGGAAAGTGAAAAAACCATTTATTTGGAATAATACTAGTCATGTGACCCAGAGTTCAGCTGAATTGGCCAATCAGGAATTAGCAAAATTTGGTCAAGACCGTTTGAAAGTGTAAGAAAATGAGGGAGTTGATTGTTAGACAATCATTGTTAAATGCGAGCAGGTCAGCTGCGTATAGCGAAAAACAAAAGTTCAACTAAGTATCAATCCCGAGTGTGCCCAAAAAGAAGAAATAATTGTAAAAAAATAAGACATTATTAAAAAATGAAGACAATATAAATCAATGAGCATAAAAAAAAGAAAAGAACGAATAATAAGTAAAGTATAATAAAAAATCTTAACAGCTACACCACACTAAGAATAACGTCACCAACACTTTTAAAGAACACCACAGTGAAAGGAAAAGGATAAATAACCATTATTACATTGAACACTTAAAATAAGTTCATTTATTCAAAAGAAAAAGTGACAAAAAAACATTTGCGTTAATCGAGGTGGAACCTAGGTGGCCATATTTAAAACTGTCGTCATCATACAAACTAGGCAAAGCGACACCATACTTAATGGACTTTGGTCACACAAATTAAATAGTTATTGCTTTATATTTTAAACAAAATCAACCATTTATGTATTAGTAAGTAAGAGTTTAGTTATTTGTAAGTATTGTACCTCTTAAAATGCATTTCTGACTTTTCGTAGCAGTTAAAAAAAAACCCAATAATTCTTATAATAAAATTAGAAACAATTAAATTTGTTACAATCGACCCGAGATAAAGATTCAATCCAGGAAACAACACTTTCGACCCAAAAGTCGTGTAACTGAATAAGAAAAGAATAAAAGTAAATAAAAAAGAATTAATTATCATTTAATTGAGTTTTATTTGTTAAATAAATTTAGTTTAAAGGATTTCTAGGTACAAGAGGAAGAGTGAACACAGGTTGGTAATTGAACTGCATCGAGAAGGCGTGAATAAGCAGATAACCTATATCCTACGAATCGATTCTACAATCGAATCGAACTCACTGAAAACATTTCTTTAAAAATAAAAAATTTTACCAAACCGATGAAACCAAATAGACTTTGAAAATAATTTTTTTTTACAAATAATCTCGTGTTAAATAATTTGAACAACGAATTAAATCACATTAGATACAATTAAATAAATAATTATTGAAAAAAAATTTAAATTTTTTTAAAAATAAAAAATAGTAAATAATAAAAAATAAAAAGAATGAAGAGGTAAGATAAATAAGTTTGATGTATTACCAATGGCGCTCAAACGTGAGGCCTAACGAAATAAATTTCAAAGGGAAATCATCAAGAAAGAGTTAAATAATTAATAAGGATCAATTATCTTGATACGATTAATATAAAAAAATATTAAAAAATTGACGCCAACAACTTGGGGCAAATAAAAACACAAATTATAGACGATAAATCCCTTCCAATTACAAAATGGTGCCCAACTAGCGAGACTGAAGTTAGGGGATTATTAGGCGATATAAAGAAAACAATAGCTGACCTAACTTCCTAATTTTAGCTAGGCAACTGCTATAAGTTCAGAAATGTCAAGGAGAAGAGGAACTTCAGCACAGCGGACAGCGGACATGGAACAAGAATTAGAAATGCTAAATAAAGAAGCAACAGCAGTTGAAGAAATAGAAATGCTACAACCTCCAAAGGAAAGAGAAAGAACTCAGGAGAGCGGTGACTCGAACAACATGCTACAAGTCATGAAAGAAGTGTTACAGCAAATGAAGAAACTTGAAGACAACAACGATACAATAAAACAACAAATGAAACAAGATAGCGAAACATTAAAACAACAAATTCGGGAGGACATTAATCTAAAAAATGAAACAATAAAACAACAAATGAAACAGATCAAGGAAAGCCAAGAAACATCCAAGCAGAACAATGAAACAATAAAACAAAATCATGAAATGATGACACAACAATTAGTGGAGTACCGAGAAGATATAAATGCTAGAATTACTGAAACCAATGAGAAGATAGAATGGATGAATGAAAATTTGGTTCAATTCAGAGAAGAGATTATTAACAAAATCCTCGACGTTGAAAACAACAGTAAGATTAGAGTCGAACAACTTCGACAAGAAACACAAGAAAAATTGGAGAAGATGAACAAAAAGGTAGATACGAAGTACACTCAAATTGAAACCAGTTTTGAACAAGTACAAGGTCAGGTGAAGGAAAACCGCAACAGAATAGAGGATTTTAAACAAATGAAATAACAAATGAGATGACAGAAAATAGAAGCCCTGCAGGAAAGGTTAAAAAGAAACACAGGATCACTCAACCAACAAGTGAAATGGTGGAGAGAAGAGTTAGACAATGATCGAAAACAGATAGTAGAAGAAATACCAAACAATCAAAACATAGAACAATTAAGTCAGGAATAGAAGATAGTCGTAAGGAAATAGAAAATAAAGAAGACACAAGTGAATTATTACCTGAAAATAAACATAACAGAAACAAGGAAAATTCTAAGCAACTAGAAAAGAAAACAAAGAAAATAAGAAGAATACATCCTAATAAACCAATAAATACAAGAGAAAATTTGGAGATGATGAACAATGGACTAGTAAACGTACGTAATCTCCCTATTACCGAGCATAGAGAGATAATGAATTTTAAAAATGGTAGGAGAAGCTTAACAGAAATTTTAGAAAGGACTCACAATAAAACAGTGAGTAAGGACTTCAGAAAATTGATATTCAATGTAAATATACTTGAAATAAAAATACATGATAAGATATCAATGATACCACCGATAATAATTGATATACCATCGACATGTTTGTTTAGGAAAACAGATGATAGAGTGATTACTATAGGACTTGATACTAGTGAAAATATGGTATTAGAAACATTGAATTATAAGGTAATGGAGAGTTATATATAAAGAAAGCAGAAATGATTCGGAACCCAATAGTAATCCGAACAAGTGCAAAGGAAGTAAGTGACCATGGTTAAACTAAGCACTGACACATCGAGAAAAGAGACGGATTTTTGGAGATAGACAAAAGCAAATCAAATAAGAAAAAGAAACAATAATATATTAAAATAATGAAAATAAGACTAACATTTAAAGGTATTAAACTAACGATTAATCAAGACGAAGTATTATTTAGGAAAATATAATAAGGAATTTATAAGAAGTGAAAACAGGGTAAAATGAAAACAGAAAACGACGTAGAATAAATCAGAAAAAAACTACATTTAGTACCAACAGAAGCAAGGATTCACACGGGAGCGAATGTTTCACTAATGGACAACATTGAGCTAGACAGAATTAAAGAACTCACTACAGAAAGAATACCTACACTACCAATTAATATTACAAGTATTGGAGCCACAGGAAAACAAAACCAGACCATTAAACTGCAAATAAACCTGGACGATACAAACAAACGAATAGGAATTCCTATGGTGTTTTTTGTAACCCAAGGGTTACTTTTAAAGGTATTAATAGAGTGTAGTATGCTACGGTACCACTCTACAAAGGTGAATTATCGACTGAGATAATTGGAAGCATACGTGCCCCTCAGTGTCTGAATTCATATTATGTTAGGGAAAATAATAGGTTACCCATAGGAGAAAATAATCATGTAACGGAATTCAGTTTATGGCAAGAGAAGATAGAAGAAATAATGGAATTTCAAGGTGGGAACTTCGAAGAAATTATTAGTGTAGAAGAAAAGAAAAAACTTTCTCTGTGTACTTAAATTTAAAGATGCTGTCAGTTTTAACAGGAGGTCATATCCTATTGCTCAAGCTCTAAAAGAAGTAACTCCACATATACGAGTACCATTGTAGGGACACCAATAAAATAAAAGGGGTGAACAACCAAACAGAGTTGAAACCATATTTTGAATCAGATTTTTTTTTTGGTCTAACAGTTTATTTTACCCAAACCCTGTTTAGACAAAATAAACATGTTTGGTGGTGGTGGGGGGGGGGTATTATGTAACATAACCAAAATCCAACCACTCTATACCAAAAAGAGATTATCTACGGGATAAATAAAATAGAAAAACTTTGTGTAAGAAAAATAATCGTGTTTTGGTGGGGAGGTATCTGTAATGTAACAGAA
This sequence comes from Magicicada septendecula, assembly GCA_034769895.1. Taxonomy (NCBI): domain Eukaryota; kingdom Metazoa; phylum Arthropoda; class Insecta; order Hemiptera; family Cicadidae; genus Magicicada; species Magicicada septendecula. Next base: position 1,056,897,083 of record CM068367.1, read on the forward strand.
TGGGGGGAGTAAGCAAATGTAAAAACCCATAAAAACCAATAAGAAAAAATATAAAAACAAAACCATTCTAAAACGATACTGAAGTACAATACAGTTAATAAATAAACTAATGTACATTAATTTTAAGAAAATACTATATGTAAGATTACATGATAAAAGTGGAAATAATACTTACATAAGAAGGTAACAAATAATTTTCAAACAATCAAAACTGGATAGATTAATTATTTCTAAGTGTGACAAATAAAATCCAAACAGTGCAATACTAACCAGTGATAAAATAATAAACCAAGTGTTTTTTGAACAAGTATCACCAGTCAAGTGCTAATATTAAGTATATAGATAATAATTGGGAGAATATTTGTTTATATTCCAAATTCCGTAAACCTATAGGAATATGACTATGTTAAAGGGGAAAGGGATACCATTAATTATGGTACCAAACAGTAATCAATTAATTAACAAAGCAAAGTGGACTAAAAAAATATGTTATTTCTAAGTGTTAAACAATTGTATAGATTAATTAAAAAGCAGTTTATTTGTTCAAATGTTCAGTAGAATCATAGCCATGTGATCATGAGATTAAACTAATACGATAGTATATCTTTTTGTTTTGTTAAGATAGTGAAAATAAACCAGAATTGTTAAGTAGATGTTCTTTATTAATAATAATCACAATGTAGTAAATAACTTAAGGAATCTTAACATGATTTTGTGACAGTCAAATGACTAAAAGGCCTATAAACAGAATTTTTGTAATGATGATAAAACATCTAATATTGGGTCAAGATATATCATAAAGGGGATCTAGTTTACGATGGTACGGCAAAGTCAAACTTCCATGTACTCGTTTGTACTTACTTTACGTGTCCAGATTTCTACTGGATCTGTATTATTCACAAGTAACTAATGGCAGGTTATGGAGGTTATGTACGACAATGTAACTTAAATAAAATTCCCTTTGTTAGTGTATATTAAAAGAGTGTAGTTATTTGAAGTACAGAAATTAGTTTCCATTTATCGCACATAATTACTGTACAGAGACGATTTTTGGAGGTTATGTCTACGTTTAACAATGTAACTTAACCTTTTAGATTTTTAAAATTAATTAGACCTAACAAAAATTTCCTTAGTTAGTGTACATTCAAAGGCTGTATTTATTGTATGGATAAAAGGCTGTATTTATTCGAAGTACCGGAATTAAAACCTAGTGCCAATTTATAACGTGTAACCTAGTACAATTAAACGTATAACCAAACAAGTACATTAAAATCCTTTTAACTTGTGAAGAAAACAGATATAACATTTCCAAACAAGAAATCTTCAATTCTCTCCCTATTTGTTTTATAAAAACTGGAGTTTCTACTGCACTTAATTTAATATACATAATTGTTCCTGATCTTGTTGGGTAACATTATATTAATACATCTGCTTTCTACTAATATGTGCAAACAATGTTTTTAATGTAGGGCCCTAAACATCTTTAAAATTTAAACAAAGTCTAATGAGCAATTTGACCTAACCTGAATTACTATATCAAAGAATATCTTATTAGGCCATTTAGCTTTGTATATACATTTAATACATCTTACTTAGTATACTAACAGCACTGCTCTGTCTCACAGTACCACAACACATTACACTAACTCAAAAGAATTTCTTGTTTTCAGTTTTTAAAAAAGTTGAAATTGTGTATTGTGCCGTAGTTATATTGAAAGGTAAACACCACGGCCAGTTTAATTGTATTTTCCGTGCATTCAGTGCATTATCGCCACATGTTACGATGCCTGCCTTGATATCGAGATACAGTCGTGCGTGGCGACCTTGAGTGGTGACGTCATTTGGCTGACAGTGGCGTCCACTTGTCAACGAGATTTAGTCAGCTATGTTCGAGTTTTTATAAGTTAGTGCAGCGTCTTCATCGGCCTCTTTTCTCTTTCCACTTTGGTGCGACTTGGATTGTGACGGCATAACGTGTGATTCCACTATGACGAGATAATTCTATAAAGAGCTTCAGGTGAGCCAGTATTGAGGGTTTATATTTAATTTTAATCTAATTGGTGTGTGTGTGTGTGTGTGTGTGTGTGTGTGTGTGTGTGTGTGTGTGTGTGTGTGTGTGTGTGTGTGTGTGTGTGTGTGTGTGTGTGTGTGTGTGTGTGTGTGTGTGTGTGTGTGTGTGTGTGTGTGTGTGTGTGTGTGTGTGTGTGTGTGTGTGTGTGAAATGTAATGATAGTGTGTGTGTGTGGCTCAGGTGGTCCATGTTCGTGCCGGTAAAAATACGAGCACGTGGTAAAATTATTTTACAGTCAAGTTAAAGAAATAATGTTAGAGACAGAGTAAACTTAAAATAAAAGAATTAAATGAAGTATGAATTTATAATTGTGGTTCCATGAAGTCTGGTTATTAATTGAAATAATTATAAATGTAGTAGCAGAGACCACGTGCTCGTCAGTCAATGATAATGTGAACTTAAACATACGAGGTAACCCATAAAATTGTTCAAGCTTAAAGTGTAATGGTTTCTGTGTGACAAGGTGAAATTTAAAATTCAAATTAAAAGCCCGATGGGTGATTTTGACCGGAGTTAATGACCGGCATTTGTGGTATTGAAATTATAGTGGCGTATGTGAGCTGAGTGCTTTGACGAAGGAATGTTGGGGTGGTATGTGTATATATCTGAATCGAATATACAAGTAAAATTTTTCACAGGTTTCCCCACTTTAGTCGGGAGGAAAGGGGTCCACGTGATGGGCACTCTACATCTTTGCCTATCCGCAGAGCCTGCGTAAGAAGCCCGAACACCGTCACGCCATCCGACATCACTCTTCACACACCACAGAAAATGCAGGAACATACTTAGTGCATCTGAAAGATCAGGTGGGAACTTTCCTTTATTTTATAAACTTCACACACGAAGTGCTCCGCAGGTTATCGGGTAACACACACGCTGAAACCTATTTCTAGAAATTAGACTCATGCTTCAGAGTTAACGTTACTGAACATGTTTCGTGAAGACATGGTAAAGTGTGGACACTGATGACTGTGTTATGAATAACTTATAAGTATTTGTGTTTTGTATTTGCATAGAGTCAAGGGTTACCTTTGTATTATCTAAATATTTAATTCTATTACTGCAAAAGAGAAAAACGAATTTGAAATTTTGTTGACAAGATCCAGACTTAAAGAAAATGTAATACTCTGAGAGTACTTGCATCTGCCTGTCATATGACTTGTGATCCTGCACGTTCCAATTCTTTCTCTTTTTCTAAATTTAAAGATCCTGTTGTTTAGTTATTTTGTTTGGTTCAGCTTAATTCAATTTATCATAGTACTATAATATTCATATATTTAATTAACTTAACAAAAAGAAGCCACATATTTTAATATTTATTTAACAACTAATTTACAACATATTTTAATATTTAAGTAACATACTTAAACCTCGGTTTACTGTGATCACTGGTTTCAATTTAATGCGATTAATCCTAGTGATGGGGAACAGGTAGATGAAAGTACTGCTACACACTTAAGGAATTAGTTTTCTTTGAATTTATTATTAATTATTAATCTGATTATTATTGTGTTATCTAATGATCATGGATTGTTTGCTCCAGACACTTATAATTATCATATGTTAATGAATGTTCCTGCATTACTAATGCAATACAAACAATTTCTTTTTTAAAATAAAATGCAGAAGTACAAGTTTATGATAAAAATAATAAATTCAGTAGTTGGCATGCCATTATTCAATTGTTGGAAATACTTTGATATATTCTTGTTGTTATTAAACCACCATGTGACTTTAAAGAGAGATTTGACTGGATGTTAAGAATTAAGAAAAACTCAATCAAGATGATTGTAAAACCAATTGTTTAAAATTCAAAAAAAAAAATTAATAAATAAATAAATCTTGTTATTGTTGATCAAGTGTTTTCTTGCAAGACCTGTCACTATGGGCTCAGCACATTTTATTTCCATCTAGGCCATGTGCCTAGTCTTAAATATTAAGTGACGCCTCCCCAGAAAAATAAAAAAAATAAAAAAAAAATAAAATAAAAATTTGGAGGTTAGAAAAAGGGTGTAAAAAAATATATTCTGGGACTAAGGGGGCATTTCAATGGTAGCAGAGTGTGGTTATTTAAGCCCCTGAGCCAAAAATGTGACAGGACTTGCAAGATAGCTTGTGAGGTTTTCTTTGGTGGATTTTTGCAGGGTAAGTTTCAAGTGCAGTAAAAGTGGGTGTGGTTACAAATAAACCTGTTGAAGTGGAAAGGAGACTCAAACAGGGTTTTATTATTGTTATATGTTGAGTGTATAAAATGTTGATGTTGTACTTTGTGATATATATATATATATATATATTGTTACAACACAAATAAGCCACCCCAATACCAGGGATAAAAAAGATGATTCTGAATATAAAATAATACTTCATATAAAATAAAATGTTTAATATAAAGAAAATAAAAAGACAATGACACGACAAACGACGACACGACCTAACCCAAGTGATTGACTCAACCAATATAAGGAAACAAAAGAAGAAGGGAACAAACAAAAAACAAACGAGAATAAAACCAAATAAGAAAGTGATTAACCAAACCAAATGGAAAAAGGGAAAAAACCGAAACCAAGCAAAAATGAAACAAAGTGAAGGAATTGAACGACTCAATGCCACTTATTAAAATGAACCCAAAGGAGAAGATGGAAAAACAAGATAGAAAGGAAATACACCGAAGGTGAAGAAGGAAGAAAATGAAAAAGAAACAAACATAAGATAAAGGGAAATAAATGAAAAGGAAACCCAATGATAAGACACAAACAAGTAATAAAGAAGAGAAGCAGGAGAAATGATACACTCAATGTAAGGTTGAAACAGAAACCAATAAATAACTTAAGTAATAAATAAATATTATTATCAATTAATGGATAATAAAGTAAATGACAATTGAAAGAAACCCAATTAAAGAATGTTAACTATAAAAGCAAACTAACCCACATATTAGAGTTAGAAGTAATGTTAAAATCAATAGAGACATAAAATTGTTAATATTATTAATGATGTTTGTAATGAAAGAGATAGTACGGTAGTGAGAAAGTAATAATAGGGATTACCCATTTAGAAACACTTAAAACCAAAAACATTTTAGAAGTGCAAAAATGGAAGTGAAAATTCCAAAATAAAGTGATAAAGAAAAAACACTAAATAAATTATAATCAACAATAAATAATTTAAAAGTGAAGGTGATGATTAAATGAGAATAATGTATTATAAAGAATGTCAGTATAGTGAAAGATAGTGAAGGATAAAAGCATAAACACATAGTAAATCAATAAGAAACACTGAAGGGTTAACAGTAAAAAATATTAGTAAATAAGAAAGTTGTTAAGAATAAGATTAAGTGTAAACAGTTAATTAATGTATAATGAACACTGAAAAGTGATGAAAACAGAATTAATTAAGAAAGAACATTAATGTTAAGTTTAATTGAATACAGTTATAATTAAAAGGGAGAATCCCATGAAAGAGAAAACAGATAGTGTTAGCATGGAGTGAAAGTAAAGAGTATTTAAAAAATTAAGAAGTTAAAACAAATCAATAAACACCCCATGTTACCAGGGATCATTATTATTAAAATAAGTTCAAAAAATGTGATGTTGTTTATCACCCAAAAAATGATATAAAGGGAAATGAACTGTAAACAAATGTTATCAAATAATTATTAAATAATTGTTTATGAATAGGATATGGCTGGAAGAATTATACAGACCATAGGCCTAGATGTTGTATTTTATATGAACAAAAGTAGTAAATAATAGCCACATTGTTTTTATTGGCAGATTAAATAAATAAGAAAGTAAAGAAATGTAAACGAGAAAACCAGATAGTAAATAATCAGCAATTCATGATGTATAAAATAATAGTAACATAATAATAACACTACAACAGAGCCAAAACACATCAATAAACAACACAACCAATTATAATAACAATGCTAAGCTCATTAAGCTAAAAAGAGACATAATTTGTACGAAATGAGTAAATACAAATAATGGCTACTTAGGCCTAGGAAAATGCCTAACTGTCAAGAACAAACAAATACAAATTGTAATAAGTTAACAAAGAAATTAGCAAATCCGAGGCGAATAACTAACCAAGGATAAATTGTAAATCATTTTTAAAGCAAAATATTATAATAAGGATTTAAATTAAAAAAGATATGTAATTAGCAAGTATTAAAATAATTGAAGAGCACAGGGGAAAAAGGATGAGAGTCCATTTTTTGTCAATTTTTATATGTGGATATAATAACGCGCGTATTTTAGAGTAGAATTCGGTAGTGTATTCATACATGGGAAAAAGAATGAGGGTCGCAAGTTATAGTGATTTATCTAAAAAGCTGTGCAGGGGAAAAAAGATGAGGGAACCAGCGGTTGTATGGAAGAAGAATGAGAGTCCAATGTTTCGGAGTCGTACTGTTGGCTGCAGTGGGTAAAGAACCTTTAACCTAGTATTGTTTTTCACCCATGCGTGCAAGCAGCTGTTGCCTGTAGGTCTTGTTTCTGTGTGCGATTTTGTGAGCAATATTGTGGTTGAATTGAGTGATTGAGCTGTGAGTGAAGTTAATCCATTAATTGAAAAACATTCAGACATTATGTCAGAAGAAATATCAGACAATGAGGTGTTACTTTCATCGAGTTCTAGTCGAAAACGAAAGTCATATGGAAGAATGAAAGACGTTGCTAAGAAATTAAGGTTATCTACCCACGAAACCAGTGCTGACTGTAAGTGTTTGAAACTTAAATGTTTTGAAAACATTAATAAAAACTAACAAGAACAGATTATTTTAACTTTCAACAAATTGCCAACTTATGATGGGCAATCCAGATATTTTTGTGGTTTAATTTCCTGTAAACCTGTATTACGCCACCGACCCAGGAAATGCGAAGCTGAGGCCAAAATTCATTCCCATTCTTACAGTTATAAAGTCAGAATCCTATGAGATAATAAATTATTTGAAATTGATGTTTGTTATAAAGCATTTCTGTCACTACATGGCATAACTGCTAAACGGTTACAAACATTACAGAAGGGATAAAGGCAACAGGTACTGCTTCTAGAGACGGTCGCGGTCGCCATTTTTCAAGGCCTAACAAGCTGTCTGACAAAATTTTAGAAAAAGTCAATGAACACATACTTTCATTTAAGGGACGGAACTCCCATTACAGTCTGTCAAAATGTAAGAAAATCTTTCTACCGGCAGAACTTTATGTTAAAAGAATGTACTCTATGTACACTGAGAAATATCCTAATCATGTTTTGTCGTATGAAAAATACAGGGAGATTTTTAACACAAACTTCAACATTAGCTTTGGCTACCCTAGATCTGACACGTGTAGTTTCTGTGATGAGGTGAAGGTGAAGGTTGATGGGTTACAGGTCGAGATTAATACAGTACAAAAAGATGACATTACAAAAACTATGAATTTGAATTCACAGCTAAAAGCCCTTCTGCTGGAAAAGCAACTGCACTTAAAAAAAGCAGAATTTTTCTTTACTTTATATATCTCAATTTCTCTCTTTCTCTCTCTCTCAAAACATTTCTCACCATCATACCAAGCTACACACTCTCTCTCCATATATGCAGGGGACTCTACTACTTTATCACTGCACCACCTGTGAAGTGCACAAAAAAAACCAGGGACCACTTTATTTGTAGACATTTTGTCTTCCAAATACGCATTGAAGGCACTCTTGTCCTTCCTAAACACACGTGAAGTCTTTACTTCACCCCCTACTACAACATTACGGGAAAAATTTACCCCCTGCAACCCCTTTATCTGTAAATTCTCTCTATACTTTCTCTCTAATTCATCAACACTTTTTATCACTTCATTATCAAATTCTACTCCCATTATACTTTTATCACCACTCTCAATACTCACACAATTATTTTCTAACACCATATTTGTAATTCTATCATAATTCTCACCACTTACCTTGTTTTTGTCTATCTCTAACTTGTCTACTTTGTCAATACTACAATTTTGTTTCTGTATTTCGTTTTTAAATTTTTCTAATTTCTCTTCTACTTGGTTTAATTTGACATTCTGTAAAGTATTCTGCTTTTTTAACTCACTCTCAAAACTATCTAATTTTGCATTAAGCGTACCATTCATTTGATTGAATTTGTCACTGATTAACGTGAACAATTTTTCTAATGAGATTTTATTTTCAACTTCCATGGGTGTTGAGCTAATGTGTCTTTCCAATAAAATGGATTCTGTTTCTGAATTTTCTATTTCTATGCTATTGTTATTTTCTGCCATTTTGTATTTAGTATTTAAATGGTTATTTATCTCTATTTGTATTTGACTACGCAATATACTCAACTCGTATTTAACTATTTACCTTTAACAACATAACCTCTCATTCATTATATATCGTCTTCTGTGTTTCTCCATCTATCTGTTTTATATAAATTAATTTTATACAAAGTCCACTGTGAGGGCGACCAATTGTGCATTTACCAACTTATAAGTCCCTGTGAGGGCGGCAATTGTGCATTTACCCACTTATTATAAATATTATTAGCACATATATTTAGTAAGATATAGATAACAAATACCATAATTCGGTATTAATGATACTCACCAATTTCATTAGTTGCCGGGCTCATTTTCTTCCTTTATAACTTGTTTTCTACCTAAGGGGTACCAGGGTTCGGGTACAGGAAGATTTTGAAACACAGTTGACGACACAAATGATAACCAGATATTCTTGAAATTAACCATCAAATTTAATTCAATCGAAGGTAGTACACATACAACCATGCGGTCAAAATAGTGACGTCATATGATATGACCCAAAACAAAATGGCGGCTACTTTTTCTATCTCTTTTTATTCTCTATATTTCTTTATCTGTTGAATTAGTATCAATGTAAACTTTATTGCTGCAGCTTAAAATCATTTATTAATAGTTAATTAGTTACTACACAAACCAATGCCCTCGGCTTATGTTGTTCTGGCCATACATTCACGCATTCATTCTCACACATTCAACTTCAGACCCGTACATTCTTTTTTATTATCGATTTGGTATTTATGAGCTCATTAACTATAAAAATTACAAGAGGAACTTCTCTGCTTGTTAGGTGGTGGTGTCCATCCGTTGTTGGTGTGAGACTCCCATGGTGATGGTCGGTGTTCGCCTTTAATTCCGCTGAGTTTAATTAGATAGATGTGTGCACTGAATTTACATTTTTTATATATTTATACTGTTAAATATGATGAGCCTTCATTGCTCCACTACTGTTGATAACATTTTTGTTAGTTAAATTAAAGTATTGTTAAAAAGTTATACACACAACGATACATCGCTGTGGCTCCTCTGAAGAATGGCGTTGAAATGAGAGCGAGGCAAGTGTAATTTCTTGCTTGTGTGTGTGTAGTTCTTATGTCATCCCGCTTTGTCTTGCTGGACAACGCCTCGTTGCACACATTGTACTCAGTGCGTCATTGTTCTTAGCGATGACGGACTAGTGTTATAGCCCAATCATAATGCATATTGTGGTACTTCGTCATCAACACCGCCATGGTATATTTTGCTGTTTTCACGTCCACCGGAGACCTTGGTGTTTTACTCTGGCCGAATTTACGTTGTTCCGTTTTCCAGAGGGACAATGTACCTAACCATTCTGTATGTTTAAAAAAAATACATAATAAAACAATGAAAATACCCATAATTCCCATAATTCTGGTACTGAGTCATTCTGTACTGTTACACTCTACATTTCCAGTAGAAGAGCTACATAGCTCGATAATAAAGTACTTTATCCCAACCGGTATTCACGAAGAAATTAAAAGAAAGACTGTACTCCGAGTACAAGGAAATCAGGAGAGATTAGCTCATTACATCTCCGATATCAGGGAGTCATCTCGACTACTACGTGTAGATTGGAATGAGACACAGATGGTCGACACCATTTTAATAGGACTGTCACCTGAGGAAAGATCTCGTTTATCGTTGATAAATAGACCAAACACAATTGCAGATCTAGAACAGTGCAGTATCCATTCGTCAAATGTATGGTACTCTGATCAAAAGAGACATGCAATGAAACCCGCAGAAACTAATAGAAATGAATTGCGAGCCCTAGTGCCCGATGTAACAACCCCGCATGAAAGGCAAGTTTTCAGTAGACCTCACAATGTGCGCAAATCTGGTAAGTTAAGTGTAACACCATATAAAGCGGAAACAAAATACCCTCCTCGCAATAAACCCATCTGTTATAATTGCGGCAAATATGGACACATAAGAAAAGACTGCAAGAGTAAGCCATTGGAACGGAAACACTCAGATCCAAAAAAACATGTAAGGCAGGGAGACCCGAAATCCTGTGTCTTCCGCAGCAACTCGAAATCTGGTGAACATAAAGAAACTTATAAAAAAAAAAATATATATAAAATATTTTATAACCAACGTGGAAGGAAAAGAAGTTCGAAAGAAATAGATCCCTATGTGAGAGAATTTCGTGAAAAATGTAACGCGATAAATAAATGTAACTGGACTAAAAGTCTATTACCATTAATATGAGTTGACTTAGGCGTTACCTCCACCATCGCATTAATTGATTCGGGATCTAGCAGAACTTTAATCAGCCAAGAATTAGCGGACAAATTAGAAAAACGCCATCTAGTAAAACGGAGTCAACTGGTGAATATAAAGTGTGCTACCGCCAATAAACGAAATATAATAATAAAACTGAGCATTACCGTTAAGGTTAAAATCAAGAACCTAACCTGGATGTTTACAATGTTAGTATGTAAGGAATTAGGACCTGATTTAATATTAGGAGCAGACTTTATTAGTAAAACGGGAATGATTCTTGACATCTATGAGCAAAAATATTATTTCCGATTCGACCGTACACGGAAATATAAATTTGATAGTAATAATAAAAAAAAGAAAAGTGGTTCATCTACTGCACATGTGATACACCAAGAGTCAGATTTATCTCATCTAGAAAGTAGAGATAGAGTGAGAATACTGAAATTAATAAAAGAATTTTCCTCAGTTCTTACACCTAAACTAGGACTCACTAAACTAATAGAGTATAAAATTAATCTGAGTGATCAGAAAGTAATACGCCTACCTCCGTACAAGTTGTCACCTCCCAAGATGGAAGTGATGAGAAACCATATCAACAAGTTGTTGGAGCAAGGAGTCATTGAACCCTCTACTTCCCCATATTCTTCACCCTCCTTTTTAGTACCTAAAGGTCACGATAAACACAGACTAGTTGTGGACTACAGGCAATTAAACAAAAGAATAGAATTTGAATCTATCCCTCTTCCAGACATCCATAGTGCTTTCCATTACTTCACGAAAGCTATGGTCTTTACGGTAATGGATCTGAATCAAGCTTTTCACCAAATACCCCTTTCTGAAGAATCAAAACGTCTAACCGCGTTTGCAGTTCCTTTTAACTTGTACCAATTTACTAGAGTACCCTTTGGAATATCTCAAGGAAGTTCCGTATGTAGTAGACTATTAGAAAGGATATTTCACGATATTAAATTTAAATATGTGTATCACTATTTGGACGACATCGTTATATATAGTGAATCTATGGAACTACATCTTAAACACCTACACGAAGTGTTATCTGGGTTACTAAGAGCAGGATTAACTGTTAACCCAAAGAAGGTAAGTTTTGCCGTCCCACAGTTTTCATTCTTAGGTCACATCGTGAAAGCGAATGGAAAGGTAAGCATAATTAACGAACTCGCGCTATTAGAGAATTTTCACCCCCACGAGATGCAAAAGGTATAGCCCGATTTTTGGGAATGGTAAATTATTTCCACAAATATATTCCCCATCTTGCCGAAATAGCAGCACCCCTAAATTCCTTACGAAAGAAGGGAACGAAGTTTGAATGGAGCTCACGACATCAAAACGCGTTTGAGCAACTTAAAGAAAGTATCATATCTCCCCCAGTTTTTCAACTAGCGGATTTCACGAAACCTTTCGTAGTGCAGACTGACAGTTCCAGTGTAGCGTTAGGTGCAGTGATATATCAAGAGATAGAAAACTGTAGACTACCTATTAGTTATGCATCGCGAACACTGAGCGACCAAGAAAGAAAGTATTCCGCATATGAATTGGAATGTTTAGCAATTGTTTTTGCATTCGAGAAGTTTAAACCCTTCCTAGAACATAAAGAATTCCTTTTGGAAACTGACAATCAAGCGTTATCTTGGTTACTGAATCACCCTAAACAGTTAGGACGTATTGGGAGATTGATATTGAAGTTAAACTGCTACAAATTCAGAGTGCAGCATATAAAAGGTACACAAAACGTAGTCGCTGATACCCTGTCCCGTATGTTCCAGTCGCCCACTAAAACTCCCGAAAGCAAGGAGAATCCGGAAATAGCACTTGCTAACGCCGTAATTACTGAGTTCCCCCTTGCCTTTACAAACATTGCTCTGTATCAACAACAAGACCCCTTACTGAAGCCTATTATAGAACAACTTACGCAAGGTATTAAATCCGAAAAATACGTTTTGAGTAAAAATGTACTATGTCACAAGATAAGAAGCGGAAAGGAACTAAGAATAATAGCCCCTGATGTAATTAAGCCCATGCTGATGGAATACTTCCATTCATCTACCATAGGAGCCCATATGGGAATCAATAAGACAATACATCGAGTTCGAAAGGAATATCATTGGAACAATATGAACAGCGAAATAGCCAGTTTCGTAAAGAAATGTACATTATGTGCCCAGCCAAGAAATAATCAAGTAAGCCAACTGATTTCAGAAATCCCTAAGACCCCTTTTTCTAAACTTTATCTAGACTTTTCAGGTCCATATCCACGATCCAAGTCAGGTAATACAATGTTACTCATCTGTGTAGATTTGTTCACCAAATTTGTTTGGATGTATCCCATGCGACGAGCATTAGCGTCGACGACTGTAAAAATATTGCAGGAAAGATTATTTAAAGACTACGGTACACCTGTACGTATAGTATCAGATAATGGACCACAGTTTAAAGCGAAAGAATTTAGGAATATGTGTTTCAAGTTAGGAATAGACCATATAACCACTACGGAGTATCGACCGCAAGGCAATATTGCTGAAAGGTATCTACGAAACCTCAAATCTGCGTTAATCGCCTATCATGCGAACGATCATACGTCGTGGGACCAAAACCTATCCTGGATTCAATACGCCTTTAATTCAGCTTATCACGAAGGTCACAAGTCGACCCCGTTTGAGTTACTGTACAAGTACCGACCAAACCACCCTTTGTCCACAAAATGGGATATACACGACCTGCAGCCTCCGCAAATAACGGATAAGTAGATAAAGCAAATATGGAATAAAGCCCGCTCTAATTTAAGAGCGAACTTAGAGAAATCCAGAAAATACCACGAGAAAGGTATTCATAACAATTCAATGAGGTACCAAGTAGGTGACTTAGTAATGTATAAGACTCACCGCACTAGTAGTGCAATTGATAAGACCACCTCTAAACTATCATACCGATGGTGTGGCCCTTACCAAATCCAGAAGTATCTAACTCCAGTTACAGTAGCCCTGTACGAACCTGCGACTCAAAAATATGTGCGGAGAACACATATTTCGCAGCTAAAATTGTATAAGAAGAAGAGAAGGAATAGTATAACCCAAAGAAGAAAAGGTAATACTAGGTAGTGAAGTATATTATGCTTCTGAAACCTTGGAAAATGTTAAACGTAGAGTTTGGAAATGAGGCCTGATCAACCTGAGATCCAGTTCTGCAAAGAATAAGTAAATGAGTACTCAATGAAAACAAGACAGAATTCTAAATAGCAAAAGATTTAGAAAATTACTCTACAGAGAAAGAGTAAGACAACCAAAAAGAAAAAACCGGTAGTAGTTTTAAGTGATAGAGATAAGAAAGAGTTTTGTGTTTTAATATGTAGATATTAAGTGTGAATAGTATGTAAAAAAAAAAAAGAGGTAGTTAATAAGAAAATATAAAGGTATATTGTGTTATGGAGAAGAAGCAAGTAGATATAACGCTAACCAATAACTATGTGAAAGAAATTACACACACTGACACCATACATGCTCCAAGTCCCCAATTGTGCATTAGACTCACAAAAAGCACCCGTAACGTGAAACTTAAGCGGTGGAGTATGTGACGATTTAAATTCTAACTGTAATCGTAAATAAAAAAAAATTAAGTTTGCGAGCGATTAAATCTCACTATAAAACCTAAACCCCCGTATTAACTCAGTATGAGAATGAGAAGTGATTAAAAATCTAAAGAAACACTAATAAAAAGGCCGAATTGTAAAAAGTTATTATTATCATATTTAACCCTTTGCTAGTCATCATGCGGTGACCTGTTAATTCCGGACTCAACGTGTTTATCGAGTCGTCTGTAATTTAGGAAGATATAAAATTCATAATGTTTATAATTAGAAATTTGAAGACACAAATAGTAGTTAAAATAACTCGCTTAAATTATATATGTATAATTAAGGTATGGTTTTTGGTAATAAGAATGTTAACTTAAATAAAAATAGGAACTATATTGTCGCGGAGTAATTGCCCCTCTCCTTTGTTATGTACCAGTTGAATCGAGCAAGGGACTCGCTATGTTGCCTTCACACCGTACAGACGTAAGAGCGAGAGCTCTACCAAAATGTATTTGATTTGTTTGTTTTATTTAACTGTAGTATATTAGCTACCACTGCTAAACGTGGAAAGCATTGTGTCATGTATCAATAACATAAATATGTGTTAAGAAGAAGATGTAAAATGTAACACAAAAACAGAACTAGTGGTAAGCAAGATGACGTCTCCCCTCAAGAGGTAACTCCAATTACAACATAACTCCTGAAGATGTGATCTGCAGAAACTTCATAAAGACACGTATACGATGCATAAGACGCTGCCTAGGACATCCGTGAATCTACATCTACTTACACCAAAGAAACTTCAATCTCCGCAGTGAACATCCGACCTAATTCTTGCCGAAGACTCGACCCAGATGATGACGCCGACTACAAGGATTCCCAAGACGGACACCCCAGGACGAGGTTACTACGTTCAATTGTAAAGGTGACTCGATAGCCTTGCTATCGAGAGTTAATCATATTTGATACACAACTCACTTCTAAAAGAGACTTTTCAAAGACGATTAATTTTATTTAAAAATTAAAATGAGACAATCTAAGAGTTTACTGTAAAATTCAATTATCATACGTTGTAACGCCTTAAATGTAAAAGTAAGTTATTATCACTTCAAGTAATAATGCCATTCTTCAAATGGTAAAAGAAGTCTTGCAAGCGTCTAAATGAACTGAAAATAATTAGAAGTCTTTACTATAAATATACATAAAGTAAACTCGGATCCGAGGTATAAGAATACATAATCAATTTGATCCCAAAGTTTTATGAAAAGCTTTTAAATATTTTAGTTTAATTAATGATCTCATGGGATCTTTTAGTAACTGTTGTTAATAAAGAGAAGTCGTCTTGTTACACCTGAAAATGAGTGCATAAATCAGTAAAATACCTACCCTTGTTTCCTTATACTTATAGTGAGTAATTTGTTCAATTACTTTTGACTTTAAATACAGTTCGTTACAACGTAGGCAGCCCATGTAATTGGCAGACGTCAGTTAAGATGGGTTCCCTGGATTTGTAACGCGGAAATACGTTACACAACAAATTTATTTTTATTCTTTTTCAATGTTTTGTATATAGTGATTATTTCTTATATTTTTCTTCCATTCCTTATTAAACTTCCATTATATCGGAATATAACTTTATTTATAGTTTGTTTACTAATTTCTACATATATTCTGCTGGTTTTTTGATCTTAGTCTGTTTCTTTTTATATTTATTATTTTTCCGATATCAAACGTTATCAATCGATATCATTCCACTATGGCATTATCATAATTTGTTTAAATTGAGTTGGTTTATTATATATTATTACTTATCAAATGTTTTTTTTCTAACTCCTTGACCTGTATTCATTAAGTATTATTAACTTCCGTACCTAACCTTTATGTTATAAGTTGTTATATACTGTTATTGGCTGTTAGGCCTTTCATTGTATATCGACCTACCTTTGTTTATAACTGGTGAACAACTAGCCTTTTTACATAAGTTTATACATATAATCAAACCTTAACTATTTACATTTACACAAATAATTATTCTTTTTATAACTAATAACAACTTTATCTTGATCTATGGATCACATATAAGAAAATTGAGATCCATTAACACTAATTAACTGCCTTCCTACACCCTTCTATAACAGTAATCAAATAATACATTTTGCTTCATTACTTTCTATTAATCAACAAGTAATTTGCATAATCTAACATAAACTTTAACATAACATTCATGGTAACAAAATAACATCATTAACTTCAGAATCCTTACTTTCTATTACTGTAATGTAAATTATTGTCTCGCTTTTATCTAATTTCACTGTCATTTATTTTGACATTTTCTGTATTGGTTTCTTTTTTACAATTCTTATCAGTATATTAGATTTATTTACGTTTCACTGAACATGGATTTCTTACTATTGTCTATTTTACAGGTTTGTTTTTTTTATTGTTATCCCTACCTTGCACCCTTAAATAGAGAATCCGCAAATAGCACTTGCTAACGCCGTAATTACTGAGTTCCCCCTTGCCTTTACAAACGTTGCTCTGTATCAACAACAAGGCCCCTTACTGAAGCCTATTATAGAACAACTTACGCAAGGTATTAAATCCGAAAAATACGTTTTGAGTAAAAATGTACTATGTCACAAGATAAGAAGCGGAAAGGAACTAAGGATAATAGCCCCTGATGTAATTAAGCCCATGCTGATGGAATACTTCCATTCATCTACCATAGGAGCCCATATGGGAATCAATAAGACAATACATCGAGTTCGAAAGGAATATCATTGGAACAATATGAACAGCGAAATAGCCAGTTTCGTAAAGAAATGTACATTATGTGCCCAGCCAAGAAATAATCAAGTAAGCCAACTGATTTCAGAAATCCCTAAGACCCATTTTTCTAAACTTTATCTAGACTTTTCAGGTCCATATCCACGATCCAAGTCAGGTAATACAATGTTACTCATCTGTGTAGATTTGTTCACCAAATTTGTTTGGATGTATCCCATGCGACGAGCATTAGCGTCGACGACTGTAAAAATATTGCAGGAAAGATTATTTAAAGACTACGGTACACCTGTACGTATAGTATCAGATAATGGACCACAGTTTAAAGCGAAAGAATTTAGGAATATGTGTTTCAAGTTAGGAATAGACCATATAACCACTACGGAGTATCGACCGCAAGGCAATATTGCTGAAAGGTATCTACGAAACCTCAAATGTGCGTTAATCGCCTATCATGCGAACGATCATACGTCGTGGGACCAAAACCTATCCTGGATTCAATACGCCTTTAATTCAGCTTATCACGAAGGTCACAAGTCGACCCCGTTTGAGTTACTGTACAAGTACTGACCAAACCACCCTTTGTCCACAAAATGGGATATACACGACCTGCAGCCTCCGCAAATAACGGATAAGTAGATAAAGCAAATATGGAATAAAGCCCGCTCTAATTTAAGAGCGAACTTAGAGAAATCCAGAAAATACCACGAGAAAGGTATTCATAACAATTCAATGAGGTACCAAGTAGGTGACTTAGTAATGTATAAGACTCACCGCACTAGTAGTGCAATTGATAAGACCACCTCTAAACTATCATACCGATGGTGTGGCCCTTACCAAATCCAGAAGTATCTAACTCCAGTTACAGTAGCCCTGTACGAACCTGCGACTCGAAAATATGTGCGGAGAACACATATTTCGCAGCTAAAATTGTATAAGAAGAAGAGAAGGAATAGTATAACCCAAAGAAGAAAAGGTAATACTAGGTAGTGAAGTATATTATGCTTCTGAAACCTTGGAAAATGTTAAACGTAGAGTTTGGAAATGAGGCCTGATCAACCTGAGATCCAGTTCTGCAAAGAATAAATAAATGAGTACTCAATGAAAACAAGACAGAATTCTAAATAGCAAAAGATTTAGAAAATTACTCTACAGAGAAAGAGTAAGACAACCAAAAAGAAAAAACCGGTAGTACTTTTAAGTGATAGAGATAAGAAAGAGTTTTGTGTTTTAATATGTAGCTATTAAGTATGAATAGTATGTAAAAAAAAAAAAAGAGGTAGTTAATAAGAAAATATAAAGGTATATTGTGTTATGGAGAAGAAGCAAGTAGATATAACGCTAACCAATAACTATGTGAAAGAAATTACACACACTGACACCATACATGCTCCAAGTCCCCAATTGTGCATTAGACTCACAAAAAGCACCCGTAACGTGAAACTTAAGCGGTGGAGTATGTGACGATTTAAATTCTAACTGTAATCGTAAATAAAAAAAAATTAAGTTTGCGAGCGATTAAATCTCACTATAAAACCTAAACCCCCGTATTAACTCAGTATGAGAATGAGAAGTGATTAAAAATCTAAAGAAACACTAATAAAAAGGCCGAATTGTAAAAAGTTATTATTATCATAGTTAACCCTTTGCTAGTCATCATGCGGTGACCTGTTAATTCCGGACTCAACGTGTTTATCGAGTCGTCTGTAATTTAGGAAGATATAAAATTCATAATGTTTATAATTAGAAATTTGAAGACACAAATAGTAGTTAAAATAACTCGCTTAAATTATATATGTATAATTAAGGTATGGTTTTTGGTAATAAGAATGTTAACTTAAATAAAAATAGGAACTATATTGTCGCGGAGTAATTGCCCCTCTCCTTTGTTATGTACCAGTTGAATCGAGCAAGGGACTCGCTATGTTGCCTTCACACCGTACAGACGTAAGAGCGAGAGCTCTACCAAAATGTATTTGATTTGTTTGTTTTATTTAACTGTAGTATATTAGCTACCACTGCTAAACGTGGAAAGCATTGTGTCATGTATCAATAACATAAATATGTGTTAAGAAGAAGATGTAAAATGTAACACAAAAACAGAACTAGTGGTAAGCAAGATGACGTCTCCCCTCAAGAGGTAACTCCAATTACAACATAACTCCTGAAGATGTGATCTGCAGAAACTTCATAAAGACACGTATACGATGCATAAGACGCTGCCTAGGACATCCGTGAATCTACATCTACTTACACCAAAGAAACTTCAATCTCCGCAGTGAACATCCGACCTAATTCTTGCCGAAGACTCGACCCAGATGATGACGCCGACTACAAGGATTCCCAAGACGGACACCCCAGGACGAGGTTACTACGTTCAATTGTAAAGGTGACTCGATAGCCTTGCTATCGAGAGTTAATCATATTTGATACACAACTCACTTCTAAAAGAGACTTTTCAAAGACGATTAATTTTATTTAAAAATTAAAATGAGACAATCTAAGAGTTTACTGTAAAATTCAATTATCATACGTTGTAACGCCTTAAATGTAAAAGTAAGTTATTATCACTTCAAGTAATAATGCCATTCTTCAAATGGTAAAAGAAGTCTTGCAAGCGTCTAAATGAACTGAAAATAATTAGAAGTCTTTACTATAAATATACATAAAGTAAACTCGGATCCGAGGTATAAGAATACATAATCAATTTGATCCCAAAGTTTTATGAAAAGCTTTTAAATATTTTAGTTTAATTAATGATCTCATGGGATCTTTTAGTAACTGTTGTTAATAAAGAGAAGTCGTCTTGTTACACCTGAAAATGAGTGCATAAATCAGTAAAATACCTACCCTTGTTTCCTTATACTTATAGTGAGTAATTTGTTCAATTACTTTTGACTTTAAATACAGTTCGTTACAACGTAGGCAGCCCATGTAATTGGCAGACGTCAGTTAAGATGGGTTCCCTGGATTTGTAACGCGGAAATACGTTACACAACAAATTTATTTTTATTCTTTTTCAATGTTTTGTATATAGTGATTGTTTCTTATATTTTTCTTCCATTCCTTATTAAACTTCCATTATATCGGAATATAACTTTATTTATAGTTTGTTTACTAATTTCTACATATATTCTGCTGGTTTTTTGATCTTAGTCTGTTTCTTTTTATATTTATTATTTTTCCGATATCAAACGTTATCAATCGATATCATTGCACTATGGCATTATCATAATTTGTTTAAATTGAGTTGGTTTATTATATATTATTACTTATCAAATGTTTTTTTTCTAACTCCTTGACCTGTATTCATTAAGTATTATTAACTTCCGTACCTAACCTTTATGTTATAAGTTGTTATATACTGTTATTGGCTGTTAGGCCTTTCATTGTATATGGACCTACCTTTGATTATAACTGGTGAACAACTATAGCCTTTTTACATAAGTTTATACATATAATCAAACCTTAACTATTTACATTTACACAAATAATTATTCTTTTTATAACTAATAACAACTTTATCTTGATCTATGGATCACATATAAGAAAATTGAGATCCATTAACACTAATTAACTGCCTTCCTACACCCTTCTATAACAGTAATCAAATAATACATTTTGCTTCATTACTTTCTATTACTTCAACAAGTAATTTGCATAATCTAACATAAACTTTAACATAACATTCATGGTAACAAAATAACATCATTCACTTCAGAATCCTTACTTTCTTTTACTGTAATGTAAATTATTGTCTCGCTTTTATCTAATTTCACTGTCATTTATTTTGACATTTTCTGTATTGGTTTCTTTTTTACAATTCTTATCAGTATATTAGATTTATTTACGTTTCACTGAACATGGATTTCTTACTATTGTCTATTTTACAGGTTTTTTTTTTTTATTGTTATCCCTACCTTGCATCCTTAAATAGAGAATCCGCAAATAGCACTTGCTAACGCCGTAATTACTGAGTTCCCCCTTGCCTTTACAAACGTTGCTCTGTATCAACAACAAGGCCCCTTACTGAAGCCTATTATAGAACAACTTACGCAAGGTATTAAATCCGAAAAATACGTTTTGAGTAAAAATGTACTATGTCACAAGATAAGAAGCGGAAAGGAACTAAGGATAATAGCCCCTGATGTAATTAAGCCCATGCTGATGGAATACTTCCATTCATCTACCATAGGAGCCCATATGGGAATCAATAAGACAATACATCGAGTTCGAAAGGAATATCATTGGAACAATATGAACAGCGAAATAGCCAGTTTCGTAAAGAAATGTACATTATGTGCCCAGCCAAGAAATAATCAAGTAAGCCAACTGATTTCAGAAATCCCTAAGACCCCTTTTTCTAAACTTTATCTAGACTTTTCAGGTCCATATCCACGATCCAAGTCAGGTAATACAATGTTACTCATCTGTGTAGATTTGTTCACCAAATTTGTTTGGATGTATCCCATGCGACGAGCATTAGCGTCGACGACTGTAAAAATATTGCAGGAAAGATTATTTAAAGACTACGGTACACCTGTACGTATAGTATCAGATAATGGACCACAGTTTAAAGCGAAAGAATTTAGGAATATGTGTTTCAAGTTAGGAATAGACCATATAACCACTACGGAGTATCGACCGCAAGGCAATATTGCTGAAAGGTATCTACGAAACCTCAAATGTGCGTTAATCGCCTATCATGCGAACGATCATACGTCGTGGGACCAAAACCTATCCTGGATTCAATACGCCTTTAATTCAGCTTATCACGAAGGTCACAAGTCGACCCCGTTTGAGTTACTGTACAAGTACTGACCAAACCACCCTTTGTCCACAAAATGGGATATACACGACCTGCAGCCTCCGCAAATAACGGATAAGTAGATAAAGCAAATATGGAATAAAGCCCGCTCTAATTTAAGAGCGAACTTAGAGAAATCCAGAAAATACCACGAGAAAGGTATTCATAACAATTCAATGAGGTACCAAGTAGGTGACTTAGTAATGTATAAGACTCACCGCACTAGTAGTGCAATTGATAAGACCACCTCTAAACTATCATACCGATGGTGTGGCCCTTACCAAATCCAGAAGTATCTAACTCCAGTTACAGTAGCCCTGTACGAACCTGCGACTCGAAAATATGTGCGGAGAACACATATTTCACAGCTAAAATTGTATAAGAAGAAGAGAAGGAATAGTATAACCCAAAGAAGAAAAGGTAATACTAGGTAGTGAAGTATATTATGCTTCTGAAACCTTGGAAAATGTTAAACGTAGAGTTTGGAAATGAGGCCTGATCAACCTGAGATCCAGTTCTGCAAAGAATAAGTAAATGAGTACTCAATGAAAACAAGACAGAATTCTAAATAGCAAAAGATTTAGAAAATTACTCTACAGAGAAAGAGTAAGACAACCAAAAAGAAAAAACCGGTAGTAGTTTTAAGTGATAGAGATAAGAAAGAGTTTTGTGTTTTAATATGTAGCTATTAAGTGTGAATAGTATGTAAAAAAAAAAAAGAGGTAGTTAATAAGAAAATATAAAGGTATATTGTGTTATGGAGAAGAAGCAAGTAGATATAACGCTAACCAATAACTATGTGAAAGAAATTACACACACTGACACCATACATGCTCCAAGTCCCCAATTGTGCATTAGACTCACAAAAAGCACCCGTAACGTGAAACTTAAGCGGTGGAGTATGTGACGATTTAAATTCTAACTGTAATCGTAAATAAAAAAAAATTAAGTTTGCGAGCGATTAAATCTCACTATAAAACCTAAACCCCCGTATTAACTCAGTATGAGAATGAGAAGTGATTAAAAATCTAAAGAAACACTAATAAAAAGGCCGAATTGTAAAAAGTTATTATTATCATAGTTAACCCTTTGCTAGTCATCATGCGGTGACCTGTTAATTCCGGACTCAACGTGTTTATCGAGTCGTCTGTAATTTAGGAAGATATAAAATTCATAATGTTTATAATTAGAAATTTGAAGACACAAATAGTAGTTAAAATAACTCGCTTAAATTATATATGTATAATTAAGGTATGGTTTTTGGTAATAAGAATGTTAACTTAAATAAAAATAGGAACTATATTGTCGCGGAGTAATTGCCCCTCTCCTTTGTTATGTACCAGTTGAATCGAGCAAGGGACTCGCTATGTTGCCTTCACACCGTACAGACGTAAGAGCGAGAGCTCTACCAAAATGTATTTGATTTGTTTGTTTTATTTAACTGTAGTATATTAGCTACCACTGCTAAACGTGGAAAGCATTGTGTCATGTATCAATAACATAAATATGTGTTAAGAAGAAGATGTAAAATGTAACACAAAAACAGAACTAGTGGTAAGCAAGATGACGTCTCCCCTCAAGAGGTAACTCCAATTACAACATAACTCCTGAAGATGTGATCTGCAGAAACTTCATAAAGACACGTATACGATGCATAAGACGCTGCCTAGGACATCCGTGAATCTACATCTACTTACACCAAAGAAACTTCAATCTCCGCAGTGAACATCCGACCTAATTCTTGCCGAAGACTCGACCCAGATGATGACGCCGACTACAAGGATTCCCAAGACGGACACCCCAGGACGAGGTTACTACGTTCAATTGTAAAGGTGACTCGATAGCCTTGCTATCGAGAGTTAATCATATTTGATACACAACTCACTTCTAAAAGAGACTTTTCAAAGACGATTAATTTTATTTAAAAATTAAAATGAGACAATCTAAGAGTTTACTGTAAAATTCAATTATCATACGTTGTAACGCCTTAAATGTAAAAGTAAGTTATTATCACTTCAAGTAATAATGCCATTCTTCAAATGGTAAAAGAAGTCTTGCAAGCGTCTAAATGAACTGAAAATAATTAGAAGTCTTTACTATAAATATACATAAAGTAAACTCGGATCCGAGGTATAAGAATACATAATCAATTTGATCCCAAAGTTTTATGAAAAGCTTTTAAATATTTTAGTTTAATTAATGATCTCATGGGATCTTTTAGTAACTGTTGTTAATAAAGAGAAGTCGTCTTGTTACACCTGAAAATGAGTGCATAAATCAGTAAA
Source organism: Magicicada septendecula (assembly GCA_034769895.1). Taxonomy (NCBI): domain Eukaryota; kingdom Metazoa; phylum Arthropoda; class Insecta; order Hemiptera; family Cicadidae; genus Magicicada; species Magicicada septendecula. The sequence continues at coordinate 1,056,921,165 of CM068367.1, forward strand.
ATACCTACCCTTGTTTCCTTATACTTATAGTGAGTAATTTGTTCAATTACTTTTGACTTTAAATACAGTTCGTTACAACGTAGGCAGCCCATGTAATTGGCAGACGTCAGTTAAGATGGGTTCCCTGGATTTGTAACGCGGAAATACGTTACACAACAAATTTATTTTTATTCTTTTTCAATGTTTTGTATATAGTGATTGTTTCTTATATTTTTCTTCCATTCCTTATTAAACTTCCATTATATCAGAATATAACTTTATTTATAGTTTGTTTACTAATTTCTACATATATTCTGCTGGTTTTTTGATCTTAGTCTGTTTCTTTTTATATTTATTATTTTTCCGATATCAAACGTTATCAATCGATATCATTGCACTATGGCATTATCATAATTTGTTTAAATTGAGTTGGTTTATTATATATTATTACTTATCAAATGTTTTTTTTCTAACTCCTTGACCTGTATTCATTAAGTATTATTAACTTCCGTACCTAACCTTTATGTTATAAGTTGTTATATACTGTTATTGGCTGTTAGGCCTTTCATTGTATATGGACCTACCTTTGATTATAACTGGTGAACAACTATAGCCTTTTTACATAAGTTTATACATATAATCAAACCTTAACTATTTACATTTACACAAATAATTATTCTTTTTATAACTAATAACAACTTTATCTTGATCTATGGATCACATATAAGAAAATTGAGATCCATTAACACTAATTAACTGCCTTCCTACACCCTTCTATAACAGTAATCAAATAATACATTTTGCTTCATTACTTTCTATTACTTCAACAAGTAATTTGCATAATCTAACATAAACTTTAACATAACATTCATGGTAACAAAATAACATCATTCACTTCAGAATCCTTACTTTCTTTTACTGTAATGTAAATTATTGTCTCGCTTTTATCTAATTTCACTGTCATTTATTTTGACATTTTCTGTATTGGTTTCTTTTTTACAATTCTTATCAGTATATTAGATTTATTTACGTTTCACTGAACATGGATTTCTTACTATTGTCTATTTTACAGGTTTGTTTTTTTTATTGTTATCCCTACCTTGCATCCTTAAATAGAGAATCCGCAAATAGCACTTGCTAACGCCGTAATTACTGAGTTCCCCCTTGCCTTTACAAACGTTGCTCTGTATCAACAACAAGGCCCCTTACTGAAGCCTATTATAGAACAACTTACGCAAGGTATTAAATCCGAAAAATACGTTTTGAGTAAAAATGTACTATGTCACAAGATAAGAAGCGGAAAGGAACTAAGGATAATAGCCCCTGATGTAATTAAGCCCATGCTGATGGAATACTTCCATTCATCTACCATAGGAGCCCATATGGGAATCAATAAGACAATACATCGAGTTCGAAAGGAATATCATTGGAACAATATGAACAGCGAAATAGCCAGTTTCGTAAAGAAATGTACATTATGTGCCCAGCCAAGAAATAATCAAGTAAGCCAACTGATTTCAGAAATCCCTAAGACCCCTTTTTCTAAACTTTATCTAGACTTTTCAGGTCCATATCCACGATCCAAGTCAGGTAATACAATGTTACTCATCTGTGTAGATTTGTTCACCAAATTTGTTTGGATGTATCCCATGCGACGAGCATTAGCGTCGACGACTGTAAAAATATTGCAGGAAAGATTATTTAAAGACTACGGTACACCTGTACGTATAGTATCAGATAATGGACCACAGTTTAAAGCGAAAGAATTTAGGAATATGTGTTTCAAGTTAGGAATAGACCATATAACCACTACGGAGTATCGACCGCAAGGCAATATTGCTGAAAGGTATCTACGAAACCTCAAATGTGCGTTAATCGCCTATCATGCGAACGATCATACGTCGTGGGACCAAAACCTATCCTGGATTCAATACGCCTTTAATTCAGCTTATAACGAAGGTCACAAGTCGACCCCGTTTGAGTTACTGTACAAGTACTGACCAAACCACCCTTTGTCCACAAAATGGGATATACACGACCTGCAGCCTCCGCAAATAACGGATAAGTAGATAAAGCAAATATGGAATAAAGCCCGCTCTAATTTAAGAGCGAACTTAGAGAAATCCAGAAAATACCACGAGAAAGGTATTCATAACAATTCAATGAGGTACCAAGTAGGTGACTTAGTAATGTATAAGACTCACCGCACTAGTAGTGCAATTGATAAGACCACCTCTAAACTATCATACCGATGGTGTGGCCCTTACCAAATCCAGAAGTATCTAACTCCAGTTACAGTAGCCCTGTACGAACCTGCGACTCGAAAATATGTGCGGAGAACACATATTTCGCAGCTAAAATTGTATAAGAAGAAGAGAAGGAATAGTATAACCCAAAGAAGAAAAGGTAATACTAGGTAGTGAAGTATATTATGCTTCTGAAACCTTGGAAAATGTTAAACGTAGAGTTTGGAAATGAGGCCTGATCAACCTGAGATCCAGTTCTGCAAAGAATAAGTAAATGAGTACTCAATGAAAACAAGACAGAATTCTAAATAGCAAAAGATTTAGAAAATTACTCTACAGAGAAAGAGTAAGACAACCAAAAAGAAAAAACCGGTAGTAGTTTTAAGTGATAGAGATAAGAAAGAGTTTTGTGTTTTAATATGTAGCTATTAAGTGTGAATAGTATGTAAAAAAAAAAAGAGGTAGTTAATAAGAAAATATAAAGGTATATTGTGTTATGGAGAAGAAGCAAGTAGATATAACGCTAACCAATAACTATGTGAAAGAAATTACACACACTGACACCATACATGCTCCAAGTCCCCAATTGTGCATTAGACTCACAAAAAGCACCCGTAACGTGAAACTTAAGCGGTGGAGTATGTGACGATTTAAATTCTAACTGTAATCGTAAATAAAAAAAAATTAAGTTTGCGAGCGATTAAATCTCACTATAAAACCTAAACCCCCGTATTAACTCAGTATGAGAATGAGAAGTGATTAAAAATCTAAAGAAACACTAATAAAAAGGCCGAATTGTAAAAAGTTATTATTATCATAGTTAACCCTTTGCTAGTCATCATGCGGTGACCTGTTAATTCCGGACTCAACGTGTTTATCGAGTCGTCTGTAATTTAGGAAGATATAAAATTCATAATGTTTATAATTAGAAATTTGAAGACACAAATAGTAGTTAAAATAACTCGCTTAAATTATATATGTATAATTAAGGTATGGTTTTTGGTAATAAGAATGTTAACTTAAATAAAAATAGGAACTATATTGTCGCGGAGTAATTGCCCCTCTCCTTTGTTATGTACCAGTTGAATCGAGCAAGGGACTCGCTATGTTGCCTTCACACCGTACAGACGTAAGAGCGAGAGCTCTACCAAAATGTATTTGATTTGTTTGTTTTATTTAACTGTAGTATATTAGCTACCACTGCTAAACGTGGAAAGCATTGTGTCATGTATCAATAACATAAATATGTGTTAAGAAGAAGATGTAAAATGTAACACAAAAACAGAACTAGTGGTAAGCAAGATGACGTCTCCCCTCAAGAGGTAACTCCAATTACAACATAACTCCTGAAGATGTGATCTGCAGAAACTTCATAAAGACACGTATACGATGCATAAGACGCTGCCTAGGACATCCGTGAATCTACATCTACTTACACCAAAGAAACTTCAATCTCCGCAGTGAACATCCGACCTAATTCTTGCCGAAGACTCGACCCAGATGATGACGCCGACTACAAGGATTCCCAAGACGGACACCCCAGGACGAGGTTACTACGTTCAATTGTAAAGGTGACTCGATAGCCTTGCTATCGAGAGTTAATCATATTTGATACACAACTCACTTCTAAAAGAGACTTTTCAAAGACGATTAATTTTATTTAAAAATTAAAATGAGACAATCTAAGAGTTTACTGTAAAATTCAATTATCATACGTTGTAACGCCTTAAATGTAAAAGTAAGTTATTATCACTTCAAGTAATAATGCCATTCTTCAAATGGTAAAAGAAGTCTTGCAAGCTTCTAAATGAACTGAAAATAATTAGAAGTCTTTACTATAAATATACATAAAGTAAACTCGGATCCGAGGTATAAGAATACATAATCAATTTGATCCCAAAGTTTTATGAAAAGCTTTTAAATATTTTAGTTTAATTAATGATCTCATGGGATCTTTTAGTAACTGTTGTTAATAAAGAGAAGTCGTCTTGTTACACCTGAAAATGAGTGCATAAATCAGTAAAATACCTACCCTTGTTTCCTTATACTTATAGTGAGTAATTTGTTCAATTACTTTTGACTTTAAATACAGTTCGTTACAACGTAGGCAGCCCATGTAATTGGCAGACGTCAGTTAAGATGGGTTCCCTGGATTTGTAACGCGGAAATACGTTACACAACAAATTTATTTTTATTCTTTTTCAATGTTTTGTATATAGTGATTATTTCTTATATTTTTCTTCCATTCCTTATTAAACTTCCATTATATCGGAATATAACTTTATTTATAGTTTGTTTACTAATTTCTACATATATTCTGCTGGTTTTTTGATCTTAGTCTGTTTCTTTTTATATTTATTATTTTTCCGATATCAAACGTTATCAATCGATATCATTGCACTATGGCATTATCATAATTTGTTTAAATTGAGTTGGTTTATTATATATTATTACTTATCAAATGTTTTTTTTCTAACTCCTTGAACTGTATTCATTAAGTATTATTAACTTCCGTACCTAACCTTTATGTTATAAGTTGTTATATAGTGTTATTGGCTGTTAGGCCTTTCATTGTATATGGACCTACCTTTGATTATAACTGGTGAACAACTATAGCCTTTTTACATAAGTTTATACATATAATCAAACCTTAACTATTTACATTTACACAAATAATTATTCTTTTTATAACTAATAACAACTTTATCTTGATCTATGGATCACAGATAAGAAAATTGAGATCCATTAACACTAATTAACTGCCTTCCTACACCCTTCTATAACAGTAATCAAATAATACATTTTGCTTCATTACTTTCTATTACTTCAACAAGTAATTTGCATAATCTAACATAAACTTTAACATAACATTCATGGTAACAAAATAACATCATTCACTTCAGAATCCTTACTTTCTATTACTGTAATGTAAATTATTGTCTCGCTTTTATCTAATTTCACTGTCATTTATTTTGACATTTTCTGTATTGGTTTCTTTTTTACAATTCTTATCAGTATATTAGATTTATTTACGTTTCACTGAACATGGATTTCTTACTATTGTCTATTTTACAGGTTTGTTTTTTTTATTGTTATCCCTACCTTGCATCCTTAAATAGAGAATCCGCAAATAGCACTTGCTAACGCCGTAATTACTGAGTTCCCCCTTGCCTTTACAAACGTTGCTCTGTATCAACAACAAGGCCCCTTACTGAAGCCTATTATAGAACAACTTACGCAAGGTATTAAATCCGAAAAATACGTTTTGAGTAAAAATGTACTATGTCACAAGATAAGAAGCGGAAAGGAACTAAGGATAATAGCCCCTGATGTAATTAAGCCCATGCTGATGGAATACTTCCATTCATCTACCATAGGAGCCCATATGGGAATCAATAAGACAATACATCGAGTTCGAAAGGAATATCATTGGAACAATATGAACAGCGAAATAGCCAGTTTCGTAAAGAAATGTACATTATGTGCCCAGCCAAGAAATAATCAAGTAAGCCAACTGATTTCAGAAATCCCTAAGACCCCTTTTTCTAAACTTTATCTAGACTTTTCAGGTCCATATCCACGATCCAAGTCAGGTAATACAATGTTACTCATCTGTGTAGATTTGTTCACCAAATTTGTTTGGATGTATCCCATGCGACGAGCATTAGCGTCGACGACTGTAAAAATATTGCAGGAAAGATTATTTAAAGACTACAGTACACCTGTACGTATAGTATCAGATAATGGACCACAGTTTAAAGCGAAAGAATTTAGGAATATGTGTTTCAAGTTAGGAATAGACCATATAACCACTACGGAGTATCGACCGCAAGGCAATATTGCTGAAAGGTATCTACGAAACCTCAAATCTGCGTTAATCGCCTATCATGCGAACGATCATACGTCGTGGGACCAAAACCTATCCTGGATTCAATACGCCTTTAATTCAGCTTATCACGAAGGTCACAAGTCGACCCCATTTGAGTTACTGTACAAGTACCGACCAAACCACCCTTTGTCCACAAAATGGGATATACACGACCTGCAGCCTCCGCAAATAACGGATAAGTAGATAAAGCAAATATGGAATAAAGCCCGCTCTAATTTAAGAGCGAACTTAGAGAAATCCAGAAAATACCACGAGAAAGGTATTCATAACAATTCAATGAGGTACCAAGTAGGTGACTTAGTAATGTATAAGACTCACCGCACTAGTAGTGCAATTGATAAGACCACCTGTAAACTATCATACCGATGGTGTGGCCCTTACCAAATCCAGAAGTATATAACTCCAGTTACAGTAGCCCTGTACGAACCTGCGACTCGAAAATATGTGCGGAGAACACATATTTTGCAGCTAAAATTGTATAAGAAGAAGAGAAGGAATAGTATAACCCAAAGAAGAAAAGGTAATACTAGGTAGTGAAGTATATTATGCTTCTGAAACCTTGGAAAATGTTAAACGTAGAGTTTGGAAATGAGGCCTGATCAACCTGAGATCCAGTTCTGCAAAGAATAAGTAAATGAGTACTCAATGAAAACAAGACAGAATTCTAAATAGCAAAAGATTTAGAAAATTACTCTACAGAGAAAAAGTAAGACAACCAAAAAGAAAAAACCGGTAGTAGTTTTAAGTGATAGAGATAAGAAAGAGTTTTGTGTTTTAATATGTAGATATTAAGTGTGAATAGTATGTAAAAAAAAATAAGAGGTAGTTAATAAGAAAATATAAAGGTATATTGTGTTATGGAGAAGAAGCAAGTAGATATAACGCTAACCAATAACTATGTGAAAGAAATTACACACACTGACACCATACATGCTCCAAGTCCCCAATTGTGCGTTAGACTCACAAAAAGCACCCGTAACGTGAAACTTAAGCGGTGGAGTATGTGACGATTGAAATTCTAACTGTAATCGTAAATAAAAAAAAATGAAGTTTGCGAGCGATTAAATCTCACTATAAAACCTAAACCCCCGTATTAACTCAGTATGAGAATGAGAAGTGATTAAAAATCCAAAGAAACACTAATAAAAAGGCCGAATTGTAAAAAGTTATTATTATCATAGTTAACCCTTTACTAGTCATCATGCGGTGACCTGTTAATTCCGGACTCAACGTGTTTATCGAGTCGTCTGTAATTTAGGAAGATATAAAATTCATAATGTTTATAATTAGAAATTTGAAGACACAAATAGTAGTTAAAATAACTCTCTTAAATTATATATGTATAATTAAGGTATGGTTTTTGGTATAAGAATGTTAACTTAAATAAAAATAGGAACTATATTGTCGCGGAGTAATTGCCCCTCTCCTTTGTTATGTACCAGTTGAATCGAGCAAGGGACTCGCTATGTTGCCTTCACACCGTACAGACGTAAGAGCGAGAGCTCTACCAAAATGTATTTGATTTGTTTGTTTTATTTAACTGTAGTATATTAGCTACCACTGCTAAACGTGGAAAGCATTGTGTCATGTATCAATAACATAAATATGTGTTAAGAAGAAGATGTAAAATGTAACACAAAAACAGAACTAGTGGTAAGCAAGATGACGTCTCCCCTCAAGAGGTAACTCCAATTACAACATAACTCCTGAAGATGTGATCTGCAGAAACTTCATAAAGACACGTATACGATGCATAAGACGCTGCCTAGGACATCCGTGAATCTACATCTACTTACACCAAAGAAACTTCAATCTCCGCAGTGAACATCCGACCTAATTCTTGCCGAAGACTCGACCCAGATGATGACGCCGACTACAAGGATTCCCAAGACGGACACCCCAGGACGAGGTTACTACGTTCAATTGTAAAGGTGACTCGATAGCCTTGCTATCGAGAGTTAATCATATTTGATACACAACTCACTTCTAAAAGAGACTTTTCAAAGACTATTAATTTTATTTAAAAATTAAAATGAGACAATCTAAGAGTTTACTGTAAAATTCAATTATCATACGTTGTAACGCCTTAAATGTAAAAGTAAGTTATTATCACTTCAAGTAATAATACCATTCTTCAAATGGTAAAAGAAGTCTTGCAAGCTTCTAAATGAACTGAAAATAATTAGAAGTCTTTACTATAAATATACATAAAGTAAACTCGGATCCGAGGTATAAGAATACATAATCAATTTGATCCCAAAGTTTTATGAAAAGCTTTTAAATATTTTAGTTTAATTAATGATCTCATGGGATCTTTTAGTAACTGTTGTTAATAAAGAGAAGTCGTCTTGTTACACCTGAAAATGAGTGCATAAATCAGTAAAATACCTACCCTTGTTTCCTTATACTTATAGTGAGTAATTTGTTCAATTACTTTTGACTTTAAATACAGTTCGTTACAACGTAGGCAGCCCATGTAATTGGCAGACGTCAGTTAAGATGGGTTCCCTGGATTTGTAACGCGGAAATACGTTACACAACAAATTTATTTTTATTCTTTTTCAATGTTTTGTATATAGTGATTATTTCTTATATTTTTCTTCCATTCCTTATTAAACTTCCATTATATCGGAATATAACTTTATTTATAGTTTGTTTACTAATTTCTACATATATTCTGCTGGTTTTTTGATCTTAGTCTGTTTCTTTTTATATTTATTATTTTTCCGATATCAAACGTTATCAATCGATATCATTGCACTATGGCATTATCATAATTTGTTTAAATTGAGTTGGTTTATTATATATTATTACTTATCAAATGTTTTTTTTCTAACTCCTTGAACTGTATTCATTAAGTATTATTAACTTCCGTACCTAACCTTTATGTTATAAGTTGTTATATAGTGTTATTGGCTGTTAGGCCTTTCATTGTATATGGACCTACCTTTGATTATAACTGGTGAACAACTATAGCCTTTTTACATAAGTTTATACATATAATCAAACCTTAACTATTTACATTTACACAAATAATTATTCTTTTTATAACTAATAACAACTTTATCTTGATCTATGGATCACAGATAAGAAAATTGAGATCCATTAACACTAATTAACTGCCTTCCTACACCCTTCTATAACAGTAATCAAATAATACATTTTGCTTCATTACTTTCTATTACTTCAACAAGTAATTTGCATAATCTAACATAAACTTTAACATAACATTCATGGTAACAAAATAACATCATTCACTTCAGAATCCTTACTTTCTATTACTGTAATGTAAATTATTGTCTCGCTTTTATCTAATTTCACTGTCATTTATTTTGACATTTTCTGTATTGGTTTCTTTTTTACAATTCTTATCAGTATATTAGATTTATTTACGTTTCACTGAACATGGATTTCTTACTATTGTCTATTTTACAGGTTTGTTTTTTTTATTGTTATCCCTACCTTGCATCCTTAAATAGAGAATCCGCAAATAGCACTTGCTAACGCCGTAATTACTGAGTTCCCCCTTGCCTTTACAAACGTTGCTCTGTATCAACAACAAGGCCCCTTACTGAAGCCTATTATAGAACAACTTACGCAAGGTATTAAATCCGAAAAATACGTTTTGAGTAAAAATGTACTATGTCACAAGATAAGAAGCGGAAAGGAACTAAGGATAATAGCCCCTGATGTAATTAAGCCCATGCTGATGGAATACTTCCATTCATCTACCATAGGAGCCCATATGGGAATCAATAAGACAATACATCGAGTTCGAAAGGAATATCATTGGAACAATATGAACAGCGAAATAGCCAGTTTCGTAAAGAAATGTACATTATGTGCCCAGCCAAGAAATAATCAAGTAAGCCAACTGATTTCAGAAATCCCTAAGACCCCTTTTTCTAAACTTTATCTAGACTTTTCAGGTCCATATCCACGATCCAAGTCAGGTAATACAATGTTACTCATCTGTGTAGATTTGTTCACCAAATTTGTTTGGATGTATCCCATGCGACGAGCATTAGCGTCGACGACTGTAAAAATATTGCAGGAAAGATTATTTAAAGACTACAGTACACCTGTACGTATAGTATCAGATAATGGACCACAGTTTAAAGCGAAAGAATTTAGGAATATGTGTTTCAAGTTAGGAATAGACCATATAACCACTACGGAGTATCGACCGCAAGGCAATATTGCTGAAAGGTATCTACGAAACCTCAAATCTGCGTTAATCGCCTATCATGCGAACGATCATACGTCGTGGGACCAAAACCTATCCTGGATTCAATACGCCTTTAATTCAGCTTATCACGAAGGTCACAAGTCGACCCCATTTGAGTTACTGTACAAGTACCGACCAAACCACCCTTTGTCCACAAAATGGGATATACACGACCTGCAGCCTCCGCAAATAACGGATAAGTAGATAAAGCAAATATGGAATAAAGCCCGCTCTAATTTAAGAGCGAACTTAGAGAAATCCAGAAAATACCACGAGAAAGGTATTCATAACAATTCAATGAGGTACCAAGTAGGTGACTTAGTAATGTATAAGACTCACCGCACTAGTAGTGCAATTGATAAGACCACCTCTAAACTATCATACCGATGGTGTGGCCCTTACCAAATCCAGAAGTATCTAACTCCAGTTACAGTAGCCCTGTACGAACCTGCGACTCGAAAATATGTGCGGAGAACACATATTTTGCAGCTAAAATTGTATAAGAAGAAGAGAAGGAATAGTATAACCCAAAGAAGAAAAGGTAATGCTAGGTAGTGAAGTATATTATGCTTCTGAAACCTTGGAAAATGTTAAACGTAGAGTTTGGAAATGAGGCCTGATCAACCTGAGATCCAGTTCTGCAAAGAATAAGTAAATGAGTACTCAATGAAAACAAGACAGAATTCTAAATAGCAAAAGATTTAGAAAATTACTCTACAGAGAAAAAGTAAGACAATCAAAAAGAAAAAACCGGTAGTAGTTTTAAGTGATAGAGATAAGAAAGAGTTTTGTGTTTTAATATGTAGATATTAAGTGTGAATAGTATGTAAAAAAAAATAAGAGGTAGTTAATAAGAAAATATAAAGGTATATTGTGTTATGGAGAAGAAGCAAGTAGATATAACGCTAACCAATAACTATGTGAAAGAAATTACACACACTGACACCATACATGCTCCAAGTCCCCAATTGTGCGTTAGACTCACAAAAAGCACCCGTAACGTGAAACTTAAGCGGTGGAGTATGTGACGATTGAAATTCTAACTGTAATCGTAAATAAAAAAAAATTAAGTTTGCGAGCGATTAAATCTCACTATAAAACCTAAACCCCCGTATTAACTCAGTATGAGAATGAGAAGTGATTAAAAATCCAAAGAAACACTAATAAAAAGGCCGAATTGTAAAAAGTTATTATTATCATAGTTAACCCTTTGCTAGTCATCATGCGGTGACCTGTTAATTCCGGACTCAACGTGTTTATCGAGTCGTCTGTAATTTAGGAAGATATAAAATTCATAATGTTTATAATTAGAAATTTGAAGACACAAATAGTAGTTAAAATAACTCTCTTAAATTATATATGTATAATTAAGGTATGGTTTTTGGTAATAAGAATGTTAACTTAAATAAAAATAGGAACTATATTGTCGCGGAGTAATTGCCCCTCTCCTTTGTTATGTACCAGTTGAATCGAGCAAGGGACTCGCTATGTTGCCTTCACACCGTACAGACGTAAGAGCGAGAGCTCTACCAAAATGTATTTGATTTGTTTGTTTTATTTAACTGTAGTATATTAGCTACCACTGCTAAACGTGGAAAGCATTGTGTCATGTATCAATAACATAAATATGTGTTAAGAAGAAGATGTAAAATGTAACACAAAAACAGAACTAGTGGTAAGCAAGATGACGTCTCCCCTCAAGAGGTAACTCCAATTACAACATAACTCCTGAAGATGTGATCTGCAGAAACTTCATAAAGACACGTATACGATGCATAAGACGCTGCCTAGGACATCCGTGAATCTACATCTACTTACACCAAAGAAACTTCAATCTCCGCAGTGAACATCCGACCTAATTCTTGTCGAAGACTCGACCCAGATGATGACGCCGACTACAAGGATTCCCAAGACGGACACCCCAGGACGAGGTTACTACGTTCAATTGTAAAGGTGACTCGATAGCCTTGCTATCGAGAGTTAATCATATTTGATACACAACTCACTTCTAAAAGAGACTTTTCAAAGACTATTAATTTTATTTAAAAATTAAAATGAGACAATCTAAGAGTTTACTGTAAAATTCAATTATCATACGTTGTAACGCCTTAAATGTAAAAGTAAGTTATTATCACTTCAAGTAATAATACCATTCTTCAAATGGTAAAAGAAGTCTTGCAAGCTTCTAAATGAACTGAAAATAATTAGAAGTCTTTACTATAAATATACATAAAGTAAACTCGGATCCGAGGTATAAGAATACATAATCAATTTGATCCCAAAGTTTTATGAAAAGCTTTTAAATATTTTAGTTTAATTAATGATCTCATGGGATCTTTTAGTAACTGTTGTTAATAAAGAGAAGTCGTCTTGTTACACCTGAAAATGAGTGCATAAATCAGTAAAATACCTACCCTTGTTTCCTTATACTTATAGTGAGTAATTTGTTCAATTACTTTTGACTTTAAATACAGTTCGTTACAACGTAGGCAGCCCATGTAATTGGCAGACGTCAGTTAAGATGGGTTCCCTGGATTTGTAACGCGGAAATACGTTACACAACAAATTTATTTTTATTCTTTTTCAATGTTTTGTATATAGTGATTATTTCTTATATTTTTCTTCCATTCCTTATTAAACTTCCATTATATCGGAATATAACTTTATTTATAGTTTGTTTACTAATTTCTACATATATTCTGCTGGTTTTTTGATCTTAGTCTGTTTCTTTTTATATTTATTATTTTTCCGATATCAAACGTTATCAATCGATATCATTGCACTATGGCATTATCATAATTTGTTTAAATTGAGTTGGTTTATTATATATTATTACTTATCAAATGTTTTTTTTCTAACTCCTTGAACTGTATTCATTAAGTATTATTAACTTCCGTACCTAACCTTTATGTTATAAGTTGTTATATAGTGTTATTGGCTGTTAGGCCTTTCATTGTATATGGACCTACCTTTGATTATAACTGGTGAACAACTATAGCCTTTTTACATAAGTTTATACATATAATCAAACCTTAACTATTTACATTTACACAAATAATTATTCTTTTTATAACTAATAACAACTTTATCTTGATCTATGGATCACAGATAAGAAAATTGAGATCCATTAACACTAATTAACTGCCTTCCTACACCCTTCTATAACAGTAATCAAATAATACATTTTGCTTCATTACTTTCTATTACTTCAACAAGTAATTTGCATAATCTAACATAAACTTTAACATAACATTCATGGTAACAAAATAACATCATTCACTTCAGAATCCTTACTTTCTATTACTGTAATGTAAATTATTGTCTCGCTTTTATCTAATTTCACTGTCATTTATTTTGACATTTTCTGTATTGGTTTCTTTTTTACAATTCTTATCAGTATATTAGATTTATTTACGTTTCACTGAACATGGATTTCTTACTATTGTCTATTTTACAGGTTTGTTTTTTTTATTGTTATCCCTACCTTGCATCCTTAAATAGAGAATCCGCAAATAGCACTTGCTAACGCCGTAATTACTGAGTTCCCCCTTGCCTTTACAAACGTTGCTCTGTATCAACAACAAGGCCCCTTACTGAAGCCTATTATAGAACAACTTACGCAAGGTATTAAATCCGAAAAATACGCTTTGAGTAAAAATGTACTATGTCACAAGATAAGAAGCGGAAAGGAACTAAGGATAATAGCCCCTGATGTAATTAAGCCCATGCTGATGGAATACTTCCATTCATCTACCATAGGAGCCCATATGGGAATCAATAAGACAATACATCGAGTTCGAAAGGAATATCATTGGAACAATATGAACAGCGAAATAGCCAGTTTCGTAAAGAAATGTACATTATGTGCCCAGCCAAGAAATAATCAAGTAAGCCAACTGATTTCAGAAATCCCTAAGACCCCTTTTTCTAAACTTTATCTAGACTTTTCAGGTCCATATCCACGATCCAAGTCAGGTAATACAATGTTACTCATCTGTGTAGATTTGTTCACCAAATTTGTTTGGATGTATCCCATGCGACGAGCATTAGCGTCGACGACTGTAAAAATATTGCAGGAAAGATTATTTAAAGACTACAGTACACCTGTACGTATAGTATCAGATAATGGACCACAGTTTAAAGCGAAAGAATTTAGGAATATGTGTTTCAAGTTAGGAATAGACCATATAACCACTACGGAGTATCGACCGCAAGGCAATATTGCTGAAAGGTATCTACGAAACCTCAAATCTGCGTTAATCGCCTATCATGCGAACGATCATACGTCGTGGGACCAAAACCTATCCTGGATTCAATACGCCTTTAATTCAGCTTATCACGAAGGTCACAAGTCGACCCCATTTGAGTTACTGTACAAGTACCGACCAAACCACCCTTTGTCCACAAAATGGGATATACACGACCTGCAGCCTCCGCAAATAACGGATAAGTAGATAAAGCAAATATGGAATAAAGCCCGCTCTAATTTAAGAGCGAACTTAGAGAAATCCAGAAAATACCACGAGAAAGGTATTCATAACAATTCAATGAGGTACCAAGTAGGTGACTTAGTAATGTATAAGACTCACCGCACTAGTAGTGCAATTGATAAGACCACCTGTAAACTATCATACCGATGGTGTGGCCCTTACCAAATCCAGAAGTATATAACTCCAGTTACAGTAGCCCTGTACGAACCTGCGACTCGAAAATATGTGCGGAGAACACATATTTTGCAGCTAAAATTGTATAAGAAGAAGAGAAGGAATAGTATAACCCAAAGAAGAAAAGGTAATACTAGGTAGTGAAGTATATTATGCTTCTGAAACCTTGGAAAATGTTAAACGTAGAGTTTGGAAATGAGGCCTGATCAACCTGAGATCCAGTTCTGCAAAGAATAAGTAAATGAGTACTCACTGAAAACAAGACAGAATTCTAAATAGCAAAAGATTTAGAAAATTACTCTACAGAGAAAAAGTAAGACAACCAAAAAGAGAAAACCGGTAGTAGTTTTAAGTGATAGAGATAAGAAAGAGTTTTGTGTTTTAATATGTAGATATTAAGTGTGAATAGTATGTAAAAAAAAATAAGAGGTAGTTAATAAGAAAATATAAAGGTATATTGTGTTATGGAGAAGAAGCAAGTACATATAACGCTAACCAATAACTATGTGAAAGAAATTACACACACTGACACCATACATGCTCCAAGTCCCCAATTGTGCGTTAGACTCACAAAAAGCACCCGTAACGTGAAACTTAAGCGGTGGAGTATGTGACGATTGAAATTCTAACTGTAATCGTAAATAAAAAAAAATGAAGTTTGCGAGCGATTAAATCTCACTATAAAACCTAAACCCCCGTATTAACTCAGTATGAGAATGAGAAGTGATTAAAAATCCAAAGAAACACTAATAAAAAGGCCGAATTGTAAAAAGTTATTATTATCATAGTTAACCCTTTGCTAGTCATCATGCGGTGACCTGTTAATTCCGGACTCAACGTGTTTATCGAGTCGTCTGTAATTTAGGAAGATATAAAATTCATAATGTTTATAATTAGAAATTTGAAGACACAAATAGTAGTTAAAATAACTCGCTTAAATTATATATGTATAATTAAGGTATGGTTTTTGGTAATAAGAATGTTAACTTAAATAAAAATAGGAACTATATTGTCGCGGAGTAATTGCCCCTCTCCTTTGTTATGTACCAGTTGAATCGAGCAAGGGACTCGCTATGTTGCCTTCACACCGTACAGACGTAAGAGCGAGAGCTCTACCAAAATGTATTTGATTTGTTTGTTTTATTTAACTGTAGTATATTAGCTACCACTGCTAAACGTGGAAAGCATTGTGTCATGTATCAATAACATAAATATGTGTTAAGAAGAAGATGTAAAATGTAACACAAAAACAGAACTAGTGGTAAGCAAGATGACGTCTCCCCTCAAGAGGTAACTCCAATTACAACATAACTCCTGAAGATGTGATCTGCAGAAACTTCATAAAGAGACGTATACGATGCATAAGACGCTGCCTAGGACATCCGTGAATCTACATCTACTTACACCAAAGAAACTTCAATCTCCGCAGTGAACATCCGACCTAATTCTTGTCGAAGACTCGACCCAGATGATGACGCCGACTACAAGGATTCCCAAGACGGACACCCCAGGACGAGGTTACTACGTTCAATTGTAAAGGTGACTCGATAGCCTTGCTATCGAGAGTTAATCATATTTGATACACAACTCACTTCTAAAAGAGACTTTTCAAAGACTATTAATTTTATTTAAAAATTAAAATGAGACAATCTAAGAGTTTACTGTAAAATTCAATTATCATACGTTGTAACGCCTTAAATGTAAAAGTAAGTTATTATCACTTCAAGTAATAATGCCATTCTTCAAATGGTAAAAGAAGTCTTGCAAGCTTCTAAATGAACTGAAAATAATTAGAAGTCTTTACTATAAATATACATAAAGTAAACTCGGATCCGAGGTATAAGAATACATAATCAATTTGATCCCAAAGTTTTATGAAAAGCTTTTAAATATTTTAGTTTAATTAATGATCTCATGGGATCTTTTAGTAACTGTTGTTAATAAAGAGAAGTCGTCTTGTTACACCTGAAAATGAGTGCATAAATCAGTAAAATACCTTCCCTTGTTTCCTTATACTTATAGTGAGTAATTTGTTCAATTAATTTTGACTTTAAATACAGTTCGTTACAACGTAGGCAGCCCATGTAATTGGCAGACGTCAGTTAAGATGGGTTCCCTGGATTTGTAACGCGGAAATACGTTACACAACAAATTTATTTTTATTCTTTTTCAATGTTTTGTATATAGTGATTATTTCTTATATTTTTCTTCCATTCCTTATTAAACTTCCATTATATCGGAATATAACTTTATTTATAGTTTGTTTACTAATTTCTACATATATTCTGCTGGTTTTTTGATCTTAGTCTGTTTCTTTTTATATTTATTATTTTTCCGATATCAAACGTTATCAATTGATATCATTGCACTATGGCATTATCATAATTTGTTTAAATTGAGTTGGTTTATTATATATTATTACTTATCAAATGTTTTTTTTCTAACTCCTTGAACTGTATTCATTAAGTATTATTAACTTCCGTACCTAACCTTTATGTTATAAGTTGTTATATAGTGTTATTGGCTGTTAGGCCTTTCATTGTATATGGACCTACCTTTGATTATAACTGGTGAACAACTATAGCCTTTTTACATAAGTTTATACATATAATCAAACCTTAACTATTTACATTTACACAAATAATTATTCTTTTTATAACTAATAACAACTTTATCTTGATCTATGGATCACATATAAGAAAATTGAGAGCCATTAACACTAATTAACTGCCTTCCTACACCCTTCTATAACGGTAATCAAATAATACATTTTGCTTCATTACTTTCTATTACTTCAACAAGTAATTTGCATAATCTAACATAAACTTTAACATAACATTCATGGTAACAAAATAACATCATTCACTTCAGAATCCTTACTTTCTATTACTGTAATGTAAATTATTGTCTCGCTTTTATCTAATTTCACTGTCATTTATTTTGACATTTTCTGTATTGGTTTCTTTTTTACAATTCTTATCAGTATATTAGATTTATTTACGTTTCACTGAACATGGATTTCTTACTATTGTCTATTTTACAGGTTTGTTTTTTTTATTGTTATCCCTACCTTGCATCCTTAAATAGAGAATCCGCAAATAGCACTTGCTAACGCCGTAATTACTGAGTTCCCCCTTGCCTTTACAAACGTTGCTCTGTATCAACAACAAGGCCCCTTACTGAAGCCTATTATAGAACAACTTACGCAAGGTATTAAATCCGAAAAATACGTTTTGAGTAAAAATGTACTATGTCACAAGATAAGAAGCGGAAAGGAACTAAGGATAATAGCCCCTGATGTAATTAAGCCCATGCTGATGGAATACTTCCATTCATCTACCATAGGAGCCCATATGGGAATCAATAAGACAATACATCGAGTTCGAAAGGAATATCATTGGAACAATATGAACAGCCAAATAGCCAGTTTCGTAAAGAAATGTACATTATGTGCCCAGCCAAGAAATAATCAAGTAAACCAACTGATTTCAGAAATCCCTAAGACCCCTTTTTCTAAACTTTATCTAGACTTTTCAGGTCCATATTCACGATCCAAGTCAGGTAATACAATGTTACTCATCTGTGTAGATTCGTTCACCAAATTTGTTTGGATGTATTCCATGCGACGAGCATTAGCGTCGACGACTGTAAAAATATTGCAGGAAAGATTATTTAAAGACTACGGTACACCTGTACATATAGTATCAGATAATGGACCACAGTTTAAAGCGAAAGAATTTAGGAATATGTGTTTCAAGTTAGGAATAGACCATATAACCACTACGGAGTATCGACCGCAAGGCAATATTGCTGAAAGGTATCTACGAAACCTCAAATCTGCGTTAATCGCCTATCATGCGAACGATCATACGTCGTGGGACCAAAACCTATCCTGGATTCAATACGCCTTTAATTCAGCTTATAACGAAGGTCACAAGTCGACCCCGTTTGAGTTACTGTACAAGTACTGACCAAACCACCCTTTGTCCACAAAATGGGATATACACGACCTGCAGCCTCCGCAAATAACGGATAAGTAGATAAAGCAAATATGGAATAAAGCCCGCTCTAATTTAAGAGCGAACTTAGAGAAATCCAGAAAATACCACGAGAAAGGTATTCATAACAATTCAATGAGGTACCAAGTAGGTGACTTAGTAATGTATAAGACTCACCGCACTAGTAGTGCAATTGATAAGACCACCTCTAAACTATCATACCGATGGTGTGGCCCTTACCAAATCCAGAAGTATATAACTCCAGTTACAGTAGCCCTGTACGAACCTGCGACTCGAAAATATGTGCGGAGAACACATATTTTGCAGCTGAAATTGTATAAGAAGAAGAGAAGGAATAGTATAACCCAAAGAAGAAAAGGTAATACTAGGTAGTGAAGTATATTATGCTTCTGAAACCTTGGAAAATGTTAAACGTAGAGTTTGGAAATGAGGCCTGATCAACCTGAGATCCAGTTCTGCAAAGAATAAGTAAATGAGTACTCAATGAAAACAAGACAGAATTCTAAATAGCAAAAGATTTAGAAAATTACTCTACAGAGAAAGAGTAAGACAACCAAAAAGAAAAAACCGGTAGTAGTTTTAAGTGATAGAGATAAGAAAGAGTTTTGTGTTTTAATATGTAGATATTAAGTGTGAATAGTATGTAAAAAAAAATAAGAGGTAGTTAATAAGAAAATATAAAGGTATATTGTGTTATGGAGAAGAAGCAAGTAGATATAACGCTAACCAATAACTATGTGAAAGAAATTACACACACTGACACCATACATGCTCCAAGTCCCCAATTGTGCGTTAGACTCACAAAAAGCACCCGTAACGTGAAACTTAAGCGGTGGAGTATGTGACGATTTAAATTCTAACTGTAATCGTAAATAAAAAAAAATTAAGTTTGCGAGCGATTAAATCTCACTATAAAACCTAAACCCCCGTATTAACTCAGTATGAGAATGAGAAGTGATTAAAAATCCAAAGAAACACTAATAAAAAGGCCGAATTGTAAAAAGTTATTATTATCATAGTTAACCCTTTGCTAGTCATCATGCGGTGACCTGTTAATTCCGGACTCAACGTGTTTATCGAGTCGTCTGTAATTTAGGAAGATATAAAATTCATAATGTTTATAATTAGAAATTTGAAGACACAAATAGTAGTTAAAATAACTCTCTTAAATTATATATGTATAATTAAGGTATGGTTTTTGGTAATAAGAATGTTAACTTAAATAAAAATAGGAACTATATTGTCGCGGAGTAATTGCCCCTCTCCTTTGTTATGTACCAGTTGAATCGAGCAAGGGACTCGCTATGTTGCCTTCACACCGTACAGACGTAAGAGCGAGAGCTCTACCAAAATGTATTTGATTTGTTTGTTTTATTTAACTGTAGTATATTAGCTACCACTGCTAAACGTGGAAAGCATTGTGTCATGTATCAATAACATAAATATGTGTTAAGAAGAAGATGTAAAATGTAACACAAAAACAGAACTAGTGGTAAGCAAGATGACGTCTCCCCTCAAGAGGTAACTCCAATTACAACATAACTCCTGAAGATGTGATCTGCAGAAACTTCATAAAGACACGTATACGATGCATAAGACGCTGCCTAGGACATCCGTGAATCTACATCTACTTACACCAAAGAAACTTCAATCTCCGCAGTGAACATCCGACCTAATTCTTGCCGAAGACTCGACCCAGATGATGACGCCGACTACAAGGATTCCCAAGACGGACACCCCAGGACGAGGTTACTACGTTCAATTGTAAAGGTGACTCGATAGCCTTGCTATCGAGAGTTAATCATATTTGATACACAACTCACTTCTAAAAGAGACTTTTCAAAGACGATTAATTTTATTTAAAAATTAAAATGAGACAATCTAAGAGTTTACTGTAAAATTCAATTATCATACGTTGTAACGCCTTAAATGTAAAAGTAAGTTATTATCACTTCAAGTAATAATGCCATTCTTCAAATGGTAAAAGAAGTCTTGCAAGCGTCTAAATGAACTGAAAATAATTAGAAGTCTTTACTATAAATATACATAAAGTAAACTCGGATCCGAGGTATAAGAATACATAATCAATTTGATCCCAAAGTTTTATGAAAAGCTTTTAAATATTTTAGTTTAATTAATGATCTCATGGGATCTTTTAGTAACTGTTGTTAATAAAGAGAAGTCGTCTTGTTACACCTGAAAATGAGTGCATAAATCAGTAAAATACCTACCCTTGTTTCCTTATACTTATAGTGAGTAATTTGTTCAATTAATTTTGACTTTAAATACAGTTCGTTACAACGTAGGCAGCCCATGTAATTGGCAGACGTCAGTTAAGATGGGTTCCCTGGATTTGTAACGCGGAAATACGTTACACAACAAATTTATTTTTATTCTTTTTCAATGTTTTGTATATAGTGATTATTTCTTATATTTTTCTTCCATTCCTTATTAAACTTCCATTATATCGGAATATAACTTTATTTATAGTTTGTTTACTAATTTCTACATATATTCTGCTGGTTTTTTGATCTTAGTCTGTTTCTTTTTATATTTATTATTTTTCCGATATCAAACGTTATCAATCGATATCATTGCACTATGGCATTATCATAATTTGTTTAAATTGAGTTGGTTTATTATATATTATTACTTATCAAATGTTTTTTTTCTAACTCCTTGAACTGTATTCATTAAGTATTATTAACTTCCGTACCTAACCTTTATGTTATAAGTTGTTATATACTGTTATTGGCTGTTAGGCCTTTCATTGTATATGGACCTACCTTTGATTATAACTGGTGAACAACTAGCCTTTTTACATAAGTTTATACATATAATCAAACCTTAACTATTTACATTTACACAAATAATTATTCTTTTTATAACTAATAACAACTTTATCTTGATCTATGGATCACATATAAGAAAATTGAGATCCATTAACACTAATTAACTGCCTTCCTACACCCTTCTATAACAGTAATCAAATAATACATTTTGCTTCATTACTTTCTATTACTTCAACAAGTAATTTGCATAATCTAACATAAACTTTAACATAACATTCATGGTAACAAAATAACATCATTCACTTCAGAATCCTTACTTTCTATTACTGTAATGTAAATTATTGTCTCGCTTTTATCTAATTTCACTGTCATTTATTTTGACATTTTCTGTATTGGTTTCTTTTTTACAATTCTTATCAGTATATTAGATTTATTTACGTTTCACTGAACATGGATTTCTTACTATTGTCTATTTTACAGGTTTTTTTTTTTTATTGTTATCCCTACCTTGCATCCTTAAATAGAGAATCCGCAAATAGCACTTGCTAACGCTGTAATTACTGAGTTCCCCCTTGCCTTTACAAACGTTGCTCTGTATCAACAACAAGGCCCCTTACTGAAGCCTATTATAGAACAACTTACGCAAGGTATTAAATCCGAAAAATACGTTTTGAGTAAAAATGTACTATGTCACAAGATAAGAAGCGGAAAGGAACTAAGGATAATAGCCCCTGATGTAATTAAGCCCATGCTGATGGAATACTTCCATTCATCTACCATAGGAGCCCATATGGGAATCAATAAGACAATACATCGAGTTCGAAAGGAATATCATTGGAACAATATGAACAGCGAAATAGCCAGTTTCGTAAAGAAATGTACATTATGTGCCCAGCCAAGAAATAATCAAGTAAGCCAACTGATTTCAGAAATCCTTAAGACCCCTTTTTCTAAACTTTATCTAGACTTTTCAGGTCCATATCCACGATCCAAGTCAGGTAATACAATGTTACTCATCTGTGTAGATTTGTTCACCAAATTTGTTTGGATGTATCCCATGCGACGAGCATTAGCGTCGACGACTGTAAAAATATTGCAGGAAAGATTATTTAAAGACTACAGTACACCTGTACGTATAGTATCAGATAATGGACCACAGTTTAAAGCGAAAGAATTTAGGAATATGTGTTTCAAGTTAGGAATAGACCATATAACCACTACGGAGTATCGACCGCAAGGCAATATTGCTGAAAGGTATCTACGAAACCTCAAATCTGCGTTAATCGCCTATCATGCGAACGATCATACGTCGTGGGACCAAAACCTATCCTGGATTCAATACGCCTTTAATTCAGCTTATCACGAAGGTCACAAGTCGACCCCATTTGAGTTACTGTACAAGTACCGACCAAACCACCCTTTGTCCACAAAATGGGATATACACGACCTGCAGCCTCCGCAAATAACGGATAAGTAGATAAAGCAAATATGGAATAAAGCCCGCTCTAATTTAAGAGCGAACTTAGAGAAATCCAGAAAATACCACGAGAAAGGTATTCATAACAATTCAATGAGGTACCAAGTAGGTGACTTAGTAATGTATAAGACTCACCGCACTAGTAGTGCAATTGATAAGACCACCTGTAAACTATCATACCGATGGTGTGGCCCTTACCAAATCCAGAAGTATATAACTCCAGTTACAGTAGCCCTGTACGAACCTGCGACTCGAAAATATGTGCGGAGAACACATATTTTGCAGCTAAAATTGTATAAGAAGAAGAGAAGGAATAGTATAACCCAAAGAAGAAAAGGTAATACTAGGTAGTGAAGTATATTATGCTTCTGAAACCTTGGAAAATGTTAAACGTAGAGTTTGGAAATGAGGCCTGATCAACCTGAGATCCAGTTCTGCAAAGAATAAGTAAATGAGTACTCAATGAAAACAAGACAGAATTCTAAATAGCAAAAGATTTAGAAAATTACTCTACAGAGAAAAAGTAAGACAACCAAAAAGAAAAAACCGGTAGTAGTTTTAAGTGATAGAGATAAGAAAGTGTTTTGTGTTTTAATATGTAGATATTAAGAGTGAATAGTATGTAAAAAAAAATAAGAGGTAGTTAATAAGAAAATATAAAGGTATATTGTGTTATGGAGAAGAAGCAAGTAGATATAACGCTAACCAATAACTATGTGAAAGAAATTACACACACTGACACCATACATGCTCCAAGTCCCCAATTGTGCGTTAGACTCACAAAAAGCACCCGTAACGTGAAACTTAAGCGGTGGAGTATGTGACGATTGAAATTCTAACTGTAATCGTAAATTAAAAAAAATGAAGTTTGCGAGCGATTAAATCTCACTATAAAACCTAAACCCCCATATTAACTCAGTATGAGAATGAGAAGTGATTAAAAATCCAAAGAAACACTAATAAAAAGGCCGAATTGTAAAAAGTTATTATTATCATAGTTAACCCTTTGCTAGTCATCATGCGGTGACCTGTTAATTCCGGACTCAACGTGTTTATCGAGTCGTCTGTAATTTAGGAAGATATAAAATTCATAATGTTTATAATTAGAAATTTGAAGACACAAATAGTAGTTAAAATAACTCTCTTAAATTATATATGTATAATTAAGGTATGGTTTTTGGTAATAAGAATGTTAACTTAAATAAAAATAGGAACTATATTGTCGCGGAGTAATTGCCCCTCTCCTTTGTTATGTACCAGTTGAATCGAGCAAGGGACTCGCTATGTTGCCTTCACACCGTACAGACGTAAGAGCGAGAGCTCTACCAAAATGTATTTGATTTGTTTGTTTTATTTAACTGTAGTATATTAGCTACCACTGCTAAACGTGGAAAGCATTGTGTCATGTATCAATAACATAAATATGTGTTAAGAAGAAGATGTAAAATGTAACACAAAAACAGAACTAGTGGTAAGCAAGATGACGTCTCCCCTCAAGAGGTAACTCCAATTACAACATAACTCCTGAAGATGTGATCTGCAGAAACTTCATAAAGACACGTATACGATGCATAAGACGCTGCCTAGGACATCCGTGAATCTACATCTACTTACACCAAAGAAACTTCAATCTCCGCAGTGAACATCCGACCTAATTCTTGTCGAAGACTCGACCCAGATGATGACGCCGACTACAAGGATTCCCAAGACGGACACCCCAGGACGAGGTTACTACGTTCAATTGTAAAGGTGACTCGATAGCCTTGCTATCGAGAGTTAATCATATTTGATACACAACTCACTTCTAAAAGAGACTTTTCAAAGACTATTAATTTTATTTAAAAATTAAAATGAGACAATCTAAGAGTTTACTGTAAAATTCAATTATCATACGTTGTAACGCCTTAAATGTAAAAGTAAGTTATTATCACTTCAAGTAATAATACCATTCTTCAAATGGTAAAAGAAGTCTTGCAAGCTTCTAAATTAACTGAAAATAATTAGAAGTCTTTACTATAAATATACATAAAGTAAACTCGGATCCGAGGTATAAGAATACATAATCAATTTGATCCCAAAGTTTTATGAAAAGCTTTTAAATATTTTAGTTTAATTAATGATCTCATGGGATCTTTTAGTAACTGTTGTTAATAAAGAGAAGTCGTCTTGTTACACCTGAAAATGAGTGCATAAATCAGTAAAATACCTTCCCTTGTTTCCTTATACTTATAGTGAGTAATTTGTTCAATTAATTTTGACTTTAAATACAGTTCGTTACAACGTAGGCAGCCCATGTAATTGGCAGACGTCAGTTAAGATGGGTTCCCTGGATTTGTAACGCGGAAATACGTTACACAACAAATTTATTTTTATTCTTTTTCAATGTTTTGTATATAGTGATTATTTCTTATATTTTTCTTCCATTCCTTATTAAACTTCCATTATATCGGAATATAACTTTATTTATAGTTTGTTTACTAATTTCTACATATATTCTGCTGGTTTTTTGATCTTAGTCTGTTTCTTTTTATATTTATTATTTTTCCGATATCAAACGTTATCAATTGATATCATTGCACTATGGCATTATCATAATTTGTTTAAATTGAGTTGGTTTATTATATATTATTACTTATCAAATGTTTTTTTTCTAACTCCTTGAACTGTATTCATTAAGTATTATTAACTTCCGTACCTAACCTTTATGTTATAAGTTGTTATATAGTGTTATTGGCTGTTAGGCCTTTCATTGTATATGGACCTACCTTTGATTATAACTGGTGAACAACTATAGCCTTTTTACATAAGTTTATACATATAATCAAACCTTAACTATTTACATTTACACAAATAATTATTCTTTTTATAACTAATAACAACTTTATCTTGATCTATGGATCACATATAAGAAAATTGAGATCCATTAACACTAATTAACTGCCTTCCTACACCCTTCTATAACAGTAATCAAATAATACATTTTGCTTCATTACTTTCTATTACTTCAACAAGTAATTTGCATAATCTAACATAAACTTTAACATAACATTCATGGTAACAAAATAACATCATTCACTTCAGAATCCTTACTTTCTATTACTGTAATGTAAATTATTGTCTCGCTTTTATCTAATTTCACTGTCATTTATTTTGACATTTTCTGTATTGGTTTCTTTTTTACAATTCTTATCAGTATATTAGATTTATTTACGTTTCACTGAACATGGATTTCTTACTATTGTCTATTTTACAGGTTTGTTTTTTTTATTGTTATCCCTACCTTGCATCCTTAAATAGAGAATCCGCAAATAGCACTTGCTAACGCCGTAATTACTGAGTTCCCCCTTGCCTTTACAAACGTTGCTCTGTATCAACAACAAGGCCCCTTACTGAAGCCTATTATAGAACAACTTACGCAAGGTATTAAATCCGAAAAATACGTTTTGAGTAAAAATGTACTATGTCACAAGATAAGAAGCGGAAAGGAACTAAGGATAATAGCCCCTGATGTAATTAAGCCCATGCTGATGGAATACTTCCATTCATCTACCATAGGAGCCCATATGGGAATCAATAAGACAATACATCGAGTTCGAAAGGAATATCATTGGAACAATATGAACAGCGAAATAGCCAGTTTCGTAAAGAAATGTACATTATGTGCCCAGCCAAGAAATAATCAAGTAAACCAACTGATTTCAGAAATCCCTAAGACCCCTTTTTCTAAACTTTATCTAGACTTTTCAGGTCCATATCCACGATCCAAGTCAGGTAATACAATGTTACTCATCTGTGTAGATTCGTTCACCAAATTTGTTTGGATGTATTCCATGCGACGAGCATTAGCGTCGACGACTGTAAAAATATTGCAGGAAAGATTATTTAAAGACTACGGTACACCTGTACATATAGTATCAGATAATGGACCACAGTTTAAAGCGAAAGAATTTAGGAATATGTGTTTCAAGTTAGGAATAGACCATATAACCACTACGGAGTATCGACCGCAAGGCAATATTGCTGAAAGGTATCTACGAAACCTCAAATCTGCGTTAATCGCCTATCATGCGAACGATCATACGTCGTGGGACCAAAACCTATCCTGGATTCAATACGCCTTTAATTCAGCTTATAACGAAGGTCACAAGTCGACCCCGTTTGAGTTACTGTACAAGTACTGACCAAACCACCCTTTGTCCACAAAATGGGATATACACGACCTGCAGCCTCCGCAAATAACGGATAAGTAGATAAAGCAAATATGGAATAAAGCCCGCTCTAATTTAAGAGCGAACTTAGAGAAATCCAGAAAATACCACGAGAAAGGTATTCATAACAATTCAATGAGGTACCAAGTAGGTGACTTAGTAATGTATAAGACTCACCGCACTAGTAGTGCAATTGATAAGACCACCTCTAAACTATCATACCGATGGTGTGGCCCTTACCAAATCCAGAAGTATATAACTCCAGTTACAGTAGCCCTGTACGAACCTGCGACTCGAAAATATGTGCGGAGAACACATATTTTGCAGCTAAAATTGTATAAGAAGAAGAGAAGGAATAGTATAACCCAAAGAAGAAAAGGTACTACTAGGTAGTGAAGTATATTATGCTTCTGAAACCTTGGAAAATGTTAAACGTAGAGTTTGGAAATGAGGCCTGATCAACCTGAGATCCAGTTCTGCAAAGAATAAGTAAATGAGTACTCAATGAAAACAAGACAGAATTCTAAATAGCAAAAGATTTAGAAAATTACTCTACAGAGAAAGAGTAAGACAACCAAAAAGAAAAAACCGGTAGTAGTTTTAAGTGATAGAGATAAGAAAGAGTTTTGTGTTTTAATATGTAGATATTAAGTGTGAATAGTATGTAAAAAAAAATAAGAGGTAGTTAATAAGAAAATATAAAGGTATATTGTGTTATGGAGAAGAAGCAAGTAGATATAACGCTAACCAATAACTATGTGAAAGAAATTACACACACTGACACCATACATGCTCCAAGTCCCCAATTGTGCGTTAGACTCACAAAAAGCACCCGTAACGTGAAACTTAAGGGGTGGAGTATGTGACGATTTAAATTCTAACTGTAATCGTAAATAAAAAAAAATTAAGTTTGCGAGCGATTAAATCTCACTATAAAACCTAAACCCCCGTATTAACTCAGTATGAGAATGAGAAGTGATTAAAAATCCAAAGAAACACTAATAAAAAGGCCGAATTGTAAAAAGTTATTATTATCATAGTTAACCCTTTGCTAGTCATCATGCGGTGACCTGTTAATTCCGGACTCAACGTGTTTATCGAGTCGTCTGTAATTTAGGAAGATATAAAATTCATAATGTTTATAATTAGAAATTTGAAGACACAAATAGTAGTTAAAATAACTCTCTTAAATTATATATGTATAATTAAGGTATGGTTTTTGGTAATAAGAATGTTAACTTAAATAAAAATAGGAACTATATTGTCGCGGAGTAATTGCCCCTCTCCTTTGTTATGTACCAGTTGAATCGAGCAAGGGACTCGCTATGTTGCCTTCACACCGTACAGACGTAAGAGCGAGAGCTCTACCAAAATGTATTTGATTTGTTTGTTTTATTTAACTGTAGTATATTAGCTACCACTGCTAAACGTGGAAAGCATTGTGTCATGTATCAATAACATAAATATGTGTTAAGAAGAAGATGTAAAATGTAACACAAAAACAGAACTAGTGGTAAGCAAGATGACGTCTCCCCTCAAGAGGTAACTCCAATTACAACATAACTCCTGAAGATGTGATCTGCAGAAACTTCATAAAGACACGTATACGATGCATAAGACGCTGCCTAGGACATCCGTGAATCTACATCTACTTACACCAAAGAAACTTCAATCTCCGCAGTGAACATCCGACCTAATTCTTGCCGAAGACTCGACCCAGATGATGACGCCGACTACAAGGATTCCCAAGACGGACACCCCAGGACGAGGTTACTACGTTCAATTGTAAAGGTGACTCGATAGCCTTGCTATCGAGAGTTAATCATATTTGATACACAACTCACTTCTAAAAGAGACTTTTCAAAGACGATTAATTTTATTTAAAAATTAAAATGAGACAATCTAAGAGTTTACTGTAAAATTCAATTATCATACGTTGTAACGCCTTAAATGTAAAAGTAAGTTATTATCACTTCAAGTAATAATGCCATTCTTCAAATGGTAAAAGAAGTCTTGCAAGCGTCTAAATGAACTGAAAATAATTAGAAGTCTTTACTATAAATATACATAAAGTAAACTCGGATCCGAGGTATAAGAATACATAATCAATTTGATCCCAAAGTTTTATGAAAAGCTTTTAAATATTTTAGTTTAATTAATGATCTCATGGGATCTTTTAGTAACTGTTGTTAATAAAGAGAAGTCGTCTTGTTACACCTGAAAATGAGTGCATAAATCAGTAAAATACCTACCCTTGTTTCCTTATACTTATAGTGAATAATTTGTTCAATTAATTTTGACTTTAAATACAGTTCGTTACAACGTAGGCAGCCCATGTAATTGGCAGACGTCAGTTAAGATGGGTTCCCTGGATTTGTAACGCGGAAATACGTTACACAACAAATTTATTTTTATTCTTTTTCAATGTTTTGTATATAGTGATTATTTCTTATATTTTTCTTCCATTCCTTATTAAACTTCCATTATATCGGAATATAACTTTAT
Source organism: Magicicada septendecula (assembly GCA_034769895.1). Classification (NCBI taxonomy): domain Eukaryota; kingdom Metazoa; phylum Arthropoda; class Insecta; order Hemiptera; family Cicadidae; genus Magicicada; species Magicicada septendecula. The sequence continues at coordinate 1,056,951,172 of CM068367.1, forward strand.
TTATAGTTTGTTTACTAATTTCTACATATATTCTGCTGGTTTTTTGATCTTAGTCTGTTTCTTTTTATATTTATTATTTTTCCGATATCAAACGTTATCAATCGATATCATTGCACTATGGCATTATCATAATTTGTTTAAATTGAGTTGGTTTATTATATATTATTACTTATCAAATGTTTTTTTTCTAACTCCTTGAACTGTATTCATTAAGTATTATTAACTTCCGTACCTAACCTTTATGTTATAAGTTGTTATATACTGTTATTGGCTGTTAGGCCTTTCATTGTATATGGACCTACCTTTGATTATAACTGGTGAACAACTAGCCTTTTTACATAAGTTTATACATATAATCAAACCTTAACTATTTACATTTACACAAATAATTATTCTTTTTATAACTAATAACAACTTTATCTTGATCTATGGATCACATATAAGAAAATTGAGATCCATTAACACTAATTAACTGCCTTCCTACACCCTTCTATAACAGTAATCAAATAATACATTTTGCTTCATTACTTTCTATTACTTCAACAAGTAATTTGCATAATCTAACATAAACTTTAACATAACATTCATGGTAACAAAATAACATCATTCACTTCAGAATCCTTACTTTCTATTACTGTAATGTAAATTATTGTCTCGCTTTTATCTAATTTCACTGTCATTTATTTTGACATTTTCTGTATTGGTTTCTTTTTTACAATTCTTATCAGTATATTAGATTTATTTACGTTTCACTGAACATGGATTTCTTACTATTGTCTATTTTACAGGTTTTTTTTTTTTATTGTTATCCCTACCTTGCATCCTTAAATAGAGAATCCGCAAATAGCACTTGCTAACGCTGTAATTACTGAGTTCCCCCTTGCCTTTACAAACGTTGCTCTGTATCAACAACAAGGCCCCTTACTGAAGCCTATTATAGAACAACTTACGCAAGGTATTAAATCCGAAAAATACGTTTTGAGTAAAAATGTACTATGTCACAAGATAAGAAGCGGAAAGGAACTAAGGATAATAGCCCCTGATGTAATTAAGCCCATGCTGATGGAATACTTCCATTCATCTACCATAGGAGCCCATATGGGAATCAATAAGACAATACATCGAGTTCGAAAGGAATATCATTGGAACAATATGAACAGCGAAATAGCCAGTTTCGTAAAAAAATGTACATTATGTGCCCAGCCAAGAAATAATCAAGTAAGCCAACTGATTTCAGAAATCCTTAAGACCCCTTTTTCTAAACTTTATCTAGACTTTTCAGGTCCATATCCACGATCCAAGTCAGGTAATACAATGTTACTCATCTGTGTAGATTTGTTCACCAAATTTGTTTGGATGTATCCCATGCGACGAGCATTAGCGTCGACGACTGTAAAAATATTGCAGGAAAGATTATTTAAAGACTACAGTACACCTGTACGTATAGTATCAGATAATGGACCACAGTTTAAAGCGAAAGAATTTAGGAATATGTGTTTCAAGTTAGGAATAGACCATATAACCACTACGGAGTATCGACCGCAAGGCAATATTGCTGAAAGGTATCTACGAAACCTCAAATCTGCGTTAATCGCCTATCATGCGAACGATCATACGTCGTGGGACCAAAACCTATCCTGGATTCAATACGCCTTTAATTCAGCTTATCACGAAGGTCACAAGTCGACCCCATTTGAGTTACTGTACAAGTACCGACCAAACCACCCTTTGTCCACAAAATGGGATATACACGACCTGCAGCCTCCGCAAATAACGGATAAGTAGATAAAGCAAATATGGAATAAAGCCCGCTCTAATTTAAGAGCGAACTTAGAGAAATCCAGAAAATACCACGAGAAAGGTATTCATAACAATTCAATGAGGTACCAAGTAGGTGACTTAGTAATGTATAAGACTCACCGCACTAGTAGTGCAATTGATAAGACCACCTCTAAACTATCATACCGATGGTGTGGCCCTTACCAAATCCAGAAGTATATAACTCCAGTTACAGTAGCCCTGTACGAACCTGCGACTCGAAAATATGTGCGGAGAACACATATTTTGCAGCTAAAATTGTATAAGAAGAAGAGAAGGAATAGTATAACCCAAAGAAGAAAAGGTAATACTAGGTAGTGAAGTATATTATGCTTCTGAAACCTTGGAAAATGTTAAACGTAGAGTTTGGAAATGAGGCCTGATCAACCTGAGATCCAGTTCTGCAAAGAATAAGTAAATGAGTACTCAATGAAAACAAGACAGAATTCTAAATAGCAAAAGATTTAGAAAATTACTCTACAGAGAAAAAGTAAGACAACCAAAAAGAAAAAACCGGTAGTAGTTTTAAGTGATAGAGATAAGAAAGTGTTTTGTGTTTTAATATGTAGATATTAAGTGTGAATAGTATGTAAAAAAAAATAAGAGGTAGTTAATAAGAAAATATAAAGGTATATTGTGTTATGGAGAAGAAGCAAGTAGATATAACGCTAACCAATAACTATGTGAAAGAAATTACACACACTGACACCATACATGCTCCAAGTCCCCAATTGTGCGTTAGACTCACAAAAAGCACCCGTAACGTGAAACTTAAGCGGTGGAGTATGTGACGATTGAAATTCTAACTGTAATCGTAAATTAAAAAAAATGAAGTTTGCGAGCGATTAAATCTCACTATAAAACCTAAACCCCCATATTAACTCAGTATGAGAATGAGAAGTGATTAAAAATCCAAAGAAACACTAATAAAAAGGCCGAATTGTAAAAAGTTATTATTATCATAGTTAACCCTTTGCTAGTCATCATGCGGTGACCTGTTAATTCCGGACTCAACGTGTTTATCGAGTCGTCTGTAATTTAGGAAGATATAAAATTCATAATGTTTATAATTAGAAATTTGAAGACACAAATAGTAGTTAAAATAACTCTCTTAAATTATATATGTATAATTAAGGTATGGTTTTTGGTAATAAGAATGTTAACTTAAATAAAAATAGGAACTATATTGTCGCGGAGTAATTGCCCCTCTCCTTTGTTATGTACCAGTTGAATCGAGCAAGGGACTCGCTATGTTGCCTTCACACCGTACAGACGTAAGAGCGAGAGCTCTACCAAAATGTATTTGATTTGTTTGTTTTATTTAACTGTAGTATATTAGCTACCACTGCTAAACGTGGAAAGCATTGTGTCATGTATCAATAACATAAATATGTGTTAAGAAGAAGATGTAAAATGTAACACAAAAACAGAACTAGTGGTAAGCAAGATGACGTCTCCCCTCAAGAGGTAACTCCAATTACAACATAACTCCTGAAGATGTGATCTGCAGAAACTTCATAAAGACACGTATATGATGCATAAGACGCTGCCTAGGACATCCGTGAATCTACATCTACTTACACCAAAGAAACTTCAATCTCCGCAGTGAACATCCGACCTAATTCTTGTCGAAGACTCGACCCAGATGATGACGCCGACTACAAGGATTCCCAAGACGGACACCCCAGGACGAGGTTACTACGTTCAATTGCAAAGGTGACTCGATAGCCTTGCTATCGAGAGTTAATCATATTTGATACACAACTCACTTCTAAAAGAGACTTTTCAAAGACTATTAATTTTATTTAAAAATTAAAATGAGACAATCTAAGAGTTTACTGTAAAATTCAATTATCATACGTTGTAACGCCTTAAATGTAAAAGTAAGTTATTATCACTTCAAGTAATAATACCATTCTTCAAATGGTAAAAGAAGTCTTGCAAGCTTCTAAATGAACTGAAAATAATTAGAAGTCTTTACTATAAATATACATAAAGTAAACTCGGATCCGAGGTATAAGAATACATAATCAATTTGATCCCAAAGTTTTATGAAAAGCTTTTAAATATTTTAGTTTAATTAATGATCTCATGGGATCTTTTAGTAACTGTTGTTAATAAAGAGAAGTCGTCTTGTTACACCTGAAAATGAGTGCATAAATCAGTAAAATACCTCCCCTTGTTTCCTTATACTTATAGTGAGTAATTTGTTCAATTAATTTTGACTTTAAATACAGTTCGTTACAACGTAGGCAGCCCATGTAATTGGCAGACGTCAGTTAAGATGGGTTCCCTGGATTTGTAACGCGGAAATACGTTACACAACAAATTTATTTTTATTCTTTTTCAATGTTTTGTATATAGTGATTATTTCTTATATTTTTCTTCCATTCCTTATTAAACTTCCATTATATTGGAATATAACTTTATTTATAGTTTGTTTACTAATTTCTACATATATTCTGCTGGTTTTTTGATCTTAGTCTGTTTCTTTTTATATTTATTATTTTTCCGATATCAAACGTTATCAATTGATATCATTGCACTATGGCATTATCATAATTTGTTTAAATTGAGTTGGTTTATTATATATTATTACTTATCAAATGTTTTTTTTCTAACTCCTTGAACTGTATTCATTAAGTATTATTAACTTCCGTACCTAACCTTTATGTTATAAGTTGTTATATAGTGTTATTGGCTGTTAGGCCTTTCATTGTATATGGACCTACCTTTGATTATAACTGGTGAACAACTATAGCCTTTTTACATAAGTTTATACATATAATCAAACCTTAACTATTTACATTTACACAAATAATTATTCTTTTTATAACTAATAACAACTTTATCTTGATCTATGGATCACATATAAGAAAATTGAGATCCATTAACACTAATTAACTGCCTTCCTACACCCTTCTATAGCAGTAATCAAATAATACATTTTGCTTCATTACTTTCTATTACTTCAACAAGTAATTTGCATAATCTAACATAAACTTTAACATAACATTCATGGTAACAAAATAACATCATTCACTTCAGAATCTTTACTTTCTATTACTGTAATGTAAATTATTGTCTCGCTTTTATCTAATTTCACTGTCATTTATTTTGACATTTTCTGTATTGGTTTCTTTTTTACAATTCTTATCAGTATATTAGATTTATTTACGTTTCACTGAACATGGATTTCTTACTATTGTCTATTTTACAGGTTTGTTTTTTTTATTGTTATCCCTACCTTGCATCCTTAAATAGAGAATCCGCAAATAGCACTTGCTAACGCCGTAATTACTGAGTTCCCCCTTGCCTTTACAAACGTTGCTCTGTATCAACAACAAGACCCCTTACTGAAGCCTATTATAGAACAACTTACGCAAGGTATTAAATCCGAAAAATACGTTTTGAGTAAAAATGTACTATGTCACAAGATAAGAAGCGGAAAGGAACTAAGGATAATAGCCCCTGATGTAATTAAGCCCATGCTGATGGAATACTTCCATTCATCTACCATAGGAGCCCATATGGGAATCAATAAGACAATACATCGAGTTCGTAAGGAATATCATTGGAACAATATGAACAGCGAAATAGCCAGTTTCGTAAAGAAATGTACATTATGTGCCCAGCCAAGAAATAATCAAGTAAACCAACTGATTTCAGAAATCCCTAAGACCCCTTTTTCTAAACTTTATCTAGACTTTTCAGGTCCATATCCACGATCCAAGTCAGGTAATACAATGTTACTCATCTGTGTAGATTCGTTCACCAAATTTGTTTGGATGTATTCCATGCGACGAGCATTAGCGTCGACGACTGTAAAAATATTGCAGGAAAGATTATTTAAAGACTACGGTACACCTGTACATATAGTATCAGATAATGGACCACAGTTTAAAGCGAAAGAATTTAGGAATATGTGTTTCAAGTTAGGAATAGACCATATAACCACTACGGAGTATCGACCGCAAGGCAATATTGCTGAAAGGTATCTACGAAACCTCAAATCTGCGTTAATCGCCTATCATGCGAACGATCATACGTCGTGGGACCAAAACCTATCCTGGATTCAATACGCCTTTAATTCAGCTTATAACGAAGGTCACAAGTCGACCCCGTTTGAGTTACTGTACAAGTACTGACCAAACCACCCTTTGTCCACAAAATGGGATATACACGACCTGCAGCCTCCGCAAATAACGGATAAGTAGATAAAGCAAATATGGAATAAAGCCCGCTCTAATTTAAGAGCGAACTTAGAGAAATCCAGAAAATACCACGAGAAAGGTATTCATAACAATTCAATGAGGTACCAAGTAGGTGACTTAGTAATGTATAAGACTCACCGCACTAGTAGTGCAATTGATAAGACCACCTCTAAACTATCATACCGATGGTGTGGCCCTTACCAAATCCAGAAGTATCTAACTCCAGTTACAGTAGCCCTGTACGAACCTGCGACTCGAAAATATGTGCGGAGAACACATATTTCGCAGCTAAAATTGTATAAGAAGAAGAGAAGGAATAGTATAACCCAAAGAAAAAAAGGTAATACTAGGTAGTGAAGTATATTATGCTTCTGAAACCTTGGAAAATGTTAAACGTAGAGTTTGGAAATGAGGCCTGATCAACCTGAGATCCAGTTCTGCAAAGAATAAGTAAATGAGTACTCAATGAAAACAAGACAGAATTCTAAATAGCAAAAGATTTAGAAAATTACTCTACAGAGAAAGAGTAAGACAACCAAAAAGAAAAAACCGGTAGTAGTTTTAAGTGATAGAGATAAGAAAGAGTTTTGTGTTTTAATATGTAGATATTAAGTGTGAATAGTATGCAAAAAAAAAAGAGGTAGTTAATAAGAAAATATAAAGGTATATTGTGTTATGGAGAAGAAGCAAGTAGATATAACGCTAACCAATAACTATGTGAAAGAAATTACACACACTGACACCATACATGCTCCAAGTCCCCAATTGTGCGTTAGACTCACAAAAAGCACCCGTAACGTGAAACTTAAGCGGTGGAGTATGTGACGATTTAAATTCTAACTGTAATCGTAAATAAAAAAAAATTAAGTTTGCGAGCGATTAAATCTCACTATAAAACCTAAACCCCCGTATTAACTCAGTATGAGAATGAGAAGTGGTTAAAAATCCAAAGAAACACTAATAAAAAGGCCGAATTGTAAAAAGTTATTATTATCATAGTTAACCCTTCGCTAGTCATCATGCGGTGACCTGTTAATTCCGGACTCAACGTGTTTATCGAGTCGTCTATAATTTAGGAAGATATAAAATTCATAATGTTTATAATTAGAAATTTGAAGACACAAATAGTAGTTAAAATAACTCTCTTAAATTATATATGTATAATTAAGGTATGGTTTTTGGTAATAAGAATGTTAACTTAAATAAAAATAGGAACTATATTGTCGCGGAGTAATTGCCCCTCTCCGTTGTTATGTACCAGTTGAATCGAGCAAGGGACTCGCTATGTTGCCTTCACGCCGTACAGACGTAAGAGCGAGACCTCTACCAAAATGTATTTGAATTGTTTGTTTTATTTAACTGTAGTATATTAGCTACCACTGCTAAACGTGGAAAGCATTGTGTCATGTATCAATAACATAAATATGTGTTAAGAAGAAGATGTAAAATGTAACACAAAAACAGAACTAGTGGTAAGCAAGATGACGTCTCCCCTCAAGAGGTAACTCCAATTACAACATAACTCCTGAAGATGTGATCTGCAGAAACTTCATAAAGACACGTATACGATGCATAAGACGCTGCCTAGGACATCCGTGAATCTACATCTACTTACACCAAAGAAACTTCAATCTCCGCAGTGAACATCCGACCTAATTCTTGCCGAAGACTCGACCCAGATGATGACGCCGACTACAAGGATTCCCAAGACGGACACCCCAGGACGAGGTTACTACGTTCAATTGTAAAGGTGACTCGATAGCCTTGCTATCGAGAGTTAATCATATTTGATACACAACTCACTTCTAAAAGAGACTTTTCAAAGACGATTAATTTTATTTAAAAATTAAAATGAGACAATCTAAGAGTTTACTGTAAAATTCAATTATCATACGTTGTAACGCCTTAAATGTAAAAGTAAGTTATTATCACTTCAAGTAATAATGCCATTCTTCAAATGGTAAAAGAAGTCTTGCAAGCGTCTAAATGAACTGAAAATAATTAGAAGTCTTTACTATAAATATACATAAAGTAAACTCGGATCCGAGGTATAAGAATACATAATCAATTTGATCCCAAAGTTTTATGAAAAGCTTTTAAATATTTTAGTTTAATTAATGACCTCATGGGATCTTTTAGTAACTGTTGTTAATAAAGAGAAGTCGTCTTGTTACACCTGAAAATGAGTGCATAAATCAGTAAAATACCTTCCCTTGTTTCCTTATACTTATAGTGAGTAATTTGTTCAATTAATTTTGACTTTAAATACAGTTCGTTACAACGTAGGCAGCCCATGTAATTGGCAGACGTCAGTTAAGATGGGTTCCCTGGATTTGTAACGCGGAAATACGTTACACAACAAATTTATTTTTATTCTTTTTCAATGTTTTGTATATAGTGATTATTTCTTATATTTTTCTTCCATTCCTTATTAAACTTCCATTATATTGGAATATAACTTTATTTATAGTTTGTTTACTAATTTCTACATATATTCTGCTGGTTTTTTGATCTTAGTCTGTTTCTTTTTATATTTATTATTTTTCCGATATCAAACGTTATCAATCGATATCATTGCACTATGGCATTATCATAATTTGTTTAAATTGAGTTGGTTTATTATATATTATTACTTATCAAATGTTTTTTTTCTAACTCCTTGAACTGTATTCATTAAGTATTATTAACTTCCGTACCTAACCTTTATGTTATAAGTTGTTATATACTGTTATTGGCTGTTAGGCCTTTCATTGTATATGGACCTACCTTTGATTATAACTGGTGAACAACTAGCCTTTTTACATAAGTTTATACATATAATCAAACCTTAACTATTTACATTTACACAAATAATTATTCTTTTTATAACTAATAACAACTTTATCTTGATCTATGGATCACATATAAGAAAATTGAGATCCATTAACACTAATTAACTGCCTTCCTACACCCTTCTATAACAGTAATCAAATAATACATTTTGCTTCATTACTTTCTATTACTTCAACAAGTAATTTGCATAATCTAACATAAACTTTAACATAACATTCATGGTAACAAAATAACATCATTCACTTCAGAATCCTTACTTTCTATTACTGTAATGTAAATTATTGTCTCGCTTTTATCTAATTTCACTGTCATTTATTTTGACATTTTCTGTATTGGTTTCTTTTTTACAATTCTTATCAGTATATTAGATTTATTTACGTTTCACTGAACATGGATTTCTTACTATTGTCTATTTTACAGGTTTGTTTTTTTTATTGTTATCCCTACCTTGCATCCTTAAATAGAGAATCCGCAAATAGCACTTGCTAACGCCGTAATTACTGAGTTCCCCCTTGCCTTTACAAACGTTGCTCTGTATCAACAACAAGGCCCCTTACTGAAGCCTATTATAGAACAACTTACGCAAGGTATTAAATCCGAAAAATACGTTTTGAGTAAAAATGTACTATGTCACAAGATAAGAAGCGGAAAGGAACTAAGGATAATAGCCCCTGATGTAATTAAGCCCATGCTGATGGAATACTTCCATTCATCTACCATAGGAGCCCATATGGGAATCAATAAGACAATACATCGAGTTCGAAAGGAATATCATTGGAACAATATGAACAGCGAAATAGCCAGTTTCGTAAAGAAATGTACATTATGTGCCCAGCCAAGAAATAATCAAGTAAGCCAACTGATTTCAGAAATCCCTAAGACCCCTTTTTCTAAACTTTATCTAGACTTTTCAGGTCCATATCCACGATCCAAGTCAGGTAATACAATGTTACTCATCTGTGTAGATTTGTTCACCAAATTTGTTTGGATGTATCCCATGCGACGAGCATTAGCGTCGACGACTGTAAAAATATTGCAGGAAAGATTATTTAAAGACTACGGTACACCTGTACGTATAGTATCAGATAATGGACCACAGTTTAAAGCGAAAGAATTTAGGAATATGTGTTTCAAGTTAGGAATAGACCATATAACCACTACGGAGTATCGACCGCAAGGCAATATTGCTGAAAGGTATCTACGAAACCTCAAATCTGCGTTAATCGCCTATCATGCGAACGATCATACGTCATGGGACCAAAACCTATCCTGGATTCAATACGCCTTTAATTCAGCTTATCACGAAGGTCACAAGTCGACCCCGTTTGAGTTACTGTACAAGTACCGACCAAACCACCCTTTGTCCACAAAATGGGATATACACGACCTGCAGCCTCCGCAAATAACGGATAAGTAGATAAAGCAAATATGGAATAAAACCCGCTCTAATTTAAGAGCGAACTTAGAGAAATCCAGAAAATACCACGAGAAAGGTATTCATAACAATTCAATGAGGTACCAAGTAGGTGACTTAGTAATGTATAAGACTCACCGCACTAGTAGTGCAATTGATAAGACCACCTCTAAACTATCATACCGATGGTGTGGCCCTTACCAAATCCAGAAGTATATAACTCCAGTTACAGTAGCCCTGTACGAACCTGCGACTCGAAAATATGTGCGGAGAACACATATTTTGCAGCTAAAATTGTATAAGAAGAAGAGAAGGAATAGTATAACCCAAAGAAGAAAAGGTAATACTAGGTAGTGAAGTATATTATGCTTCTGAAACCTTGGAAAATGTTAAACGTAGAGTTTGGAAATGAGGCCTGATCAACCTGAGATCCAGTTCTGCAAAGAATAAGTAAATGAGTACTCAATGAAAACAAGACAGAATTCTAAATAGCAAAAGATTTAGAAAATTACTCTACAGAGAAAGAGTAAGACAACCAAAAAGAAAAAACCGGTAGTAGTTTTAAGTGATAGAGATAAGAAAGAGTTTTGTGTTTTAATATGTAGATATTAAGTGTGAATAGTATGTAAAAAAAAATAAGAGGTAGTTAATAAGAAAATATAAAGGTATATTGTGTTATGGAGAAGAAGCAAGTAGATATAACGCTAACCAATTACACACATTAACGAAAGAAATTACACACACTGACACCATACATGCTCCAAGTCCCCAATTGTGCGTTAGACTCACAAAAAGCACCCGTAACGTGAAACTTAAGCGGTGGAGTATGTGACGATTTAAATTCTAACTGTAATCGTAAATAAAAAAAAATTAAGTTTGCGAGCGATTAAATCTCACTATAAAACCTAAACCCCCGTATTAACTCAGTATGAGAATGAGAAGTGATTAAAAATACAAAGAAACACTAATAAAAAGGCCGAATTGTAAAAATTTATTATTATCATAGTTAACCCTTTGCTAGTCATCATGCGGTGACCTGTTAATTCCGGACTCAACGTGTTTATCGAGTCGTCTGTAATTTAGGAAGATATAAAATTCATAATGTTTATAATTAGAAATTTGAAGACACAAATAGTAGTTAAAATAACTCTCTTAAATTATATATGTATAATTAAGGTATGGTTTTTGGTAATAAGAATGTTAACTTAAATAAAAATAGGAACTATATTGTCGCGGAGTAATTGCCCCTCTCCTTTGTTATGTACCAGTTGAATCGAGCAAGGGACTCGCTATGTTGCCTTCACACCGTACAGACGTAAGAGCGAGAGCTCTACCAAAATGTATTTGATTTGTTTGTTTTATTTAACTGTAGTATATTAGCTACCACTGCTAAACGTGGAAAGCATTGTGTCATGTATCAATAACATAAATATGTGTTAAGAAGAAGATGTAAAATGTAACACAAAAACAGAACTAGTGGTAAGCAAGATGACGTCTCCCCTCAAGAGGTAACTCCAATTACAACATAACTCCTGAAGATGTGATCTGCAGAAACTTCATAAAGACACGTATACGATGCATAAGACGCTGCCTAGGACATCCGTGAATCTACATCTACTTACACCAAAGAAACTTCAATCTCCGCAGTGAACATCCGACCTAATTCTTGTCGAAGACTCGACCCAGATGATGACGCCGACTACAAGGATTCCCAAGACGGACACCCGAGGACGAGGTTACTACGTTCAATTGTAAAGGTGACTCGATAGCCTTGCTATCGAGAGTTAATCATATTTGATACACAACTCACTTCTAAAAGAGACTTTTCAAAGACGATTAATTTTATTTAAAAATTAAAATGAGACAATCTAAGAGTTTACTGTAAAATTCAATTATCATACGTTGTAACGCCTTAAATGTAAAAGTAAGTTATTATCACTTCAAGTAATAATACCATTCTTCAAATGGTAAAAGAAGTCTTGCAAGCTTCTAAATGAACTGAAAATAATTAGAAGTCTTTACTATAAATATACATAAAGTAAACTCGGATCCGAGGTATAAGAATACATAATCAATTTGATCCCAAAGTTTTATGAAAAGCTTTTAAATATTTTAGTTTAATTAATGATCTCATGGGATCTTTTAGTAACTGTTGTTAATAAAGAGAAGTCGTCTTGTTACACCTGAAAATGAGTGCATAAATCAGTAAAATACCTTCCCTTGTTTCCTTATACTTATAGTGAGTAATTTGTTCAATTAATTTTGACTTTAAATACAGTTCGTTACAACGTAGGCAGCCCATGTAATTGGCAGACGTCAGTTAAGATGGGTTCCCTGGATTTGTAACGCGGAAATACGTTACACAACAAATTTATTTTTATTCTTTTTCAATGTTTTGTATATAGTGATTATTTCTTATATTTTTCTTCCATTCCTTATTAAACTTCCATTATATCGGAATATAACTTTATTTATAGTTTGTTTACTAATTTCTACATATATTCTGCTGGTTTTTTGATCTTAGTCTGTTTCTTTTTATATTTATTATTTTTCCGATATCAAACGTTATCAATCGATATCATTGCACTATGGCATTATCATAATTTGTTTAAATTGAGTTGGTTTATTATATATTATTACTTATCAAATGTTTTTTTTCTAACTCCTTGAACTGTATTCATTAAGTATTATTAACTTCCGTACCTAACCTTTATGTTATAAGTTGTTATATAGTGGTATTGGCTGTTAGGCCTTTCATTGTATATGGACCTACCTTTGATTATAACTGGTGAACAACTAGCCTTTTTACATAAGTTTATACATATAATCAAACCTTAACTATTTACATTTACACAAATAATTATTCTTTTTATAACTAATAACAACTTTATCTTGATCTATGGATCACATATAAGAAAATTGAGATCCATTAACACTAATTAACTGCCTTCCTACACCCTTCTATAACAGTAATCAAATAATACATTTTGCTTCATTACTTTCTATTACTTCAACAAGTAATTTGCATAATCTAACATAAACTTTAACATAACATTCATGGTAACAAAATAACATCATTCACTTCAGAATCCTTACTTTCTATTACTGTAATGTAAATTATTGTCTCGCTTTTATCTAATTTCACTGTCATTTATTTTGACATTTTCTGTATTGGTTTCTTTTTTACAATTCTTATCAGTATATTAGATTTATTTACGTTTCACTGAACATGGATTTCTTACAATTGTCTATTTTACAGGTTTGTTTTTTTTATTGTTATCCCTACCTTGCATCCTTAAATAGAGAATCCGCAAATAGCACTTGCTAACGCTGTAATTACTGAGTTCCCCCTTGCCTTTACAAACGTTGCTCTGTATCAACAACAAGACCCCTCACTGAAGCCTATTATAGAACAACTTACGCAAGGTATTAAATCCGAAAAATACGTTTTGAGTAAAAATGTACTATGTCACAAGATAAGAAGCGGAAAGGAACTAAGGATAATAGCCCCTGATGTAATTAAGCCCATGCTGATGGAATACTTCCATTCATCTACCATAGGAGCCCATATGGGAATCAATAAGACAATACATCGAGTTCGAAAGGAATATCATTGGAACAATATGAACAGCGAAATAGCCAGTTTCGTAAAGAAATGTACATTATGTGCCCAGCCAAGAAATAATCAAGTAAGCCAACTGATTTCAGAAATCCCTAAGACCCCTTTTTCTAAACTTTATCTAGACTTTTCAGGTCCATATCCACGATCCAAGTCAGGTAATACAATGTTACTCATCTGTGTAGATTCGTTCACCAAATTTGTTTGGATGTATTCCATGCGACGAGCATTAGCGTCGACGACTGTAAAAATATTGCAGGAAAGATTATTTAAAGACTACGGTACACCTGTACGTATAGCATCAGATAATGGACCACAGTTTAAAGCGAAAGAATTTAGGAATATGTGTTTCAAGTTAGGAATAGACCATATAACCACTACGGAGTATCGACCGCAAGGCAATATTGCTGAAAGGTATCTACGAAACCTCAAATCTGCGTTAATCACCTATCATGCGAACGATCATACGTCGTGGGACCAAAACCTATCCTGGATTCAATACGCCTTTAATTCAGCTTATCACGAAGGTCACAAGTCGACCCCGTTTGAGTTACTGTACAAGTACCGACCAAACCACCCTTTGTCCACAAAATGGGATATACACGACCTGCAGCCTCCGCAAATAACGGATAAGTAGATAAAGCAAATATGGAATAAAGCCCGCTCTAATTTAAGAGCGAACTTAGAGAAATCCAGAAAATACCACGAGAAAGGTATTCATAACAATTCAATGAGGTACCAAGTAGGTGACTTAGTAATGTATAAGACTCACCGCACTAGTAGTGCAATTGATAAGACCACCTCTAAACTATCATACCGATGGTGTGGCCCTTACCAAATCCAGAAGTATCTAACTCCAGTTACAGTAGCCCTGTACGAACCTGCGACTCGAAAATATGTGCGGAGAACACATATTTTGCAGCTAAAATTGTATAAGAAGAAGAGAAGGAATAGTATAACCCAAAGAAGAAAAGGTAATGCTAGGTAGTGAAGTATATTATGCTTCTGAAACCTTGGAAAATGTTAAACGTAGAGTTTGGAAATGAGGCCTGATCAACCTGAGATCCAGTTCTGCAAAGAATAAGTAAATGAGTACTCAATGAAAACAAGACAGAATTCTAAATAGCAAAAGATTTAGAAAATTACTCTACAGAGAAAGAGTAAGACAACCAAAAAGAAAAAACCGGTAGTAGTTTTAAGTGATAGAGATAAGAAAGAGTTTTGTGTTTTAATATGTAGATATTAAGTGTGAATAGTATGTAAAAAAAAAAGAGGTAGTTAATAAGAAAATATAAAGGTATATTGTGTTATGGAGAAGAAGCAAGTAGATATAACGCTAACCAATAACTATGTGAAAGAAATTACACACACTGACACCATACATGCTCCAAGTCCCCAATTTGCGTTAGACTCACAAAAAGCACCCGTAACGTGAAACTTAAGCGGTGGAGTATGTGACGATTTAAATTCTAACTGTAATCGTAAATAAAAAAAAAATTAAGCTTGCGAGCGATTAAATCTCACTATAAAACCTAAACCCCCGTATTAACTCAGTATGAGAATGAGAAGTGATTAAAAATCCAAAGAAACACTAATAAAAAGGCTGAATTGTAAAAAGTTATTATTATCATAGTTAACCCTTTGCTAGTCATCATGCGGTGACCTGTTAATTCCGGACTCAACGTGTTTATCGAGTCGTCTGTAATTTAGGAAGATATAAAATTCATAATGTTTATAATTAGAAATTTGAAGACACAAATAGTAGTTAAAATAACTCGCTTAAATTATATATGTATAATTAAGGTATGGTTTTTGGTAATAAGAATGTTAACTTAAATAAAAATAGGAACTATATTGTCGCGGAGTAATTGCCCCTCTCCTTTGTTATGTACCAGTTGAATCGAGCAAGGGACTCGCTATGTTGCCTTCACGCCGTACAGACGTAAGAGCGAGAGCTCTACCAAAATGTATTTGATTTGTTTGTTTTATTTAACTGTAGTATATTAGCTACCACTGCTAAACGTGGAAAGCATTGTGTCATGTATCAATAACATAAATATGTGTTAAGAAGAAGATGTAAAATGTAACACAAAAACAGAACTAGTGGTAAGCAAGATGACGTCTCCCCTCAAGAGGTAACTCCAATTACAACATAACTCCTGAAGATGTGATCTGCAGAAACTTCATAAAGACACGTATACGATGCATAAGACGCTGCCTAGGACATCCGTGAATCTACATCTACTTACACCAAAGAAACTTCAATCTCCGCAGTGAACATCCGACCTAATTCTTGCCGAAGACTCGACCCAGATGATGACGCCGACTACAAGGATTCCCAAGACGGACACCCCAGGACGAGGTTACTACGTTCAATTGTAAAGGTGACTCGATAGCCTTGCTATCGAGAGTTAATCATATTTGATACACAACTCACTTCTAAAAGAGACTTTTCAAAGACGATTAATTTTATTTAAAAATTAAAATGAGACAATCTAAGAGTTTACTGTAAAATTCAATTATCATACGTTGTAACGCCTTAAATGTAAAAGTAAGTTATTATCACTTCAAGTAATAATGCCATTCTTCAAATGGTAAAAGAAGTCTTGCAAGCGTCTAAATGAACTGAAAATAATTAGAAGTCTTTACTATAAATATACATAAAGTAAACTCGGATCCGAGGTATAAGAATACATAATCAGTTTGATCCCAAAGTTTTATGAAAAGCTTTTAAATATTTTAGTTTAATTAATGATCTCATGGGATCTTTTAGTAACTGTTGTTAATAAAGAGAAGTCGTCTTGTTACACCTGAAAATGAGTGCATAAATCAGTAAAATACCTACCCTTGTTTCCTTATACTTATAGTGAGTAATTTGTTCAATTAATTTTGACTTTAAATACAGTTCGTTACAACGTAGGCAGCCCATGTAATTGGCAGACGTCAGTTAAGATGGGTTCCCTGGATTTGTAACACGGAAATACGTTACACAACAAATTTATTT
Source organism: Magicicada septendecula (assembly GCA_034769895.1). NCBI lineage: Eukaryota > Metazoa > Arthropoda > Insecta > Hemiptera > Cicadidae > Magicicada > Magicicada septendecula. The sequence goes on from CM068367.1 coordinate 1,056,968,073, forward strand.
TTATTCTTTTTCAATGTTTTGTATATAGTGATTATTTCTTATATTTTTCTTCCATTCCTTATTAAACTTCCATTATATCGGAATATAACTTTATTTATAGTTTGTTTACTAATTTCTACATATATTCTGCTGGTTTTTTGATCTTAGTCTGTTTCTTTTTATATTTATTATTTTTCCGATATCAAACGTTATCAATCGATATCATTGCACTATGGCATTATCATAATTTGTTTAAATTGAGTTGGTTTATTATATATTATTACTTATCAAATGTTTTTTTTCTAACTCCTTGAACTGTATTCATTAAGTATTATTAACTTCCGTACCTAACCTTTATGTTATAAGTTGTTATATACTGTTATTGGCTGTTAGGCCTTTCATTGTATATGGACCTACCTTTGATTATAACTGGTGAACAACTAGCCTTTTTACATAAGTTTATACATATAATCAAACCTTAACTATTTACATTTACACAAATAATTATTCTTTTTATAACTAATAACAACTTTATCTTGATCTATGGATCACATATAAGAAAATTGAGATCCATTAACACTAATTAACTGCCTTCCTACACCCTTCTATAACAGTAATCAAATAATACATTTTGCTTCATTACTTTCTATTACTTCAACAAGTAATTTGCATAATCTAACATAAACTTTAACATAACATTCATGGTAACAAAATAACATCATTCACTTCAGAATCCTTACTTTCTATTACTGTAATGTAAATTATTGTCTCGCTTTTATCTAATTTCACTGTCATTTATTTTGACATTTTCTGTATTGGTTTCTTTTTTACAATTCTTATCAGTATATTAGATTTATTTACGTTTCACTGAACATGGATTTCTTACAATTGTCTATTTTACAGGTTTGTTTTTTTTATTGTTATCCCTACCTTGCATCCTTAAATAGAGAATCCGCAAATAGCACTTGCTAACGCCGTAATTACTGAGTTCCCCCTTGCCTTTACAAACGTTGCTCTGTATCAACAACAAGACCCCTTACTGAAGCCTATTATAGAACAACTTACGCAAGGTATTAAATCCGAAAAATACGTTTTGAGTAAAAATGTACTATGTCACAAGATAAGAAGCGGAAAGGAACTAAGGATAATAGCCCCTGATGTAATTAAGCCCATGCTGATGGAATACTTCCATTCATCTACCATAGGAGCCCATATGGGAATCAATAAGACAATACATCGAGTTCGAAAGGAATATCATTGGAACAATATGAACAGCGAAATAGCCAGTTTCGTAAAGAAATGTACATTATGTGCCCAGCCAAGAAATAATCAAGTAAGCCAACTGATTTCAGAAATCCCTAAGACCCCTTTTTCTAAACTTTATCTAGACTTTTCAGGTCCATATCCACGATCCAAGTCAGGTAATACAATGTTACTCATCTGTGTAGATTCGTTCACCAAATTTGTTTGGATGTATTCCATGTGACGAGCATTAGCATCGACGACTGTAAAAATATTGCAGGAAAGATTATTTAAAGACTACGGTACACCTGTACGTATAGTATCAGATAATGGACCACAGTTTAAAGCGAAAGAATTTAGGAATATGTGTTTCAAGTTAGGAATAGACCATATAACCACTACGGAGTATCGACCGCAAGGCAATATTGCTGAAAGGTATCTACGAAACCTCAAATCTGCGTTAATCACCTATCATGCGAACGATCATACGTCGTGGGACCAAAACCTATCCTGGATTCAATACGCCTTTAATTCAGCTTATCACGAAGGTCACAAGTCGACCCCGTTTGAGTTACTGTACAAGTACCGACCAAACCACCCTTTGTCCACAAAATGGGATATACACGACCTGCAGCCTCCGCAAATAACGGATAAGTAGATAAAGCAAATATGGAATAAAGCCCGCTCTAATTTAAGAGCGAACTTAGAGAAATCCAGAAAATACCACGAGAAAGGTATTCATAACCATTCAATGAGGTACCAAGTAGGTGACTTAGTAATGTATAAGACTCACCGCACTAGTAGTGCAATTGATAAGACCACCTCTAAACTATCATACCGATGGTGTGGCCCTTACCAAATCCAGAAGTATCTAACTCCAGTTACAGTAGCCCTGTACGAACCTGCGACTCGAAAATATGTGCGGAGAACACATATTTTGCAGCTAAAATTGTATAAGAAGAAGAGAAGGAATAGTATAACCCAAAGAAGAAAAGGTAATGCTAGGTAGTGAAGTATATTATGCTTCTGAAACCTTGGAAAATGTTAAACGTAGAGTTTGGAAATGAGGCCTGATCAACCTGAGATCCAGTTCTGCAAAGAATAAGTAAATGAGTACTCAATGAAAACAAGACAGAATTCTAAATAGCAAAAGATTTAGAAAATTACTCTACAGAGAAAGAGTAAGACAACCAAAAAGAAAAAACCGGTAGTAGTTTTAAGTGATAGAGATAAGAAAGAGTTTTGTGTTTTAATATGTAGATATTAAGTGTGAATAATATGTAAAAAAAAAAGAGGTAGTTAATAAGAAAATATAAAGGTATATTGTGTTATGGAGAAGAAGCAAGTAGATATAACGCTAACCATTAACTATGTGAAAGAAATTACACACACTGACACCATACATGCTCCAAGTCCCCAATTTGCGTTAGACTCACAAAAAGCACCCGTAACGTGAAACTTAAGCGGTGGAGTATGTGACGATTTAAATTCTAACTGTAATCGTAAATAAAAAAAAAATTAAGCTTGCGAGCGATTAAATCTCACTATAAAACCTAAACCCCCGTATTAACTCAGTATGAGAATGAGAAGTGATTAAAAATCCAAAGAAACACTAATAAAAAGGCTGAATTGTAAAAAGTTATTATTATCATAGTTAACCCTTTGCTAGTCATCATGCGGTGACCTGTTAATTCCGGACTCAACGTGTTTATCGAGTCGTCTGTAATTTAGGAAGATATAAAATTCATAATGTTTATAATTAGAAATTTGAAGACACAAATAGTAGTTAAAATAACTCGCTTAAATTATATATGTATAATTAAGGTATGGTTTTTGGTAATAAGAATGTTAACTTAAATAAAAATAGGAACTATATTGTCGCGGAGTAATTGCCCCTCTCCTTTGTTATGTACCAGTTGAATCGAGCAAGGGACTCGCTATGTTGCCTTCACGCCGTACAGACGTAAGAGCGAGAGCTCTACCAAAATGTATTTGATTTGTTTGTTTTATTTAACTGTAGTATATTAGCTACCACTGCTAAACGTGGAAAGCATTGTGTCATGTATCAATAACATAAATATGTGTTAAGAAGAAGATGTAAAATGTAACACAAAAACAGAACTAGTGGTAAGCAAGATGACGTCTCCCCTCAAGAGGTAACTCCAATTACAACATAACTCCTGAAGATGTGATCTGCAGAAACTTCATAAAGACACGTATACGATGCATAAGACGCTGCCTAGGACATCCGTGAATCTACATCTACTTACACCAAAGAAACTTCAATCTCCGCAGTGAACATCCGACCTAATTCTTGCCGAAGACTCGACCCAGATGATGACGCCGACTACAAGGATTCCCAAGACGGACACCCCAGGACGAGGTTACTACGTTCAATTGTAAAGGTGACTCGATAGCCTTGCTATCGAGAGTTAATCATATTTGATACACAACTCACTTCTAAAAGAGACTTTTCAAAGACGATTAATTTTATTTAAAAATTAAAATGAGACAATCTAAGAGTTTACTGTAAAATTCAATTATCATACGTTGTAACGCCTTAAATGTAAAAGTAAGTTATTATCACTTCAAGTAATAATGCCATTCTTCAAATGGTAAAAGAAGTCTTGCAAGCGTCTAAATGAACTGAAAATAATTAGAAGTCTTTACTATAAATATACATAAAGTAAACTCGGATCCGAGGTATAAGAATACATAATCAGTTTGATCCCAAAGTTTTATGAAAAGCTTTTAAATATTTTAGTTTAATTAATGATCTCATGGGATCTTTTAGTAACTGTTGTTAATAAAGAGAAGTCGTCTTGTTACACCTGAAAATGAGTGCATAAATCAGTAAAATACCTACCCTTGTTTCCTTATACTTATAGTGAGTAATTTGTTCAATTAATGTTGACTTTAAATACAGTTCGTTACAACGTAGGCAGCCCATGTAATTGGCAGACGTCAGTTAAGATGGGTTCCCTGGATTTGTAACACGGAAATACGTTACACAACAAATTTATTTTTATTCTTTTTCAATGTTTTGTATATAGTGATTATTTCTTATATTTTTCTTCCATTCCTTATTAAACTTCCATTATATCGGAATATAACTTTATTTATAGTTTGTTTACTAATTTCTACATATATTCTGCTGGTTTTTTGATCTTAGTCTGTTTCTTTTTATATTTATTATTTTTCCGATATCAAACGTTATCAATCGATATCATTGCACTATGGCATTATCATAATTTGTTTAAATTGAGTTGGTTTATTATATATTATTACTTATCAAATGTTTTTTTTCTAACTCCTTGAACTGTATTCATTAAGTATTATTAACTTCCGTACCTAACCTTTATGTTATAAGTTGTTATATACTGTTATTGGCTGTTAGGCCTTTCATTGTATATGGACCTACCTTTGATTATAACTGGTGAACAACTAGCCTTTTTACATAAGTTTATACATATAATCAAACCTTAACTATTTACATTTACACAAATAATTATTCTTTTTATAACTAATAACAACTTTATCTTGATCTATGGATCACATATAAGAAAATTGAGATCCATTAACACTAATTAACTGCCTTCCTACACCCTTCTATAACAGTAATCAAATAATACATTTTGCTTCATTACTTCCTATTACTTCAACAAGTAATTTGCATAATCTAACATAAACTTTAACATAACATTCATGGTAACAAAATAACATCATTCACTTCAGAATCCTTACTTTCTATTACTGTAATGTAAATTATTGTCTCGCTTTTATCTAATTTCACTGTCATTTATTTTGACATTTTCTGTATTGGTTTCTTTTTTACAATTCTTATCAGTATATTAGATTTATTTACGTTTCACTGAACATGGATTTCTTACTATTGTCTATTTTACAGGTTTGTTTTTTTTATTGTTATCCCTATCTTGCATCCTTATTCATTTTTACATAATTATCAATGTATTTATTAGACCTTTGTATTATCATGGGAGTTAAATATTTATTTACTTATTATATTGCTAATATTCTATTTATGTAACGTTGAGGACCGCATTTCTGTTGCATTACAATATATATATATATATATATATATATATATATATATATACTGGCTTACTTTCTTGTTGGAATTGGTTATTGTTTGTTCATTTTTGGTTGGACGAAGGCACTGTTGATTGATTGATAATTCTGGAGCAGCGGCCGCCCTATTGGGAATATTTTCTTGGTAAAATAATTTAAAGTGATTTCTTTTATGGAGAATGCGGATATGGGCGGGCCATAAACTTGTTTGTGTATTGTCCTTTTGCTGTAGTGGATTTTAAGGCCATTTTGCCAAGGTTGTTTTAGAGAGAGAAATGTATTATGTATATATTGGCCTTTTGATGATTTCATTGTTACTGAGTATTGTTGTGTTGTGTCCGTTAACTGGTAAGTGTTGTGCTTGTGTTTTTTTTGTGTTGGGTGAGACTTGCTCTGCTCTTTTGTACTGCCCCTTTCCTCTCGCAGGATTAGGGGAATCCTGAAGCCACTTGAGTATTCTCAAGTTTTTCCTGTTTTGTCGTGATGTGTTTGTCTTCTTGTGTCGTTGTGCGTTACCCCGGTGCTTTGACAGCCGATACCAATTAAATCTGGTGTGTAGGTCAGTTATTAATGTGGATTATTGTTTGGCCCGTTCCATGCTGCATTCAGGGTTGTGTCCTCAGTTTGTTTGGGCGTCTATTATATGAAGAGTCTAGGCTGTGCTGTAGAGAAGTTACCCCCCCATTTTCTCAAGTATTCCGGCTCATGCGTATGTTACGTAATTTAGAGTTCAGGGTTGCGTACCTGCGCTGCTCTTCCACTGTGTACTGTAGCGGGGCTGTCCGCCCTAGTGTAGGGGAGTGGACCGCTCATGTGTCAAGGTGGATGTTCCCTTGTTGTGTAGTACATGGGTGGTCATGATAGCAGAGGGAGAGGCGAGACCAGGTTATCACGTATCAAAGTTATAGTACCTTGTTAGCCTTTGGGCATCAGTATGTGAGCGAGAAAGTGGTCGGATCACCAGTGAGGGTGACATTGGGGCGGTCCCGTGGGAGGCAGTGGTGGTGGAGGAGTCGTATGGGAGGAAGGGAAGTTGTTCCGTGTATATATTGATTTGGGATCTCAGTGTGTAGGTTTGGAGGCCTTAGGAGGTCAGAACTCAGAGGGTGCCCAAAACTTGTCTTTCTTCTTTTCTCCTTCTGTCTCTTGTTGCTGTAGGTTGACCCTGATCAAGTCAGCATGCGCACCGCATACTCACACATATACACACTCAGGCACGCATGCATACGCACTCCAATGTTTTGTTTTTGCTCTGAGCCTCTGTCTTCCTAAGGGAGGAGAGTTTTCTGAGATTTCCCCAGAAGGTCAGGAGTCTTGTAATATAGTGATGCAGCCGGAGATCCGTTTGTAATGACAGGTGAAGGGAGGAAGTTACAGCCAATTGAAAGGAATAGACTTAATTTTGGAAGGAGAGGGCGTGCTGATTCTGCATTCTAAGGTTGGTCCAATAGTTTATTTTGAAGATAAATGTCGGCGGTTGAATATGAGTAGTCCACGGAAGTTTCACTTTAATTGTTGCTAAGTCGGAGGTTAATTAGAGGTCCCATCTTGGAAGAAAGAGTAAGATATGTTGACCTTGGGTTGTCTTTTGTCTGGAGTGGTGTGTTCGCGTGGTCGTGGTGCGATGTTGTATGGGTTAGTCTATTGGGGCTACCATAGGGTAGTTGACCACTCACATGTCAGGGACCTTGTTTTTGTGCCATTGTCTTGTCTGCTAGGCAGGCAGTGACATGTGTGATACGTTGTTGTCCGAAGGGCAGGTGTGAGTGGTGGTAGAGACGTGTTGTAGGTGTTGTTGTTGTTAGGGTGTTGATTGGCGCTTTGGATCTCAGGTTGTGAGGAGATTCGCCAAGGCAATCAAGAGGAGTATGGTAGTCCTGTAGGGAGTCATGAGGACTGTGGATAGACATTTGAGTTTTTTTGGAGGGCAAGGAAGTTGCCATTTCGGGGAGAGGATGTGCCAAAGCGTTCGGCATTTTCAAAATCGCGCCAGGACCATTGCCTTCGGTACTGCACTGTTCTCCTAAGTGTGATAAGTATCTGAGATCTCCCGGCAATGCCAAGTAGGGGATGTGGAAGTAAAGGTCTAGGCTAACAGGGTCCTAGACTGGGGCTACAGCCTTGAGTTTTGTTGGCAACCTAGTTGCCATTTTGGGCTGAGGGTGTGCCGTGGTTATATTGAAAGGTAAACACCACGGCCAGTTTAATTGTATTTTCCATGCGTTCGGTGCATTATCGCTGCATGTTACGATGCCCGCATTAATATCGAGATTCAGTCGTTCGCGGTGACCTTGAGTGGTGACGTCATTTGGCTGGCAGTGGCGTCCGCTTGTCAATGAGATTTAGTCAGCTATGTTCGAGTTTTTATAAGTTAGCGCAGCGCCTTTATCGGCCTATTTTCTCTTTCCACTTTGGTGCAGCTTGGATTGTGACGGCGTAACGTGTGATTCCACTATGACGAGATAATTCTATAAAGAGCTTCAGGTGAGCCAGTATTGAGGGTTTATATTTAATTTTAATCTAATTGAGGTGTGTGTGTGTGTGTGTGTGTGTGTGTGTGTGTGTGTGTGTGTGTGTGTGTGTGTGTGTGTGTGTGTGTGTGTGTGTTGCTCAGGCGGTCCATGTTTGTGCTGGTAAAAATACAAGCACGTGGTAAAATTATTTTACAGTCAAGTTAAAGAAATAATGTTAGAGACAGAGTAAACTTAAAATAAATGAATTAAATGAAGTATGAATTTATAGTTTTATTCCATGAATTGTGGTTATTAATTGAAATAGTTATAAATGTAGTAGCAGAGACCACGTGCTCGTCAGTAAATGATAATGTGAACTTAAACATACAAGGTAACCCATAAAATTGTTCAAGCTTAAAGTGTAATGGTTTCTGTGTTACAAGGTGAAATTTAAAATTCAAATTAAAAGCCCGCTGGGTGATTTTGACCGGAGTTAATGACCAGCATTTGCGGTATTGAAATTATAGTGGCATGTGTGATCTGAGTGCTTTGACGAAGGAATGTTGGGGTGGTATGTGTATATATCTGAATCGAATATACAAGTAAAATTTTTCACAGGTTTCCCCGCTTTAGTCGGGAGGAAATGGGTCCACATGATGGGCACTCTACATCTTCGCCCATCCGCAGAGCCTGCGTAAGAAGCCCCAACGCCATCACGCCATCCGACATCACTCTTCACACACCACAGAAAATGCAGGAACATACTTAATGCATCCGAAAGATCAGGTGGGAACTCTCCTTTATTTTATGAACTTCACACACGAAGTGCTCCGCAGATTATAGGGTAACACACACGCTGAAACCTATTTCTAGAAATTAAACTCATGCTTCAGAGTTAACATTACTGAACATGTTTTGTGAAGACATGCTAAAGGGTGGACACTGATGACTGTGTTATGAATACCTTATAAGTATTTGTGTTTTGAATTTGCATAGAGTCAAGGGTTACCTTTGTATTATCTAAATATTTAATTCTATTACTGCAAAAGAGAAAACCGAATTTCAAATTTTGTTGCCAAGATCCAGACTTAAAGAAAGTGTAATACTCGGAGAGTACTTGCATCTGCCTGTCATATGACTTGTGATCCTGCACGTTCCAATTTTTTCTCTTTTTCTAAATTCAAAGGTCCTGTTGTTTAGTTATTTTTTTTTGGTTCAGCTTAATTCAATTTATCACAGTACTATAATATTCCTATATTTAATTAACTTTACAAAAAGAAGCCACATATTTTAATATTTATTTAACAACTAATTTACTACATATTTTAATATTTAAGTAACGTACTTAAACCTCGGTTTACTGTGATCACTGGTTTCAGTTTAATGCGATTAATCCTAGTGATGGGGAACAGGTAGATGAAAGTACTGCTACACACTTAAGGAATTAGTTTTCTTTGAATTTATTATTAATTATTAATCTGATTATTATTGTGTTATCTAATGATCATGGATTGTTTGCTCCAGACACTTAAAATTATCATATGTTAATGAATGTTCCTGCATTACTAATGCAATACAAACAATTTCTTTTTTAAAATAAAATACAGAAGTACAAGTTTATGATAAAAATAATAAATTCAGTAGTTGGAATGCCATTATTCAATTGTTGGAAGTACTTTGATATATTCTTGTTGTTATTAAACCACCATGTGACTTTAAAGACAGATCTGAATGGATGTTAAGAATTAAGAAAAACTCAATCAAGATGATTGTAAAACCAATTGTTTAAAATTCAACAACAACAAAATAAATAAATAAAATCTTGTTATTTTTGATCAAGTGTTTTCTTGCAAGACCTGTCACCATTGGCTCAGCACATTTTATTTCCATCTATGCCACGCGCCTAGTCTTAAATATTAAGTGACGCCTCCCTAGAAAAAAAAATTAAAAAAAATATTAAAAAAATTTGGAGGTTAGAAAAAGGGTGTAAAAAAAATATATTCTGGGACTAAGGGGGCGTTTCAATGGTAGCACAGCGTGGTTATTTTGAGCTCCTAAGCCAAAAATGTGACAGGACTTGCAAGATAGCTTGTGAGGTTTTCTTTGGTGGATTTTTGCAGGGTAAGTTTCAAGTGCAGTAAAAGTGGGTGTGGTTACAAATAAACCTGTTGAAGGGGAAAGGAGACTCAAACAGGATTTTATTATTCTTATATGTTGAGTGTATAAAATGTTGATGTTGTACTTTGTGTGATATATATATATATATGTGTGTGTGTGTTAGATTAAATGTGATATACAGATGTATTGAATTTAAACTGGAGCCAATGTGGAGCTAATTTTCAGTATGGGTCACACGCACACGTTTAAATTTTTTTAATTATATATGTATGTATATCGAATATACAAGATTCAGAATGTAGATGATGGGCTATATGTATCAAATAACAAAAACACAAATGCAGAGAACATACTGAAACAAATCAATAACATACATCCCAAAATATAATTCACAGAAGAAAAAGAAAAACATAACAAAATCAACTATTTAGACATAACCATCACAAGATACAACAACCACATACAATATGCAATATATAGAAAACCAACTTCCACTAACATCATTATACCTAACCATTCTGACCACCCACCACAACATAAAATGGCAGCATTTTATTCGCTATTTAACAGAATGTACAAAATTCCCCTAAACAAACAAGAAACTGACAAAGAAAGAAATATAATATACCAAATTGGTTATGAAAATCGATACAATAAAAATACTGTGATCAAAATAGAAAATAAAATCAAATATAAAATAAAAACTGAACAATTAAGTATTAATCAAACTGAACAACACATAAATAATAACAACAACAAAAAATGGGCCACATTCACATACATAAATAATAAAATGACAAAACTAACAAAACTATTTAAAAACACAGATATAAAAATAGCATACAAAACTAATAAAAATAAATTACAAAATCTAAATAGCTCACACAACAAAAATAATACAACAACTAACGGCATATACAAAATTGAATGCCAAGATTGCAATAAATGTTACATAGGACAAACAAAAAATCAGCTGAAAAAACATTATTTTGAACACCTAAATGCATACAAAAACCAGAAATATATAAATCCAATTTAGCCACACATGCAATAAACACAGGACATGAATTCCCAGACATAACCAATGTAACACTAATAAAACATATACCACACAAAGGCACCATAATGAACATTTGGGAAAATTTACAAATATACAAACATAAAACAGAAAACAAACTAATACCTGACTGAACAAATACAAATCAATACAAAACATGACACAATATTCAAAGCACTCAACATTGAAAATACACAAAAAACTAACACATACACCACAATCACACGCAATAAAACCAATTTGAAATACCAGAAGCCAACAGGAAGCCACAATAATAATAGTCAACCAACAACACATATGTACTTCACCAGACAAAAAAAACAGAAGGCTGAGGATGGGTACAAGATAGTACACGAAATATGTTCCAAAAAAGGGAAAAAAATAACATCTTGATGTAAATTTAATTATAAATATTAAATGTAATATATATATTGTAACGTAACCACTTGTTGTTGCAACGATAATAAGATTTAAATTGATTATTATTATTGTGAGTGTGGTTATTAATAGGAATTAGTGTGGGTGTTCACGTTTGAGTCTTTTAGTTTAAAAGAGTATTTAACACTTCACTGTCAACCTCCCCACTTACCATATGTGGATGTATTCTATGTTCTTGTTGGTGACTTCTTCTGCTGCAAAAAACACTTGACACATATATATGGATATTCTGTTTGAATATCTTAAATAATGTACATGCACAATAAAGTAAATTAATAGTTGAACTGTAATTTGAATGATATTGACCATTCAAATCCTATCGCCACCTTATGATAGAACTGATCATAAAAATTAAACTATTTTTAAGAAAAAAATCAAAAACTCTGTTCCACTGGTAAATAAATTGGGGTTTATTAACAATTGTAAAATGCCATGAACTCTTAAAAAAAAACAATCAATTAATAATGTCTTTACAAAACAATAATTACTATAAACAATTCTTGAGCTCTTTGTATCTCAAGGCTGGTAACACTAATGTCTGGTACAATAGTTTTAGTTAACGAGGTTATGTCCTCTTTATTCAGTTATATTACCAAATTCGTGTGTTCTTGGAAGATGCATGATACCAGATTACAAGATGTTATCTTATGTAACAATATTTAATGATTGATTACTACAAAAACAAACAAAGATTTAAAATTATAAAAGTCGGTACCATAAACCGATATATATCATACTATCGTATGGTTAGTAAAATGCATTCAGCAGTTGTGATAAAAACACGTGCTCTGTACTGCACTGTTAAAAATACTATTATTATTTATTCGTTAATTATTAAAAATTATTTATTGGCAAGAGAAAAAATCTAGAATAAAAAAACTCTTGTTATAGCTTTCATTGGATTGAAATTATTTGAGAACAGAATCATTACTTGGTGACAAAGTTATCATTGTTATTTCTAGGTTAGTTACTTAACAACCGTAAGTAATTATTTTGAATAAGCATATTATTCATTAAAATCTTAATACTATAAACACATACATTTTATTCATATGTCATCTGATGTATAATTATCAGTCGTTTAGAATATTTTCGCAATAAACTAGTTATTCGTTAATTCAAACAAATTTAGTCAAATGAGCGACTATTCATTATATAAGGATGGTCGATATTTAAATTAATACCGATTTTCTCAATCACGATTAAATCGTAAAATATTTATTTTTCAAATTAATAATTGCGCTATAATTCATTTATTCAGTTCTGATAATTTTTCATCGTGGGTTATGCACTTCAGTACTTTTGACTAGTGCAGTCCCAAAACAATATCTCTTCGTTTACTAACGAAAGTTATTATTTTAATTCAATTCGTTAAAATAATTAAAATAGAGTACTCCCTGTTTAAAAAAAAACACAAAACACGACCTTTATTATACACTGGTCGGTTTATTATTTTAATTCACTTAAAGCACTGGACACTCGTTATTATTCTGTTATGTATAGGTTAATGTATGTAGAGTAACTCGTGTTGGTGACGCGCACATTTTAAATAATCTTGACAATTTCCTTCGTGAACTTTGCTTGTTGAGTGATACGGAACGAATGCTGGCTTCATCAAAGCGTCTCCTTCTCGTCTGGTTATTTTAAGCCATTTGATTGGTTTAAAGGGTCAAACTCTCAACCCCAAAACACTTTGGTTAAATAAAACTTTTAATTTTTTACAAATTATCGCTTGGGTTCGAGGCTACGGGTGACGTATGCATCGGTATAAGAAATGACTGAAAAGTTTATAAGTGTCATAACTTTCTTATTAATTATCGTATAGTCGAATGGTTAGTGGCATTAAATTGCGGACACTTGTGGCTTTAATTTAAGTCTAAACAAGGATTAAATCCGTTCATTATTAACACACTTAGCCGTTTCACAAACTCATATGGTGTTTCGTAATATAAATAAGTTTGTTTCACCATATTTTGTTCCAATTACACTATAACACTCATTATTAAACGTCTCGAGTCCATTTCTCTTTCGTTTTAATACATAAAATAGTTGTAATTACCATTTGAACAATATTTGGTAATGGCGTCCTTAGCGACTATATTCGATTGTTTATAATTGCATGTAACGCTATTATTTCTTATCTAATTACATTTGTTTGGCATTCTAACAATAATATATACATTTATTCACATTTGTTCACACTTTATTTTATGAACAATGTTATTTTTCATCTACTAGTAGTCTTATCAAAAATACCTTCTGTTCTCATTTCTTTAATTTGTCACTTTTTCAATTATTTTACCACATAAGGTATATAATGTTATACATTAAAATAGTGTACATTTGTAGTACCTTGTTTGTTTAATGTATTTATCAGTCTTTCGTTATCTGAAAGCTTTCCAATTCTTAGTATTGTGTTTGTTTACATCTGGTTTTACAATGATAGTTAGTTAGTTTCTAATAATTTAATTATAAAACTACTACTATTACATTTGAGATATGTTCTCATAGTAGTATCATATATTTCTCTAACTACTGATAACATTTTTAGTAATCTTTTAATAAGTTTTGATAGTGCATTTTGATTAACTATCTTGTCACATAGTGTTTGTTTACATCTGGTTTTACAATTGTCGTCAATTAGTTTCTAATAATTTAATTATAAAACTATTACTATTACATTTGAGATATGTTCTCATAGTAGTATCAGATCTTTCTCTAACTACTGATAACATTTTTAGTAATCTTTTAATAAGTTTTGATAGTGCATTTTGATTAACTAACTTGTCACATTGGGTTTCTGTTCTTTTGGCTTTATGATATCATATTTAACCTGATTCATTTGCTGTGTATTTCAGTACAAATGTTATTTATTAGTTTGCATTACTATTCATAATTAGTCTTTGGTTGAAACAATTGTTGATAGTGGCTTGGTTTAATTAATATACATGATCTTATGTTATAGGTGCACTTTCTATGAGGTTATGTGTCAGTTATCTGGTAACAATGTGCAACATATTCTTATGCAGTATTTGATTCTACTATTATCATTTCATTATGGTATTCTAGTACAATGGTTTAATTATTAAGTAATACACATGTTTACACTATTTTTTGAAACAATAACACAAGTATTCTTAATCTAATAGTATTACATTTCTTGTTGTGTTGTACCTAGTTTTTGGTACATTGATTGTTTGATACTTAACAAACTAGCTTATTTGTTACTATTTGTTCTGGATTTTATTTATATTTCATTCTGTCTTGTCGTGCCATTTAGTTACATTTCATTTTAAGGCTTACAAAGCTTTTATTATCAGTTCCTATGAACAATTAACTTACTGTTCTATCTCACATTTCTCTTGGTGGTCTTAATGATTATCTATTTTGGGTTACAATCTTGATTAAACTGGTCACACTAATTGTCTGTGCATTTTAACTAGTTAATCTTGGATTCTTCCACTTATAATGGTAACTCATTTGCCTCTGTTATAAACATTCTCACTTGTATTGTCTGTGGTGTTTATTTGGGGTAAAATTGGTTAACTTGTTACAGGTTGTCACACTTATATTAAGTTTTCACTGTTATTGTTTGTGATTACTTAATTATGCTAAACACTGGTTTCTTTATAGTTGATCCTTGAATAATCATTACACTTCTTCCGGTCATCAATATAGTTCCTTGTACACTTGGTGAATGGTGATTTCTTGTATTGTCCATACATTATCTTCATTCTTCATGTTATGGTTCCTTTGTTCTTCTTCTTCCCTTCTTCTTCTGGTTAATTGTTGTTCACTATTGGTGTTCTCCTGGGTTGTACATTACTTGTGATAATCAATGTTCCCTTATTCTTGTCATATTCTTCGATATTTCCATTCGTGGTTGTCATTGTTCCATAGTATTTATACTAATAAATAAATGTGTTTGTTTTACCATATTTGTGGTTGTTCTTGAGTTGTCTCCTCTTCACTTTAATAGTTATTTT
Organism: Magicicada septendecula; assembly: GCA_034769895.1. Lineage (NCBI taxonomy): Eukaryota > Metazoa > Arthropoda > Insecta > Hemiptera > Cicadidae > Magicicada > Magicicada septendecula. The sequence goes on from CM068367.1 coordinate 1,056,983,435, forward strand.
TGTTGTTTCCCCTCACTGGTTGGACCTATTGGCTTCTCTTCATTTTAATGATTATTTTTGTTGTTTCCCCTCACTGTTTGGACCTATTGGCTCCTCTTCATTTTAGTGATTATTTTTGTTATTCCCCTCACTGGTTGGACTCTATTGGGCCTGGTTTCTAACATTTTATATTGGCTTGTTGTCATTTTCTCTCTCTTTTGTACTCGATGATGCTATATTACTCTTCCTTCTTCTTTGTTGGATTTTTTCAATAATATATCTTTGTAGATACACACTTTGTCTACATTATTTTATGTACTTTGAAATATTTTCATGATCTCTCGTCACTTGATGTAATAATTAGTTACTTTATGTAACTGCCAATTTGGTACGTTACAATATATATATATATATATATATATATATATATATACAGTAGGTGGCCAGATTATTAAGGACAGTACTTATATTTATGCATTTTCTAGTTCAAATTCTTTTTTTGAGCAAACAAATTGGTTTTCATAAGGTTGTTTTATTTGGTATTGCTGCTGGTATCATTATTATTGTTTTTGATAAGTGGCAACACTGGTAGACTGCGTCATTTATCAAATAAGTGAGGTTACTTCTCATTTGGTTGTCGTTTGTTAAAAACTGCTGTTGTAGTGACATCATATAAAATATTTTCGAATCGTTTTTCGCAAGTTTTTCCGGTCCAAAATAATCAAAACGTAAGTAATGTTTCTTCTTAAATTAACTTTACTAAATTTTATGGGTGAATTTCATTTTCGTCAACAGTATGCCGTCATAACCTCAAAATTGTTTCTTTTTAGTATGGGCAAGGCTTCAGACACGTCCCCAAGGAAATATAGAGAAATACAAACATTATTACTTCACTCCACACATTCCCAAAGACATAGCAACTATTGTAGGTGTTTTGAAGTCTGTTGTTAACCGAACTAAAATAAAAATGGATCAAAACAAGACCCTGGAAGCGGGCCGTGTAGGAAAGTGTGGCAGGAAAAGGATCACCACTCCTCGTACCGGTCGTAAAATTAGGGATATCTGCCTCGAAAATCGTAAAAAGAGTGTGGCCTGTCTAACAACGATGATAAACAATGAGGGTATTGAAGTTTCCAAAAGGACAGCCCGGAGGCGGTTGGCCGAAGAGAACCTGATCGGTCGTCGGCCTATCAAAAAACCACGCCTCACCGAGGCCATGAAGAAGAAGTGACTGCAATGGGCCAGAAAACACCAGAATATGACTGTTGCAGACTGGAGTCGAGTAAGTACAACTTTTTTAAATAGTGTAGTTCGTGAATAACAATTTTTTTGTGATTATTGTAATATTTTACAGGTATGCTTCTCCGACGAATCAACATTTCAGATTTTGGTCGACAAAAGTTCATTCGTCCGACGACGCCCTGGAGAGCAGTTCCATCCAGACTGCCTTGTGGAGAGAGTTAAACACCCGGATAGTGTTATGGTGTGGTCTGTGAACTCAGCCAAGGGCATGGGGCGCCTATACACCGTGGAAGGGACCATGAGGCAGGACCAGTACAAGCGAGTACTAGAAACTCGGCTACTGCCACAGCTCAAAGAATGGTTCCCTGGTGATGAAGAGTACATTTTTATGCACGATTCGGCACCGTGCCACAAAGCCAGGAGTGTTACTGCATTCCTGACCGAAAAACTGCATTACCGTTTTGCCCTGGCCGGGGAACTCACCTGACATGAACCCCATAGAGAACATGTGGGAACTCACCAAACAGGCGATCGCCAAGGAAATGATCACCACCAAGCGCCAGTTGGTTGAAACACTCATCAGAGAATGGAATCACAACACCAAACTCCAACAAAATGCAAAAGTCTGTATAGAGAGCATGCCCCGACGCATAGAAGCTATAATTGCAACAAAGGGTGGCATCACTAAATACTAAGATTAATTTTATTAGATTTTTATTAATGCACATATTACTTTTACGGAAAAAATAAATAGTTTCGCTTACATAACTTGTTGTTTTTATGATCTCAATAATACACTCTTATAAATAAAAAATACCTACAAGACCTAGAACCAATTATTTGTTCAAAAAATTCAGTCAAACTAGAAAATACAAAAAACTGAATACTGTCCCTAATAATTTGCCCACCCACTGTATATATATACTGGCTTACTTTCTTGTTGGAATTGGTTATTGTTTGTTCATTTTTGGTTGGACAAAGGCACTGTTGATTGATTGATAATTCCGGAGCAGCGGCCGCCCTATTGGGAATATTTTCTTTGTAAAATAATTTAAAGTGATTTCTTTTACGGAGAATGTGTATATGGTCAGGCCATAAACTTGTTTGTGTATTGTCCTTTTGCTGTAGTGGATTTTAAGGCCATTTTGCCAAGGTTGTTTTAGAGAGAGAAATGTATTATATATATATTGCCCTTTTGATGATTTCATTGTTACTGAGTATGTTGTGTTGTGTCCGTTAACTGGTTAGTGTTGTGGTTGTGTTTTTTTTTGTGTTCGGGGAGACTTGCTCTGCTCTTTTGTACTGCCCCTTTCCTCTTGCAGCATTAGGGGAATCCTGAAGCCACTTGAGTATTCTCAAGTTTTTCCTGTTTTGTCGTGATGTGTCATTTTTGTCTTCTTGTGTCATTGTGCGTTACCCCGGTGCTTTGACAGCCGATACCAATTAAATCCGGTGTGTAGGTCAGTTATTAATGTGGATTATTTTTTGGCCCGTTCCATGCCGCATTCCGGGTTGCGTCCTCAGTTTGTTTGGGCGTCTATTATATGAAGAGTCTAGGCTGTGCTGTAGAGAAGTTACCCCCCATTTTCTCAAGTATTCCGGCTCATGTGTATGTTACGTAATTTAGAGTTCAGGGTTGCATACCCATGCTGCTCTTCCACTGTGTACTGTAGCGGGGCTGTCCGCCCTAGTGTAGGGGAGTGGACCGCTCATGTGTCAAGGTGGATGTTCCCTTGTTATGTAGTACATGGGTGGTCATGATAGCGGAGGGAGAGGCGGGACCAGGTTATCACATATCAAGGTTATAGTACCTTGTTAGCCTTTGGGCATTAGTACGAGAGCAAGAAAGTGGTTGGGTCACCAGTGAGGGTGATATTGGGGCGGTCCCGTGGGAGGCAGTGGTGGTGGAGGAGTCTTATGGGAGGAAGGGAAGTTGTCCTGTGTATATATTGATTTGGGTCTCATTGTGTAGGTTAGGAGGCCTTAGGAGGTCAGAACTCAGAGAGTGCCCAAAACTTGTCTTTCTTCTTTTCTCCTTCTGTCTCTTGTCGCTGTATGTTGACCCTGATCAAGTCAGCATGCAGCACCGCATACTCACACATATACACACTCAGGCACACATGCATATGCACTCCAATGTTACGTTTTTGCTCTGAGCCTCTGTCTTCCTAAGAGCGGAGAGTTTTCTGAGATTTCCCCAGAAGGTCAGGAGTCTTGTAATATAGTGATGCAGCCGGAGATCCGTTTGTAATGACAGGTGAAGGGAGGAAGTTACAGCCAAGTGAAAGGAATAGACTTAATTTTGGAAGGAGAGGGCGTGCTGATTCTGCATTCTAAGGTTGGTCCAATAGTTTATTTTGAAGGTAAATGTCGGCGGTTGAATATGAGTAGTCCACGGAAGTTTCACTTTAATTGTTGCTAAGTCGGAGGTTAATTAGAGGTCCCATCTTGGAAGAAAGAGTAAGATATGTTGACTTTGGGTTGTCTTTTGTCTGGAGTGGTGTGTTCGCGTGGTTGTGGTGTGATGTTGTATGGGTTAGTCTATTGGGGGCTAGCCTTACTACCGTAGGGTAGGTGACCACTCACATGTCAGGGACCTTGTGTTGAGTGGCGCTTTGGATCTCAGGTTGTGAGGAGATTCGCCAAGGCAATCAAGAGGAGTATGGTAGTCCTGTAGGGAGTCATGAGGACTGTGGATAGGGATTTGAGTTTTTTTGGAGGGCAAGGAAGTTGCCATTTCGGGGAGAGGATGTGCCAAAGCGTTCGGCATTTTCAAAATCGTGCCAGGACCACTGCCTTCGGTGCTGCACTGTTCTCCTAAGTGCGATAAGTATCTGAGATCTCCCGGCAATGCCAAGTAGGGGATGTGGAAGTAAAGGTCTAGGCTACCGGGGTCCTAGACTGGGGCTACAGCCTTGAGTTTTGTTGGCAACGTAGTTGCCATTTTGGGGTGAGGGTGTGCCGTGGTTATATTGAAAGGCAAACACCACGGCCAGTTTAATTGTATTTTCCATGCGTTCGGTGCATTATCGCTGCATGTTACGATGCCCGCCTTAATATCGAGATTCAGTCATTCGCGGCGACCTTGAGTGGTGACGTCATTTGGCTGGCAGTGGCGTCCGCTTGTCAATGAGATTTAGTCAGCTATGTTCTAGTTTTTATAAGTTAGCGCAGCGCCTTTATCGGCCTATTTTCTCTTTCCACTTTGGTGCAGCTTGGATTGTGACGGCGTAACGTGTGATTCCACTATGACGAGATAATTCTATAAAGAGCTTCAGGTGAGCCAGTATTGACGGTTTATATTTAATTTTAATCTAATTGAGGTGTGTGTGTGTGTGTGTGTGTGTGTGTGTGTGTGTGTGTGTGTGTGTGTGTGTGTGTGTGTGTGTGTGTGTGTGTGTGTGTGTGTGTGTGTGTGTGTGTGTGTGTGTGTGTGTGTGTGTGTGTGTGTGTGTGTGTGTGTGTGTGTGTGTGTGTGTGTGTGTGTGTGTGTGTGTGTGTGTGTGTGTGTGTGTGTGTGTGTGTGTGTGTGTGTGTGTGTGTGTGTGTGTGTGTGTGTGTGTGTGTGTGTGTGTGTGAAATATAACGATAGTGTGTGCATGTGGCTCAGGCGGTCCATGTTCGTGCTGGTAAAAATACGAGCACGTGGTAAAATTATTTTACAGTCAAGTTAAAGAAATAATGTTAGAGACAGAATAAACTTAAAATAAAAGAATTAAATGAAGTATGAATTTATAATTTTGGTTCCATGAAGTGTGGTTATTAATTGAAATAGTTATAAATGTAGTAGCAGAGACCACGTGCTCGACAGTCAATGATAATGTGAACTTAAACATACAAGGTAACCCATAAAATTGTTCAAGCTTAAAGTGTAATGGTTTCTGTGTGACAAGGAGAAATTTAAAATTCAAATTAAAAGCCCGATGTGTGATTTTGACCGGAGTTAATGACGGGCATTTGCGGTATTGAAATTATAGTGGCATGTGTGATCTGAGTGCTTTGACGAAGGAATGTTGGGGTGGTATGTGTATATATCTGAATCGAATATACAAGTAAAATTTTTCTCAGGTTTCCCCGCTTTAGTCGGGAGGAAAGGGGTCCACATGATGGGCACTCTACATCTTCGCCCATCCGCAGAGCCTGCGTAAGAAGCCCCAACGCCGTCACGCCATCCGACATCACTCTTCACACACCACAGAAAATGCAGGAACATACTTAGTGCATCCGAAAGATCAGGTGGGAACTTTCCTTTATTTTATAAACTTCACACACGAAGTGCTCCGCAGGTTATCGGGCAACACACACGCTGAAACCTATTTCTAGAAATTAGACTCATGCTTCAGGGTTAACATTACTGAACATGTTTCGTGAAGACATGCTAAAGGGTGGACACTGATGACTGTGTTATGAATAACTTATAAGTATTTGTGTTTTGAATTTGCATAGAGTCAAGGGTTACCTCTGTATTATCTAAATATTTAATTCTACTTACTGCAAAAGAGAAAACCGAATTTGAAATTTTGTTGACTAGATCCAGACTTAAAGAAAGTGTAATACTCGGAGAGTACTTGCATCTGCCTGTCATATGACTTGTGATCCTGCACGTTCCAATTCCTTCACTTATTCTAAATTTAAAGGTCCTGTTGTTTAGTTATTTTTTTCTTGGTTCAGCTCAATTCAATTTATCATAGTACTATAATATTCCTATATTTAATTAACTTAACAAAAAGAAGCCACATATTTTAATATTTATTTAACAACTAATTTACTACATATTTTAATATTTAAGTAATGTACTTAAACCTCGGTTTACTGTGATCACTGGTTTCAATTTAATGCGATTAATCCTAGTGATGGGGAACAGGTAGATGAAAGTACTGCTACACACTTAAGGAATTAGTTTTCTTTGAATTTCTTATTAATTATTAATCTGATTATTATTGTGTTATCTAATGATCATGGATTGTTTGCTCCAGACACTTAAAATTATCATATGTTAGTGAATGTTCCTGCATTACTAATGCAATACAAACAATTTCTTTTTTAAAATGAAATACAGAAGTACAAGTTTATGATAAAAATAATAAATTCAGTAGTTGGCATGCCATTATTCAATTGTTGGAAGTACTTTGATATATTCTTGTTGTTATTAAACCACCATGTGACTTTAAAGAGAGATCTGAATGGATGTTAAGAATTAAGAAAAACTCAATCAAGATGATTGTAAAACCAATTGTTTAAAATTCAACAAAAAATAAATAAATAAATAAAATATTGTTATTTTTGATCAAGTGTTTTCTTGCAAGACCTGTCACTATGGGCTCAGCACATTTTATTTCCATCTAGGCCACGCGCCTAGTCTTAAATATTAAGTGACGCCTCCCTAGAAAAAAAAATTAAAAAAATATAAAAAAAATTTGGAGGTTAGAAAAAGGGTGTAAAAAAAATATATTCTGGGACTAAGGGGGCGTTTCAATGGTAGCACAGCGTGGTTATTTTGAGCTCCTAAGCCAAAAATGTGACAGGACTTGCAAGATAGCTTGTGAGGTTTTCTTTGGTGGATTTTTGCAGGGTAAGTTTCGAGTGCAGTAAAAGTGGGTGTGGTTACAAATAAACCTGTTGAAGGGGAAAGGAGACTCAAACAGGATTTTATTATTCTTATATGTTGAGTGTATAAAATGTTGATGTTGTACTTTGTGTGATATATATATATATATATGTGTGTGTGTGTGTTAGATTAAATGTGATATACAGATGTATTGAATTTAAACTGGAGCCAATGTGGAGCTAATTTTCAGTATGGGTCACACGCACACGTTTAAATCTTTTTAATTATATATGTATGTATATCGAATATACAAGATTCAGAATGTAGATGATGGGCTATATGTATCAAATAACAAAAAAATAAATAAATAAATAAAATCTTGTTATTGTTGATCAAGTGTTTTCTTGCAAGACCTGTCACTATGGGCTCAGCACATTTTATTTCCATCTAGGCCATACGACTAGTCTTAAATATTAAGTGACGCCTCCTTAGAAAAAAAATAAAAAAAAAATTTTGAGGTTAGACAAAGGGTGTAAAAAAATATATTCTGGGACTAAGGGGGCGTTTCAATGATAGCACAGCATGGTTATTTTGAGCTCCTAAGCCAAAAATGTAACAGGGCTTGCAAGATAGCTTGTGAGGTTTTCTTTGGTGGATTTTTGCAGGGTAAGCTTCAAGTGCAGTAAAAGTGGGTGTGGTTACAAATAAACCTGTTGAAGGGGAAAGGAGACTCAAACAGGATTTTATTATTGTTATATGTTGAGTGTGTAGAATGTTATTGTTGTACTTTGTGTGATATATATGCAACAGATCAAACTTTATTATTCTAATAAGGATATTGTGAGTGTGTAGAAATCGATAAAAGTCTATTATGGAGGAGATGAAATATTATTTATTACATACAAATATTGTTTATAAAGATGTATAATGTTTTTGAAATTGTCATGTATTGATAGTACAGTATATTAAATTGTTTGTATTGTTCGATTAATATAAATCGCTTTTACTTGTTTGCTGCAACGTCCTCCTCTCGTCTCGTCGGTCTCGTCTCGTCGTCCTCTTCTACAGCTTCACTCCTTCCTGGTGTCCTCTTCGTCTCATCGTCCTTGTACAGCAAGCGGCTCCAGCGGCGATATTTCAGAGTCTTGTAGTTATGTTTAACTGCTTCCACGATATCTTGTAGTGTCTTTAAGTTCCCTATGCGGATATCTTAACTTACACAACACAGCACTGAATTTTATTTTAAATTTTACTTAATTATTTATCCTGTTGGTTCTTATCGCAAAACTTCATTAAGAATTACAAGGTTTATAGTTTACTTTATATAAAATATTCCTACATTTGTAAGAGAACAACTCTCTTACTCGGGCACAACTTCCCCTAGCAACGTCGACAGTAAGACTGTGTTCAACCTAGCTCTGCAACGTATGAATCTTACTGAATTTGGTGTAATTTGATAGGCCAAGCCCAAGTCACACGATTGATGGAACAACCAGATACACAAAATTCATGAAAAACTTTGTATAATTTTGCATAGTCCTGCATGGAAATTATCTACAATTATTATTACCCTATCATTGATAAGAGTTACACTTGAGTTTTGCTTTACTTAAAAAATCATATTTCTAAAATATTTACAAACCTCAGAATATACACAAATCGAAGCTATTTATTTAAATAATTCCTTGTCAAATTTTCATGTAAATCGGTTAACTACCACTGCCGCTATATCGATCGCAGATTATCACACCCGCACACGCGCACCATTTCATACAAAAAATACATGACAATATAGTACAATTTTTTATGAAGGGTTCGGTGTAACATATATGCTTATCATTTTTTAAATACAAAACGTATGACTAAAAAACAAAATATTACACAAAACAAATTTAAACAAGAAAATGCTTGTCATTTGTGTACTCTGATATAAACAGCATATCTTATCATCCTGTGTTCTATTGCAGGATTAACCCCTCCACGTGTAAAAAAAAAAAAAAAATGTTTATATGGAACACAAATTTTTTTTTTTTAACCTAAATTGACATAATTTCTTCCCAATAATCATAATCATCGAAATAATAACATAATAACTTCAAAAATAAAAATAACTGAATAGCTTCAATCAAACAACATTTCCCCAACTGTCACTTTGACAACTCTAATTGTAAACAAACAAAAGCACATGGGTGCTTATCACCAAACATTGCTGAACACTGATAAGGATGTCAATGTCAGACGTCATTCGGCTATATCTACAGTTCAACCATACATTTTTCAACATGATTACAATTACTCTTATTTTACACATAATTTTATACAATTTCCTACCAGTCATTCTACTTATATTCTGGCATTCTAGTTTAATTATTTGTATTATCCTTCTTTTAATTTTTAATTTATCGCACAGACTCATGCTGCGCAACCTTTCTCGTTTTTTGATTGCTCTACGCTTGCATTTGTTTTGGTAATTGCCGATACATTGCTTTGATTTAATTTTTAAAGGTTTATATGTAATGCCAGTTGTATTACCCAGGCTACACATAATATAATCTCCTTTGTATAATATGAACTCATTGTTTGATTGAAATTTTTCTGGTATCATCTCAAATATTATTTTCATCAAGTTTTTACAGGGATCAGTATCTAAGTGCATTTTAAAATGTTGTAATGTCTCGGATTTGTCTGCATACGCATTCATAAAAGACAAACACATATTGCTGTACAGTGACTCTCTGACTGTATACATAACACCTGCATTTCGTTTCATATGTGGCTGAAAACACTCAGACAGTTCTGATCTTCTGTCAGAATTAACCTTACCTGTGTGCTTTTCCTCAAATGCACCAGCTTCAGGAACAAAACTACTTTGTTTACCCAAGTATTCATCAAATATCTTATTTACATATTCATTTTTACAACTGTATGGACTTCTCAAGTGTTTATACATTTCATTATTGACTGATAAAATATTACCAGAATGGATCTGCATCTTACAGACACGGTATAGCAAATAACATTTATTGTTTTTAAATACTCCACCGTTTACCCTTTGATCATACCAATCTGGATAGATGTGAATCAACACTTTGATAAGGTTTTCCCTATTTCTCATTTCAAATTTATTTAAAATATTATTTGTAATTTTATGTTCATAAACGTTGGTAATTGTGTGCTGTGTGTTGAAAATTGATTCATATTTATTTAAAAGATTATTTAAATGCTTTCGTTGACCATCCGTTATCTCCTTATCAGGCGCACCACCCTTAGCTGCTATCTTATCTATGCGATTACCGGCTGGTTCCTGTATGTCGACGGGACTATACCGGTCAATCGCATTGTTACATTCATTTTCCTGCCTAAGAGAATAATTCAACTTAATTTTGGCTTCACATTCCCTGCTGTGAGATTTATTCCTTTCTAAGGCGGTCTCACTACTACTACAAATTAATTCTAATTTATCAGCTATACGTTTTTCGGTTAACTCTAATAGTTGTTTATTTTGTTTAGCCTGTTCATGAACGATTGTATAAATTTTTTTATTCTCATCATGAAGTGATTGTAATGACTTATTTTGCTTTAATGCTACTTCTTCTGAGAGTTTTTGCATATTTGCTTTATTTTCGTCCGATAGCTTTTGCATATTGGCCTTACTGTCTTCAGACATCTTTTGCATATTGGCCATTAAAGCCGCTAATGTATTTTGTAATTCTAGTGATTCGGCCATATTGATTATTTATTTTTATAAATTTAATAAAATATTATAGTTTTATTTATAGTAACGGCAATATTTTTTTATACGTATTATTTCTAATAATGTCCGTTTATGTTATTATTATTATAGTCCAGTCTCACAATCAAATGTAAACACTTAATCTAACACAGATAACAATAATAATTCAACCTCCATACAGATAATAACTCTATTGTTCAAATATCTGATAAGAGAGAGTATTCCAACTTTTATCTACACTCCCTGACAACATAGAACAGCACCTATAAATAGTTAAATGAATTTAGTCTCTACACACTCAAATAAATATTTCTTTTTTTTTTTATTAATTCATTAATCGAGCCCAACGTTGGCAATCGCCAAATATCCTTATGCAACAGATCAAACTTTATTATTCTTATAAGGATATTGTGAGTGTGTAGAAATCGATAAAAGTCTATTATGGAGGAGTTGAAAAATTATTTATTATATACAATTTTTTTTTTTTTTTTTTTTTTTAATGGAGAGTTTGGTGTAACATATATGCTTATCATTTTTTAAATACAAAACGTATGACTAAAAAACAAAATATTACACAAAACAAATTTAAACAAAAAAATGCTTGTCATTCATGAACTCTGATATAAACAGCATATCTTATCATCCTGTGTTCTGTTGCAATATATATATATATATATATATATGTGTGTGTGTGTTAGATTAAATGTGATATACAGATATATTGAATTTAAACTGGAGCCAACGTGGAGCTAATTTTCAGTATGGGTCACACGCACACGTTTAAATTTTTTTAATTATATATATATATGTATATCGAATATACAAGATCCAGAATGTAGATCATGGGCTATATGTATCAAATAACAAAAACACAAATGCAGAGAACATACTGAAACAAATCAATAACATACATCCCAAAATACAATTCACAGAAGAAAAAGAAAAACATAACAAAATCAACTATTTAGACATAACCATCACAAGATACAACAACCACATACAATATGCAATATATAGAAAACCAACTTCCACTAACATCATTATACCTAACCATTCTGACCACCCACCACAACATAAAATGGCAGCATTTTATTTGCTATTTAACAGATTGTACAAAATTCCCCTAAACAAACAAGAAACTGACAAAGAAAGAAATATAATATGCCAAATTGGTTATGAAAATCGATACAATAAAAATACTGTTATCAAAATAGAAAATAAAATCAAATATAAAATAAAAACTGAACAATTAAGAATTAATGAAACTGAACAACACATAAATAATAACAACAACAAAAAATGGGCCACATCACATACATAAATAATAAAATGACAAAACTAACAAAACTATTTAAAAACACAGATATAAAAATAGCATACAAAACTAATAAAAATAAATTACAAAATCTAAATAGCTCACACAACAAAAATAATACAACAACTAACGGCATATACAAAATTGAATGCCAAGATTGCAATAAATGTTACATAGGACAAACAAAAAATCAGCTGAAAAAACGTTATTTTGAACACCTAAATGCATACAAAAAACCAGAAATATATAAATCCAATTTAGCCACACATGCAATAAACACAGGACATGAATTCCCACATAACCAATGTAACACTAATAAAACATATACCACACAAAGGTACCATAATGAACATTTGGGAAAATTTACAAATATACAAACATAAAACAAAAAACAAACTAATACCTGACTGAACAAATACAAATCAATACAAAACATGACACAATATTCAAAGCACTCAACATTGAAAATACACAAAAAACTAACACATACACCACAATCACACACAATAAAGCCAACAGGAAGCCACAATAATAATAGTCAACCAACAACACATATGTACTTCACCAGACAAAAAAAACCGGAAGGCTGAGGGTGGGTACAAGATAGTACCTGAAACATGTTCCAAAAAAGGGAAAAAATAACATCTTGAAGTAAATTTAATTATAAATATTAAATGGAATATATATATATACTGGCTTACTTTCTTGTTGGAATTGGTTATTGTTTGTTCATTTTCGGTTGGACAAAGGCACTGTTGATTGATTGATAATTCCGGAGCTGCGGCCGCCCTATTGGGAATATTTTCTTTGTAAAATAATTTAAAGTGATTTCTTTTACAGAGAATGTGGATATGGTCGAGCCATAAACTTGTTTGTGTATTGTCCTTTTGCTGTAGTGGATTTTAAGGCCATTTTGCCAAGGTTGTTTTAGAGAGAGAAATGTATTATATATATATTGGCCTTTTGATGATTTCATTGTTACTGAGTATGTTGTGTTGTGTCCGTTAACTGGTTAGTGTTGTGATTGTCTTTTTTTTTGTGTTGGGGGAGACTTGCTCTGCTCCTTTGTACTGCCCCTTTCTTCTCGCAGCATTAGGGGAATCCTGAAGCCACTTGAGTATTCTCAAGTTTTCCTGTTTTGTCGTGATGTGTTTGTCTTCTTGTGTTGTTGTGCGTTACCCCGGTGCTTTGACAGCTGATACCAATTAAATCCGGTGTGTAGGTCAGTTATTAATGTGGATTATTGTTTGGCCCGTTCCATGCCGCATTCCGGGTTGCGTCCTCAGTTTGTTTGGGCGTCTATTATATGAAGAGTCTAGGCTGTGCTGTAGAGAAGTTACCCCCCATTTTCTCAAGTATTCCGGCTCATGTGTATGTTACGTAATTTAGAGTTCAGTGTTGCGTACCCCCGCTGCTCTTCCACTGTGTACTGTAGCGGGGCTGTCCGCCCTAGTGTAGGGGAGTGGACCGCTCATGTGTCAAGGTGGATGTTCCCTTGTTATGTAGTACATGGGTGGTCATGATAGCGGAGGGAGAGGCGGGACCAGGTTATCACGTATCAAGGATATAGTACCTTGTTAGCCTTTGGGCATCAGTACGTGAGCGAGAAAGTGGTTGGGTCACCAGTGAGGGTGATATTGGGGCGGTCCCATGGGAGGCAGTGGTGGTGGAGGAGTCGTATGGGAGGAAGGGAAGTTGTCCCATGTATATATTGATTTGGGGTCTCATTGTGTAGGTTTGGAGGCCTTAGGAGTTCAGAACTCAGAGGGTGCCCAAAACTTGTCTTTCTTCTTTTCTCCTTCTGTCTCTTGTCGCTGTATGTTGACCCTGATCAAGTCAGCATGCAGCACCGCATACTCACACATATACACTCTCAGGCACACATGCATACACACTCCAATTCTTCCTTCGTCTTGTTTCATTTTTGCTCTGAGCCTCTGTCTTCCTAAGAGCGGAAAGTTTTCTGAGATTTCCCCAGAAGGTCAGGAGTCTTGTAATATAGTGATGCAGCCGGAGATCCGTTTGTGATGACAGGTGAAAGGAGGAAGTTACAGCCAAGTGAAAGGAATAGACTTAATTTTGGAAGCAGAGGGCGTGCTGATTCTGCATTCTAAGGTTGGTCCAATAGTTTATTTTGAAGATAAATGTCGGCGGTTGAATATGAGTAGTCCACGGAAGTTTCACTTTAATTGTTGCTAAGTTGGAGGTTAATTAGAGGTCCCATCTTGGAAGAAAGAGTAAGATATGTTGACCTTAGGTTGTCTTTTGTCTGGAGTGGTGTGTTCGCGTGGTCGTGGTGCGATGTTGTATGGGTTAGTCTATTGGGGGCTAGCCTTACTACCGTAGGGCAGTTGACCACTCACATGTCAGGGACCTTGTTTTTGTGCCATTGTCTTGTCTGCTAGGCAGGCAGTGACATGTGTGATACGTTGTTGTCTGAAGGGCAGGTGTGAGTGGCGGTAGAGACGTGTTGTAGGTGTTGTTGTTGTTAGGTTGTTGATTAGCGCTTTGGATCTCAGGTTGTGAGGAGATTCGCCAAGGCAATCAAGGGAGTATGGTAGTCCTGTAGGGAGTCATGAGGACTGTGGATAGGGATTTGAGTTTTTTTGGAGGGCAAGGAAATTGTCATTTCGGGGAGAGGATGTGCCAAAGCGTTCGGCATTTTCAAAATCGCGCCAGGACCACTGCCTTCGGTGCTGCACTTTTCTCCTAAGTGCGATAAGTATCTGAGATCTCCCGGAAATGCCAAGTAGGGGATGTGGAAGTAAAGGTCTAGAGAACCGGGATCCTAGACTGGGGCTACAGCCTTGAGTTTTGTTGGCAACCTAGTTGCCATTTTGGAGTGAGGGTGTGCCGTGGTTATATTGAAAGGTAAACACCACGGCCAGTTTAATTGTATTTTCCGTGTGTTTGGTGCATTATCGCTGCATGTTACGATGCCCGCCTTGATATCGAGATTCAGTCGTTCGCGGCGACCTTGAGCGGTGACGTCATTTGGCTGGCAGTGGCGTCCGCTTATCAACGAGATTTAGTCAGCTATGTTCGAGTTTTTATAAGTTAGCGCAGCTCCTTCATCGGCCTCTTTTCTCTTTCCACTTTGGTGGGGCTTGGATTGTGACGGTGTAACGTGTGATTCCACTATGACGAGATAATTCTATAAAGAGCTTCAGGTGAGCCAGTATTGAGGGTTTATATTTAATTTTAATATAATTGAGGCGTATGTGTGTGTGTGTGTGTGTGTGTGTGTGTGTGTGTGTGTGTGTGTGTGTGTGTGTGTGTGTGTGTGTGTGTGTGTGTGTGTGTGTGTGTGTGTGTGTGTGTGTGTGTGTGTGTGTGTGTGTGTGTGTGTGTGTGTGTGTGTGTGTGTGTGTGTGTGTGTGTGTGTGTGTGTGTGTGTGTGTGTGTGTGTGTGTGTGTGTGTGTGTGTGTGTGTGTGTGTGTGTGTGTGTGTGTGTGTGTGTGTGAAATGTAACGATAGTGTGTGCATGTGGCTCAGGCGGTCCATGTTCGTGCCGGTAAAAATACGAGCACGTGGTAAAATTATTTTACAGTCAAGTTAAAGAAATAATGTTAGAAACAGAGTAAACTTAAAATAAAAGAATTAAATGAAGTATGAATTTATAATTGTGGTTCCATGAAGTCTGGTTATTAATTGAAATAGTTATAAATGTAGTAGCAGAGACCACGTGCTCGTCAGTCAATGATAATGTGAACTTAAACATACGAGGTAACCCATAAAATTGTCCAAGCTTAAAGTGTAATGGTTTCTGTGTGACAAGGTGAAATTTAAAATTCAAATTAAAAGCCCGATGGGTGATTTTGACCGGAGTTAATGACCGGCATTTGCGGTATTGAAATTATAGTGGCGTGTGTGATTTGAGTGCTTTGATGAAGGAATGTTGGGGTGGTATGTGTATATATCTCAATCGAATATACACGAAAACTTTTTCACAGGTTCCCCACTTTAGTCGGGAGGAAAGGGGTCCACGTGATGGGCACTCTACATCTTCGCCCATCCGCAGAGCCTGCGTAATAACCCCCAACGCCATCACGCCATCCGACATCACTCTTCACACACCACAGAAAATGCAGGAACATACTTAGTGCATCCAAAAGATCATGTGGGAATTTTCCTTTATTTTATAAACTTCACACACGAAGTGCTCTGCAGGTTATCAGGTAACACACATGCTGAAACACACATGCTGAAACCTATTTCTAGAAATTAGACTCATGCTTCAGAGTTAACATTACTGAACATGTTTCGTGAAGACATGCTAAAGTGTGGACACTGATGACTGTGTTATGAATAACTTATGAGTATTTGTGTTTTGAATTTGCATAGAGTCAAGGGTTACCTTTGTTTTATCTAAATGTTTAATTCTATTACTGCAAAAGAGAAACCGAATTTGAAATTTTGTTGACAAGATCCAGACTTAAATAAAATGTAATACTCGGAGAGTACTTGCATCTGCCTGTCATATGATTTGTGATCCTGCATGTTCAAATTCTTTCTCTTTTTCTAAATTTAAAGGTCCTGTTGTTTAGTTATTTTTTTTTTTTGGTTCAGCTTAATTCAATTTAACATAGTACTATAATATTCCTATATTTATTAACTTAACAAAAAGAAGCCACATATTTTAATATTTATTTAACAACTAATTTACTGCATATTTTAATATTTAAGTAACATACTTAAACCTCGGTTTACTGTGATCACTGGTTTCAATTTAATGCGATTAATCCTAGTGATGGGGAACAGGTAGATGAAAGTACTGCTACACACTTAAGGAATTAGTTTTCTTTGAATTTATTATTAATTATTAATCTGATTATTATTGTGTTATCTAATGATCATGGATTGTTTGCTCCAGACACTTAAAATTATCATATGTTAATGAATGTTCCTGCATTACTAATGCAATACAAACAATTTCTTTTTTAAAATAAAATACAGAAGTACACGTTTATGATAAAAATAATAAATTCAGTAGTTAGCATGCCATTATTCAATTGTTGGAAATAATTTGATATATTCTTGTTGTTATTAAACCACCATGTGACTTTAAAGAGAGATCTGAATGGATGTTAAGAATTAAGAAAAACTCAATCAAGATGATTGTAAAACCAATGTTTAAAATTCAAAAAAAAAAAATAAATAAATAAAATCTTGTTATTGTTGATCAAGTGTTTTCTTGCAAGACCTGTCACTATGGGCTCAGCACATTTTATTTCCATCTAGGCCATACGCCTAGTCTTAAATATTAAGTGACGCCTCCCCAGAAAAAAAATAAAATAAATAAATAACTAAATAAAAATTTGGAGGTTAGAAAAAGGGTGTAAAAAAAATTATTCTGGGACTACGGGCACGTTTCAATGGTAGCAGAGTGTGGTTATTTTGAGCCCCTGAGCCAAAAATGTGACAGGACTTGCAAGATAGCTTGTGAGGTTTTCTTTGGTGGATTTTTGCAGGGTAAGTTTCAAGTGCAGTAAAAGTGGGTGTGGTTACAAATAAACCTGTTGAAGGGGAAAGGAGACTCAAACAGGATTTTATTATTGTTATATGTTGAGTGTTTAAAATGTTGATGTTGTACTTTGTGATATATATATATATATATATATATATATATATTGTAGCAAAACGATGTTTTTACCTTATTCTACAAATTAAGATCATATGGGAAAAGAAGGGAAGAAGCCATCTGGAAGGAGTAATATCAACTTAAATAAAAGTAGCAGAAAAAAGTAATTGCGATCATCAATAAAAGGACTTAACAGAACTAGACAAATCGATTCAAAGAATTTACATATAGTCAATTTATAGCCAAAATGTGTTAAAAAACAAATAGTATGAGTATCATCTCAGTAAAATAATTAGTAGACCCAGTAAGATATTTAGTAGGAAGGAGTAACAGCCCAGAACAAATAAATTATATTGACAACTCTCAAGATATGGAGTAGTAATGATTAACAGACCATAACAAATGAATTAAAATGAAATAATATCAAGATACCCAAAAAACCTATTGTAAAGACAGAAAACTCTATAGCGGCAAACAAATAATTAAAAAGAAATTGAACTATATCAGCTATACCAACTTAAATGAAACAACTAGCCCAAAAAAGAGAATCCAATACAAATAATGAGAAATGATGTAAAATTAATTATAATTAAAATAAATGTGATTAAGGGGAACACCCCAAACCAGTTTTAAAAAGGACAACAAAAGACAATCATTAATATAAAGTCTTAATGTGTTTATTTGTATAATTATTATGTGTTATTATTTTTGTGTGAATACCATACAGAATATGTTGATAGTAGGAAATACTAGATGTTTATATGTAAGAGTTTATTGTATTTGAATCATGTTAATTAATGTTGTAATTTTGTGAAGCAAGGAAAGGCAAAATAATAATTCAAACGACCCATAAATAGTGAATCAAAAAATATAAAACTAATAAGATGAATTAATAATAACATTGCTAGAAAAATTGAAAATTGATGACCAAGACAAATTCAACTTTGACCATATAAATCAAATCAGAGAATATAAATTAATAGAACCTAGACCAAATTGATATAAATTATCCCATTCAGAATACAAATACTTTATCATAATGATAACAACAACCTATAATAATGATTCAAAGAATCAAAGTGTAAAGTTGACTTAAATGGTGATTGTACAAGGAAATGCCAAAAGCAGAAAGCCAGGACTAGTAAAATGCAAATAATTTGTTAAATGTTTAGAATAATAGCCAGATATAAAAGGTAAATTACAAATAGTTAATTAGTAATTGAATAAGAGTAAAATTGTAACATAAAACGTATTGTAAACCATATAATAGGTAATTATGTGAATCAAAATAAAGCCTAGATATAAATTTCAAAGAATATAATTCAGAAGCTTAATTCAAACCAAAATAGGTCAAATTTAGTATTAACTTGTATAAAATAAAAGCAGGAATATTGTTCTATAATTAGAATTACATAAAAGTACTAAACAAGTAATTTATAGCCAATTAAATATAAAATATGACATTTTTTCTATAAGCTTGAATTATTAGATATGAAACAGCTGATCCGGGAACAATGAGAGATGAAACCAAAATCTTATAGAATTTTCGATATGAAGGAACAAATATAGTTAGTTGATTGTTAAAAGCCAAACAGGACAGACGTGTCAATTACATTTCAAAGAAATTGAATGGAATTTTTTCAAATAACACCAACCGAGATATATTGTGAAAATATAAATGAATGCAGATAGACAGTAAAGTTCCGAATACAATTAAAATAATCGTGGGAATTACACAGTTAAATTAAACACCACTAAATAGAGCTGTCACTACATATGAACGAGATTGAAAAAATAACTTTAAACTAATAGAACCAGCCATTGGTTGGCAGTAACCATTTAGCACAACACACCTATTACCGAACAAAAACCAAGTGGAGGAATGAACTACACACTACAACTGGTGGATATTCCAATAACAACTTCACTGAAGAGGGATTAACCAAAGGAGACGTTTATTTGAAGTAAAATCTTGTAGCTGAGTTAACATAGCAGAACAACCTATGGAGACGGCCATCTTGTAATTCGCACAGACTGTCGGGAGCAGCACGAGTGACGTCGAAGCAAACATCTGTATCGTAATATTTAAATTTTGTATACACTATACTTTATTATTTTGTCTGTTTAATGAATAAGTTTTTATAATTTGTAAGTATTGAATTCTCTTGCCTTTCCTGACTATTTCTACAGTTAAAAGAACCCTTATAATACAATAATTTAATTTGAATATTATTACAAACCTCTCGTCCGTCCTTTTTCTGCAAGCGTGTATAAGTAGTCCTTTTAGTATTCTGCAAAATGTTAAAATGTGTCTGAGTGTAACTTATGTATGTGTTTCTTACCACTTCGTCCTCGCACGGTAATGTAACTCACGATGCTTGAGTCCATAGTGAACGTACGGATAACCAGGTATCGTAGTTCCCGATCTGAGGTTCAATAGTAGTGTATAATTCCCGGGTGGTGCCAAATTGTTTATTTAAAACGAGGGAATTGAAGTTTCCAAAAGGACAGTCCGGAGGCGGTTGGCCGAAGAGAACCTGATCAGTCGTCGGCCTATCAAAAAACCATGCCTCACCGAGGCCATGAAGAAGAAGCGACTGCAATGGGCCAGAAAACACCAGAATATGACTGTTGCAGACTGGAGTCGAGTAAGTACAACTTTTTTAAATAGTGTAGTTCGTGAATAACAATTTTTTTGTGATTATTGTAATATTTTACAGGTATGCTTCTCCGACGAATCAACATTTCAGATTTTGGTCGACAAAAGTTCATTCGTCCGACGACGCCCTGGAGAGAAGTTCCATCCAGACTGCCTTGTAGAGAGAGTTAAACACCCGGATTGTGTTATGGTGTGGTCTGTGATCTCAGCCAAGGGCATGGGGCGCCTATACACCGTGGAAGGGACCATGAGGCAGGACCAGTACAAGCGAGTACTAGAAACTCGGCTACTGCCACAGCTCAAAGAATGGTTCCCTGGTGATGAAGAGTACATTTTTATGCACGATTCGGCACCGTGCCACAAAGCCAGGAGTGTTACTGCATTCCTGGCCGAAAAACTGCATTACCGTTTTGCCCTGGCCGGGGAACTCACCTGACATGAACCCCATAGAGAACATGTGGGAACTCACCAAACGGGCAATCACCAAGGAAATGATCACCACCAAGCGCCAGTTGGTTGAAACACTCATCAGAGAATGGAATCACAACACCGAACTCCAACAAAATGCAAAAGTCTGTATAGAGAGCATGCCCCGATGCATAGAAGCTATAATTGCAGCAAAGGGTGGCATCACTAAATACTAAGATTAATTTTATTAGATTTTTATTAATGCACATATTACTTTTACGAAAAAAATAAATAGTTTCGCTTACATAACTTGTTGTTTTTATGATCTCAATAATACACTCTTATAAATAAAAAATGCCTACAAGACCTAGAACCAATTATTTGTTCAAAAAATTCAGTAAAACTAGAAAATACAAAAAACTGAATACTCTCCCCAATAATTTGGCCACCCACTGTATATATATATATACTGGCTTACTTTCTTGTTGGAATTGGTTATTGTTTGTTCATTTTTGGTTGGACAAAGGCACTTTTGATTGATTGATAATTCCGGAGCAGCGGCCGCCCTATTGGGAATATTTTCTTTGTAAAATAATTTAAAGTGATTTCTTTTACGGAGAATGTGGATATGGTCGGGCCATAAACTTGTTTGTAACGTGACTTGTTGTTTTCATGATGTCAATAATACACTCTTATAAATAAAAAATACCTACAAGACCTAGAACCAATTACTTGTTCAAAAAATTCAGTCAAACTAGAAAAAACTATGTCCTTTTGCTGTAGTGGATTTTAAGGCCATTTTGCCAAGGTTGTTTTAGAGAGAGAAATGTATTATGTATATGTATTGGCCTTTTGATGATTTCATTGTTACTGAGTATGTTGTGTTGTGTCCGTTAACTGGTTAGTGTTGTGGTTGTGTTTTTTTTTGTGTTGGGGGAGATTTGCTCTGCTCTTTTGTACTGCCCCCTTCCTCTTGCAGCATTAGGGGAATCCTGAAGCCACTTGAGTATTCTCAAGTTTTTCCTGTTTTGTCGTGATGTGGTTGTCTTCTTGTGTCATTGTGCGTTACCCCGGTGCTTTGACAGCCGATACCAATTAAATCCGGTGTGTAGGTCAGTTATTAATGTGGATTATTGTTTGGCCCATTCCATGCCGCATTCCGGGTTGCGTCCTCAGTTTGTTTGGGCGTCTATTATATGACGAGTCTAGGCTGTGCTGTAGAGAAGTTACCCCCCATTTTCTCAAGTATTCCGGCTCATGTGTATGTTACGTAATTTAGAGTTCAGGGTTGCGTACCTGCGCTGCTCTTCCACTGTGTACTGTAGCGGGGCTGTCCGCCCTAGTGTAGGGGAGTGGACCGCTCATGTGTCAAGGTGGATGTTCCCTTGTTATGTAGTGCATGGGTGGTCATGATAGCAGAGGGAGAGGCGGGACCAGGTTATCACGTATCAAGGTTATAGTACCTTGTTAGCCTTTGGGCATTAGTACGAGAGCGAGAAAGTGGTCGGGTCACCAGTGAGGGTGATATTGGGGCGGTCCCGTGGGAGGCAGTGGTGGTGGAGGAGTCTTATGGGAGGAAGGGAAGTTGTCCTGTGTATATATTGATTTGGGTCTCATTGTGTAGGTTAGGAGGCCTTAGGAGGTCAGAAATCATAGGGTGCCCAAAACTTGTCTTTCTTCTTTTCTCCTTCTGTCTCTTGTCGCTGTATGTTGACCCTGATCAAGTCAGCATGCAGCACCGCATACTCACACATATACACACTCAGGCACACATGCATATGCACTCCAATGTTTCGTTTTTGCTCTGAGCCTCTGTCTTCCTAAGAGCGGAGAGTTTTCTGAGATTTCCCCAGAAGGTCAGGAGTCTTGTAATATAGTGATGCAGCCGGAAATCCGTTTGTAATGACAGGTGAAGGGAGGAAGTTACAGCCAAGTGAAAGGAATAGACTTAATTTTGGAAGGAGAGGGCGTGCTGATTCTGCATTCTAAGGTTGGTCCAATTAAAATAAACCATCCATCTTCCAAGAAAGAGTAAGATATGTTGACTTTGGGTTGTCTTTTGTCTGGAGTGGTGTGTTCACGTGGTCGTGGTTCGATGTTGTATGGGTTAGTCTATTGGGGGCTAGCCTTACTACCGTAGGGTAGTTGACCACTCACATGTCAGGGACCTTGTGTTGAGTGGCGCTTTGGATCTCAGGTTGTGAGGAGATTCGCCAAGGCAATCAAGAGGAGTATGGTAGTCCTGTAGGGAGTCATGAGGACTGTGGATAGGGATTTGAGTTTTTTTGGAGGGCAAGGAAGTTGCCATTTCGGGGAGAGGATGTGCCAAAGCGTTCGGCATTTTCAAAATCGTGCCAGGACCACTGCCTTCGGTGCTGCACTGTTCTCCTAAGTGCGATAAGTATCTGAGATCTCCCGGCAATGCCAAGTAGGGGATGTGGAAGTAAAGGTCTAGGCTACCGGGGTCCTAGACTGGGGCTACAGCCTTGAGTTTTGTTGGCAACGTAGTTGCCATTTTGGGGTGAGGGTGTGCCGTTGTTATATTGAAAGGCAAACACCACGGCCAGTTTAATTGTATTTTCCATGCGTTCGGTGCATTAACGCTGCATGTTACGATGCCCGCCTTGATATCGAGATTCAGTCAATCGCGGCGACCTTGAGTGGTGACGCCATTTGGCTGGCAGTGGCGTCCATTTGTCAACGAGATTTAGTCAGCTATGTTCTAGTTTTTATAAGTTAGCGCAGCGCCTTTATCGGCCTATTTTCTCTTTCCACTTTGGTGCAGCTTGGATTGTGACGGCGTAACGTGTGATTCCACTATGACGAGATAATTCTATAAAGAGCTTCAGGTGAGCCAGTATTGAGGGTTTATATTTAATTTTAATCTAATTGAGGTGTGTGTGTGTGTGTGTGTGTGTGTGTGTGTGTGTGTGTGTGTGTGTGTGTGTGTGTGTGTGTGTGTGTGTGTGTGTGTGTGTGTGTGTGTGTGTGTGTGTGTGTGTGTGTGTGTGTGTGTGTGTGTGTGTGTGTGTGTGTGTGTGTGTGTGTGTGTGTGTGTGAAATATAACGATAGTGTGTGCGTGTGGCTCAGGCGGTCCATGTTCGTGCTGGTAAAAATACGAGCACGTGGTAAATTTATTTTACAGTCAAGTTAAAGAAATAATGTTAGAGACAGAATAAACTTAAAATAAAAGAATTAAATGAAGTATGAATTTATAATTTGGTTCCATGAAGTGTGGTTATTAATTGAAATAGTTATAAATGTAGTAGCAGAGACCACGTGCTCGACGGTCAATGATAATGTGAACTTAAACATACAAGTTAACCCATAATATTGTTCAAGCTTAAAGTGTAATGGTTTCTGTGTGACAAGGTGAAATTTAAAATTCAAATTAAAAGCCCGATAGGTGATTTTGACCAGAGTTAATGACCGGCATTTGCGGTATTGAAATTATAGTGGCATGTGTGATCTGAGTGCTTTGACGAAGGAATGTTGGGGTGGTATGTGTATATATCTGAATCGAATATACAAGTAAAATTTTTCACAGGTTTCCCCGCTTTAGTCGGGAGGAAAGGGGTCCACGTGATGGGCACTCTACATCTTCGCCCATCCGCAGAGCCTGCGTAATAACCCCCAACGCCATCACGCCATCCGACATCACTCTTCACACACCACAGAAAATGCAGGAACATACTTAGTGCATCCGAAAGATCAGGTGGGAACTTTCCTTTATTTTATAAACTTCACACACGAAGTGCTCCGCAGGTTATCGGGTAACACACATGCTGAAACCTATTTCTAGAAATTAGACTCATGCTTCAGGGTTAACATTACTGAACATGTTTCGTGAAGACATGCTAAAGGGTGGACACTGATGACTGTGTTATGAATAACTTATAAGTATTTGTGTTTTGAATTTGCATAGAGTCAAGGGTTACCTCTGTATTATCTAAATATTTAATTCTACTTACTGCAAAAGAGAAAACCGAATTTGAAATTTTGTTGACAAGATCCAGACTTAAAGAAAGTGTAATACTCGGAGAGTACTTGCATCTGCCTGTCATATGACTTGTGATCCTGCACGTTCCAATTCTTTCTCTTTTTCTAAATTTAAAGGTCCTGTTGTTTAGTTATTTTTTTGGTTCAGCTCAATTCAATTTATCATAGTACTATAATATTCCTGTATTTAATTTACTTAACAAAAAGAAGCCATATATTTTAATATTTATTTAACAACTAATTTACTACATATTTTAATATTTAAGTAACGTACTTAAACCTCGGTTTACTGTGATCACTGGTTTCAATTTAATGCGATTAATCCTAGTGATGGGGAACAGGTAGATGAAAGTACTGCTACACACTTAAGGAATTAGTTTTCTTTGAATTTATTATTAATTATTAATCTGATTATTATTGTGTTATCTAATGATCATGGATTGTTTGCTCCAGACACTTAAAATTATCATATGTTAATGAATGTTCCTGCATTACTAATGCAATACAAACAATTTCTTTTTTAAAATAAAATACAGAAGTACAAGTTTATGATAAAAATAATAAATTCAGTAGTTGGCATGCCATTATTCAATTGCTGGAAATACTTTGATATATTCTTGTTGTTATTAAACCACCATGTGACTTTAAAGAGAGATCTGAATGGATGTTAAGAATTAAGAAAAACTCAATCAAGATGATTGTAAAACCAATTGTTTAAAATTCAAAAAAAAAATAAATAAATAAAATCTTGTTATTGTTGATCAAGTGTTTTCTTGCAAGACCTGTCACTATGGGCTCAGCACATTTTATTTCCATCTAGGCCATACGGCTAGTCTTAAATATTAAGTGCTTCCTTAGCACTACATTTAAGCAATTATACTTAATAAAAATATTAAGTATTTTTTCCTTAGAAAAAAAAATAAAAAAAAAATTTTGAGGTTAGACAAAGGGTGTAAAAAAAATATATTCTGGGACTAAGGGGGTGTTTCAATGATAGCACAGCATGGTTATTTTGAGCTCCTAAGCCAAAAATGTAACAGGGCTTGCAAGATAGCTTGTGAGGTTTTCTTTGGTGGATTTTTGCAGGGTAAGTTTCAAGTGCAGTAAAAGTGGGTGTGGTTACAAATAAACCTGTTGAAGGGGAAAGGAGACTCAAACAGGATTTTATTATTGTTATATGTTGAGTGTATAGAATGTTAATGTTGTACTTTGTGTGATCTATTTGCAACAGATCAAACTTTATTATTCTAATAAGGATATTGTGAGTGTGTAGAAATCGATAAAAGTCTATTATGGAGGAGATGAAATATTATTTATTACATACAAATATTGTTTATAAAGATGTATAATGTTTTTGAAATTGTCATGTATTGATAGTACAGTATATTAAATTGTTTGTATTGTTCGATTAATATAAATCGCTTTTACTTGTTTGCTGCAACATCCTCCTCTCACCTCGTCGGTCCCGTCTCGCGTCCTCTTCTACAGCTTTACTCCTTCCTGGTGTCCTCTTCATCTCATCGTCCTTGTACAGCAAGCGGCTCCAGCGGCGATATTTCAGAGTCTTGTAGTTATGTTTAACTGCTTCCACGATATCTTGTAGTGTCTTTAAGTTCCCTATGCGGATATCTTAACTTACACGACACAGCACTGAATTTTATTTTAAATTTTACTTAATTATTTATCCTCTTGGTTCTTACCGCAAAACTTCGTTAAGAATTACAAGGTTTATAGTTTACTTTATATAAAATATTCCTACATTTGTAAGAGAACAACTCTCTTACTCGGGCACAACTTCCCCTAGCAACGTCGACAGACAGACTGTGTTCAACCTAGCTCTGCAACGTATGAATCTCACTGAATTTGGTGTAATTTGATAGGCCAAGCCCAAGTCACACGATTGATGGAACAACCAGATACACAAAATTCATGAAAAACTTTGTATAATTTTGCATAGTCCTGCATGGAAATTATCTACAATTATTATTACCCTATCATTGATAAGAGTTACACTTGAGTTTTGCTTTACTTAAAAAATCATATTTCTAAAATATTTACAAACCTCAGAATATACACAAATCGAAGCTATTTATTTAAATAATTCCTTGTCAAATTTTCATGTAAATCGGTTAACTACCACTGCCGCTATATCGATCGCAGATTATCACACCCGCACACGCGCACCATTTCATACAAAAAATACATGACAATATAGTACAATTTTTTATGAAGAGTTTGGTGTAACATATATGCTTATCATTTTTTAAATACAAAACGTATGACTAAAAAACAAAATATTACACAAAACAAATTTAAACAAGAAAATGCTTGTCATTTGTGTACTCTGATATAAACAGCATATCTTATTATCCTGTGTTCTGTTGCAGGATTAACCCCTCCACGTGTAAAAAAAAAAAAAAAAATGTTTATATGGAATACAATTTTTTTTTTTTAACCTAAATTGACATAATTTCTTCCCAATAATCATAATCATCGAATTAATAACATAATAACTTCAAAAATCAAAATAACTGAATAGCTTCAATCAAACAACATTTCCCCAACTGTCACTTTGACAACTCTAATTGTAAACAAACAAAAGCACATGGCTGCTTATCACCAAACATTGCTGAACACTGATAAGGATGTCAATGTCAGACGTCATTCGGCTATATCTACAGTTCAACCATACATTTTTCAACATGATTACAATTACTCTTATTTTACACATAATTTTATACAATTTCCTACCAGTCATTCTACTTATATTCTGGCATTCTAGTTTAATTATTTGTATTATCCTTCTTTTAATTTTTAATTTATCGCACAGACTCATGCCGCGCAACCTTTCTCGTTTTTTGATTGCTCTACGCTTGCATTTGTTTTGGTAATTGCCGATACATTGCTTTGATTTAATTTTTAAAGGTTTATATGTAATGCCAGTTGTATTACCCAGGCTACACATAATATAATCTCCTTTGTATAATATGAACTCATTGTTTGATTGAAATTTTTCTGGTATCATCTCAAATATTATTTTCATCAAGTTTTTACAGGGATCAGTATCTAAGTGCATTTTAAAATGTTGTAATGTCTCGGATTTGTCTGCATACGCATTCATAAAAGACAAACACATATTGCTGTACAGTGACTCTCTGACTGTATACATAACACCTGCATTTCGTTTCATATGTGGCTGAAAACACTCAGACAGTTCTGATCTTCTGTCAGAATTAACCTTACCTGTGTGCTTTTCCTCAAATGCACCAGCTTCAGGAACAAAACTACTTTGTTTACCCAAGTATTCATCAAATATCTTATTTACATATTCATTTTTACAACTGTATGGACTTCTCAAGTGTTTATACATTTCATTATTGACTGATAAAATATTACCAGAATGGATCTGCATCTTACAGACACGGTATAGCAAATAACATTTATTGTTTTTAAATACTCCACCGTTTACCCTTTGATCATACCAATCTGGATAGATGTGAATCAACACTTTGATAAGGTTTTCCCTATTTCTCATTTCAAATTTATTTAAAATATTATTTGTAATTTTATGTTCATAAACGTTGGTAATTGTGTGCTGTGTGTTGAAAATTGATTCATATTTATTTAAAAGATTATTTAAATGCTTTCGTTGACCATCCGTTATCTCCTTATCAGGCGCACCACCCTTAGCTGCTATCTTATCTATGCGATTACCGGCTGGTTCCTGTATGTCGACGGGACTATACCGGTCAATCGCATTGTTACATTCATTTTCCTGCCTAAGAGAATAATTCAACTTAATTTTGGCTTCACATTCCCTGCTGTGAGATTTATTCCTTTCTAAGGCGGTCTCACTACTACTACAAATTAATTCTAATTTATCAGCTATACGTTTTTCGGTTAACTCTAAAAGTTGTTTATTTTGTTTAGCCTGTTCATGAACGATTGTATAAATTTTTTTATTCTCATCATGAAGTGATTGTAATGACTTATTTTGCTTTAATGCTACTTCTTCTGAGAGTTTTTGCATATTTGCTTTATTTTCGTCCGATAGCTTTTGCATATTGGCCTTACTGTCTTCAGACATCTTTTGCATATTGGCCATTAAAGCCGCTAATGTATTTTGTAATTCTAGTGATTCGGCCATATTGATTATTTATTTTTATAAATTTAATAAAATATTATAGTTTTATTTATAGTAACGGCAATATTTTTTTATACGTATTATTTCTAATAATGTCCGTTTATGTTATTATTATTATAGTCCAGTCTCACAATCAAATGTAAACACTTAACCTAACACAGATAACAATAATAATTCAACCTCCATACAGATAATAACTCTATTGTTCAAATATCTGATAAGAGAGAGTATTCCAACTTTTATCTACACTCCCTGACAACATAGAACAGCACCTATAAATAGTTAAATGAATTTAGTCTCTACACACTCAAATAAATATTTCTTTTTTTTTTTATTAATTCATTAATCGAGCCCAACGTTGGCAATCGCCAAATATCCTTATGCAACAGATCAAACTTTATTATTCTTATAAGGATATTGTGAGTGTGTAGAAATCGATAAAAGTCTATTATGGAGGAGTTGAAAAATTATTTATTATATACAATTTTTTTTTTTTTTATGGAGAGTTTGGTGTAACATATATGCTTATCATTTTTTAAATACAAAACGTATGACTAAAAAACAAAATATTACACAAAACAAATTTAAACAAAAAAATGCTTGTCATTCATGAACTCTGATATAAACAGCATATCTTATCATCCTGTGTTCTGTTGCAATATATATATATATATGTGTGTGTGTGTTAGATTAAATGTGATATACAGATATATTGAATTTAAACTGGAGCCAACGTGGAGCTAATTTTCAGTATGGGTCACACGCACACGTTTAAATTTTTTTAATTATATATATATGTATATCGAATATACAAGATCCAGAATGTAGATCATGGGCTATATGTATCAAATAACAAAAACACAAATGCAGAGAACATACTGAAACAAATCAATAACATACATCCCAAAATACAATTCACAGAAGAAAAAGAAAAACATAACAAAATCAACTATTTAGACATAACCATCACAAGATACAACAACCACATACAATATGCAATATATAGAAAACCAACTTCCACTAACATCATTATACCTAACCATTCTGACCACCCACCACAACATAAAATGGCAGCATTTTATTCGCTATTTAACAGAATGTACAAAATTCCCCTAAACAAACAAGAAACTGACAAAGAAAGAAATATAATATACCAAATTGGTTATGAAAATCGATACAATAAAAATACTGTGATCAAAATAGAAAATAAAATCAAATATAAAATAAAAACTGAACATTTAAGAATTAATGAAACTGAACAACACATAAATAATAACAACAACAAAAAATGGGCCACATTCACATACATAAATAATAAAATGACAAAACTAACAAAACTATTTAAAAACACAGATATAAAAATAGCATACAAAACTAATAAAAATAAATTACAAAATCTAAATAGCTCACACAACAAAAATAATACAACAACTAACGGCATATACAAAATTGAATGCCAAGATTGCAATAAATGTTACATAGGACAAACAAAAAATCAGCTGAAAAAACGTTATTTTGAACACCTAAATGCATACAAAAAACCAGAAATATATAAATCCAATTTAGCCACACATGCAATAAACACAGGACATGAATTCCCAGACATAACCAATGTAACACTAATAAAACATATACCACACAAAGGTACCATAATGAACATTTGGGAAAATTTACAAATATACAAACATAAAACAGAAAACAAACTAATACCTGACTGAACAAATACAAATCAATACAAAACATGACACAATATTCAAAGCACTCAACATTGAAAATACACAAAAAACTAACACATACACCACAATCACACACAATAAAACCAATTTGAAATACCAGAAGCCAACAGGAAGCCACAATAATAATAGTCAACCAACAACACATATGTACTTCACCAGACAAAAAAAACCGGAAGGTTGAGGATGGGTACAAGATAGTACCCGAAACATGTTCCAAAAAAGGGAAAAAATAACATCTTGAAGTAAATTTAATTATAAATATTAAATGGAATATATATATATATATATATATATATACTGGCTTACTTTCTTGTTGGAATTGTTATTGTTTGTTCATTTTCGGTTGGACAAAGGCACTGTTGATTGATTGATAATTCCGGAGCAGCGGCCGCCCTATTGGGAATATTTTCTTTGTAAAATAATTTAAAGTGATTTCTTTTACGGAGAATGTGGATATGGTCGAGCCATAAACTTGTTTGTGTATTGTCCTTTTGCTGTAGTGGATTTTAAGGCCATTTTGCCAAGGTTGTTTTAGAGAGAGAAATGTATTATATATATATTGGCCTTTTGATGATTTCATTGTTACTGAGTATGTTGTGTTGTGTCCGTTAACTGGTTAGTGTTGTGATTGTCTTTTTTTTGTGTTGGGGGAGACTTGCTCTGCTCCTTTGTACTGCCCCTTTCTTCTCGCAGCATTAGGGGAATCCTGAAGCCACTTGAGTATTCTCAAGTTTTCCTGTTTTGTCGTGATGTGTTTGTCTTCTTGTGTCGTTGTGCGTTACCCCGGTGGTTTGACAGCTGATACCAATTAAATCCGGCGTGTAGGTCAGTTATTAATGTGGATTATTGTTTGGCCCGTTCCATGCCGCATTCCGGGTTGCGTCCTCAGTTTGTTTGGGCGTCTATTATATGACGAGTCTAGGCTGTGCTGTAGAGAAGTTACCCCCCATTTTCTCAAGTATTCCGGCTCATGTGTATGTTATGTAATTTAGAGTTCAGTGTTGCGTACCCCCGCTGCTCTTCCACTGTGTACTGTAGCGGGGCTGTCCGCCCTAGTGTAGGGGAGTGGACCGCTCATGTGTCAAGGTGGATGTTCCCTCGTTATGTAGTACATGGGTGGTCATGATAGCGGAGGGAGAGGCGGGACCAGGTTATCACGTATCAAGGATATAGTACCTTCTTAGCCTTTGGGCATCAGTACGTGAGCGAGAAAGTGGTTGGGTCACCAGTGAGGGTGATATTGGGGCGGTCCCATGGGAGGCAGTGGTGGTGGAGGAGTTGGAGGAGTCGTATGGGAGGAAGGGAAGTTGTCCCATGTATATATTGATTTGGGGTCTCATTGTGTAGGTTTGGAGGCCTTAGGAGTTCAGAACTCAGAGGGTGCCCAAAACTTGTCTTTCTTCTTTTCTCCTTCTGTCTCTTGTCGCTGTATGTTGACCCTGATCAAGTCAGCATGCAGCACCGCATACTCACACATATACACACTCAGGCACACATGCATACACACTCCAATTCTTCCTTCGTCTTGTTTCATTTTTGCTCTGAGCCTCTGTCTTCCTAAGAGCGGAAAGTTTTCTGAGATTTCCCCAGAAGGTCAGAAGTCTTGTAATATAGAGATGCAGCCGGAGATCCGTTTGTAATGACAGGTGAAGGGAGGAAGTTACAGCCAAGTGAAAGGAATAGACTTAATTTTGGAAGCAGAGGGCATGCTGATTCTGCATTCTAAGGTTGGTCCAATAGTTTATTTTGAAGATAAATGTCGGCGGTTGAATATGAGTAGTCCACGGAAGTTTCACTTTAATTGTTGCTAAGTCGGAGGTTAATTAGAGGTCCCATCTTGGAAGAAAGAGTAAGATATGTTGACCTTAGGTTGTCTTTTGTCTGGAGTGGTGTGTTCGCGTGGTCGTGGTGCGATGTTGTATGGGTTAGTCTATTGGGGGCTAGCCTTACTACCTTAGGGCAGTTGACCACTCACATGTTAGGGACCTTGTTTTTGTGCCATTGTCTTGTCTGCTAGGCAGGCAGTGACATGTGTGATATGTTGTTGTCTGAAGGGCAGGTGTGAGTGGCGGTAGAGACGTGTTGTAGGTGTTGTTGTTGTTAGGTTGTTGATTGGCGCTTTGGATCTCAGGTTGTGAGGAGATTCGCCAAGGCAATCAAGAGGAGTATGGTAGTCCTGTAGGCAGTCATGAGGACTGTGGATAGGGATTTGAGTTTTTTTGGAGGGCAAGGAAATTGTCATTTCGGGGAGAGGATGTGCCAAAGCGTTCGGCATTTTCAAAATCGCGCCAGGACCACTGCCTTCGGTGCTGCACTTTTCTCCTAAGTGCGATAAGTATCTGAGATCTCCCGGAAATGCCAAGTAGGGGATGTGGAAGTAAAGGTCTAGAGAACCGGGATCCTAGACTGGGGCTACAGCCTTGAGTTTTGTTGGCAACCTAGTTGCCATTTTGGAGTGAGGGTGTGCCGTGGTTATATTGAAAGGTAAACACCACGGCCAGTTTAATTGTATTTTCCGTGTGTTTGGTGCATTATCGCTGCATGTTACGATGCCCGCCTTGATATCGAGATTCAGTCGTTCGCGGCGACCTTGAGCGGTGACGTCATTTGGCTGGCAGTGGTGTCCGCTTATCAACAAGATTTAGTCAGCTATGTTCGAGTTTTTACAAGTTAGCACAGCTCCTTCATCGGCCTCTTTTCTCTTTCCACTTTGGTGGGGCTTGGATTGTGACGGCGTAACGTGTGATTCCACTATGACGAGATAATTCTATAAAGAGCTTCAGGTGAGCCAGTATTGAGGGTTTATATTTAATTTTAATATAATTGAGGTGTGTGTGTGTGTGTGTGTGTGTGAAATGTAACGATAGTGTGTGCGTGTGGCTCAGGCGGTCCATGTTCATGCCGGTAAAAATACGAGCACGTGGTAAAATTATTTTACAGTCAAGTTAAAGAAATAATGTTAGAAACAGAGTAAACTTAAAATAAAAGAATTAAATGAAGTATGAATTTATAATTGTGGTTCCATGAAGTCTGGTTATTAATTGAAATAGTTATAAATGTAGTAGCAGAGACCACGTGCTCGTCAGTCAATGATAATGTGAACTTAAACATACGAGGTAACCCATAAAATTGTCCAAGCTTAAAGTGTAATGGTTTCTGTGTGACAAGGTGAAATTTAAAATTCAAATTAAAAGCCCGATGGGTGATTTTGACCGGAGTTAATGACCGGCATTTGCGGTATTGAAATTATAATGGCATGTGTGATCTGAGTGCTTTGATGAAGGAATGTTGGGGTGGTATGTGTATATATCTGAATCGAATATACAAGTAAAATTTTTCACAGGTTCCCCACTTTAGTCGGGAGGAAAGGGGTCCACGTGATGGGCACTCTACATCTTCGCCCATC
This sequence comes from Magicicada septendecula, assembly GCA_034769895.1. NCBI lineage: Eukaryota > Metazoa > Arthropoda > Insecta > Hemiptera > Cicadidae > Magicicada > Magicicada septendecula. Next base: position 1,057,017,187 of record CM068367.1, read on the forward strand.
CGCAGAGCCTGCGTAAGAAGCCCCAACGCCATCACGCCATCCGACATCACTCTTCACACACCACAGAAAATGCAGGAACATACTTAATGCTTCCAAAAGATCAGGTGGGAACTTTCCTTTATTTTATAAACTTCACACACGAAGTGCTCTGCAGGTTATCGGGTAACACACATGCTGAAACACACATGCTGAAACACACATGCTGAAACCTATTTCTAGAAATTAGACTCATGCTTCAGAGTTAACATTACTGAACATGTTTCGTGAAGACATGCTAAAGTGTGGACACTGATGACTGTGTTATGAATAACTTATGAGTATTTGTGTTTTGAATTTGCATAGAGTCAAGGGTTACCTTTGTTTTATCTAAATGTTTAATTCTATTACTGCAAAAGAGAAACCGAATTTGAAATTTTGTTGACAAGATCCAGACTTAAATAAAATGTAATACTCTGTGAGTACTTGCATCTGCCTGTCATATGATTTGTGATCCTGCATGTTCCAATTCTTTCTCTTTTTCTAAATTTAAAGGTCCTGTTGTTTAGTTATTTTTTTTTTTGGTTCAGCTTAATTCAATTTAACATAGTACTATAATATTCCTATATTTATTAACTTAACAAAAAGAAGCCACATATTTTAATATTTATTTAACAACTAATTTACTGCATATTTTAATATTTAAGTAACATACTTAAACCTCGGTTTACTGTGATCACTGGTTTCAATTTAATGCGATTAATCCTAGTGATGGGGAACAGGTAGATGAAAGTACTGCTACACACTTAAGGAATTAGTTTTCTTTGAATTTATTATTAATTATTAATCTGATTATTATTGTGTTATCTAATGATCATGGATTGTTTGCTCCAGACACTTAAAATTATCATATGTTAATGAATGTTCCTGCATTACTAATGCAATACAAACAATTTCTTTTTTAAAATAAAATACAGAAGTACACGTTTATGATAAAAATAATAAATTCAGTAGTTAGCATGCCATTATTCAATTGTTGGAAATAATTTGATATATTCTTGTTGTTATTAAACCACCATGTGACTTTAAAGAGAGATCTGAATGGATGTTAAGAATTAAGAAAAACTCAATCAAGATGATTGTAAAACCAATTGTTTAAAATTCAAAAAAAATAAATAAATAAATAAAATCTTGTTATTGTTGATCAAGTGTTTTCTTGCAAGACCTGTCACTATGGGCTCAGCACATTTTATTTCCATCTAGGCCATACGCCTAGTCTTAAATATTAAGTGACGCCTCCCCAGAAAAAAAAAAATTAAATAAATAACTAAATAAAAATTTGGAGGTTAGAAAAAGGGTGTAAAAAAAATTATTCTGGGACTACGGGCACGTTTCAATGGTAGCAGAGTGTGGTTATTTTGAGCCCCTGAGCCAAAAATGTGACAGGACTTGCAAGATAGCTTGTGAGGTTTTCTTTGGTGGATTTTTGCAGGGTAAGTTTCAAGTGCAGTAAAAGTGGGTGTGGTTACAAATAAACCTGTTGAAGCGGAAAGGAGACTCAAACAGGATTTTATTATTGTTATATGTTGAGTGTTTAAAATGTTGATGTTGTACTTTGTGATATATATATATATATATATATATTGTAGCAAAACGATGTTTTTACCTTATTCTACAAATAAAGATCATATGGGAAAAGAAGGGAAGAAGCCATCTGGAAGGAGTAATATCAACTTAAATAAAAGTAGCAGAAAAAAGTAATTGCAATCATCAATAAAAGGACTTAACAGAACTAGACAAATCGATTCAAAGAATTTACATATAGTCAATTTATAGCCAAAATGTGTTAAAAAACAAATAGTATGAGTATCATCTCAGTAAAATAATTAGTAGACCCAGTAAGATATTTAGTAGGAAGGAGTAACAGCCCAGAACAAATAAATTATATTGACAACTCTCAAGATATGGAGTAGTAAGGATTAACAGACCATAACAAATGAATTAAAATGAAATAATATCAAGATACCCAAAAAACCTATTGTAAAGACAGAAAACTCTATAGCGGCAAACAAATAATTAAAAAGAAATTGAACTATATCAGCTATACCAACTTAAATGAAACAACTAGCCCAAAAAAGAGAATCCAATACAAATAATGAGAAATGATGTAAAATTAATTATAATTAAAATAAATGTGATTAAGGGGAACACCCCAAACCAGTTTTAAAAAGGACAACAAAAGACAATCATTAATATAAAGTCTTAATGTGTTTATTTGTATAATTATTATGTGTTATTATTTTTGTGTGAATACCATACAGAATATGTTGATAGTAGGAAATACTAGATGTTTATATGTAAGAGTTTATTGTATTTGAATCATGTTAATTAATGTTGTAATTTTGTGAAGCAAGGAAAGGCAAAATAATAATTCAAACGACCCATAAATAGTGAATCAAAAAATATAAAACTAATAAGATGAATTAATAATAACATTGCTAGAAAAATTGAAAATTGATGACCAAGACAAATTCAACTTTGACCATATAAATCAAATCAGAGAATATAAATTAATAGAACCTAGACCAAATTGATATAAATTATCCCATTCAGAATACAAATACTTTATCATAATGATAACAACAACCTATAATAATGATTCAAAGAATCAAAGTGTAAAGTTGACTTAAATGGTGATTGTACAAGGAAATGCCAAAAGCAGAAAGCCAGGACTAGTAAAATGCAAATAATTTGTTAAATGTTTAGAATAATAGCCAGATATAAAAGGTAAATTACAAATAGTTAATTAGTAATTGAATGAGAGTAAAATTGTAACATAAAACGTATTGTAAAACATGCTGAAACCTATTTCTAGAAATTAGACTCATGCTTCAGAGTTAACATTACTGAACATGTTTCGTGAAGACATGCTAAAGTGTGGACACTGATGACTGTGTTATGAATAACTTATGAGTATTTGTGTTTTGAATTTGCATAGAGTCAAGGGTTACCTTTGTTTTATCTAAATGTTTAATTCTATTACTGCAAAAGAGAAACCGAATTTGAAATTTTGTTGACAAGATCCAGACTTAAATAAAATGTAATACTCTGAGAGTACTTGCATCTGCCTGTCATATGATTTGTGATCCTGCATGTTCCAATTCTTTCTCTTTTTCTAAATTTAAAGGTCCTGTTGTTTAGTTATTTTTTTTTTTTGGTTCAGCTTAATTCAATTTAACATAGTACTATAATATTCCTATATTTATTAACTTAACAAAAAGAAGCCACATATTTTAATATTTATTTAACAACTAATTTACTGCATATTTTAATATTTAAGTAACATACTTAAACCTCGGTTTACTGTGATCACTGGTTTCAATTTAATGCGATTAATCCTAGTGATGGGGAACAGGTAGATGAAAGTACTGCTACACACTTAAGGAATTAGTTTTCTTTGAATTTATTATTAATTATTAATCTGATTATTATTGTGTTATCTAATGATCATGGATTGTTTGCTCCAGACACTTAAAATTATCATATGTTAATGAATGTTCCTGCATTACTAATGCAATACAAACAATTTCTTTTTTAAAATAAAATACAGAAGTACACGTTTATGATAAAAATAATAAATTCAGTAGTTAGCATGCCATTATTCAATTGTTGGAAATAATTTGATATATTCTTGTTGTTATTAAACCACCATGTGACTTTAAAGAGAGATCTGAATGGATGTTAAGAATTAAGAAAAACTCAATCAAGATGATTGTAAAACCAATTGTTTAAAATTCAAAAAAAATAAATAAATAAATAAAATCTTGTTATTGTTGATCAAGTGTTTTCTTGCAAGACCTGTCACTATGGGCTCAGCACATTTTATTTCCATCTAGGCCATACGCCTAGTCTTAAATATTAAGTGACGCCTCCCCAGAAAAAAAAAAATTAAATAAATAACTAAATAAAAATTTGGAGGTTAGAAAAAGGGTGTAAAAAAAATTATTCTGGGACTACGGGCACGTTTCAATGGTAGCAGAGTGTGGTTATTTTGAGCCCCTGAGCCAAAAATGTGACAGGACTTGCAAGATAGCTTGTGAGGTTTTCTTTGGTGGATTTTTGCAGGGTAAGTTTCAAGTGCAGTAAAAGTGGGTGTGGTTACAAATAAACCTGTTGAAGGGGAAAGGAGACTCAAACAGGATTTTATTATTGTTATATGTTGAGTGTTTAAAATGTTGATGTTGTACTTTGTGATATATATATATATATATATATATATATATATATATTGTAGCAAAACGATGTTTTTACCTTATTCTACAAATAAAGATCATATGGGAAAAGAAGGGAAGAAGCCATCTGGAAGGAGTAATATCAACTTAAATAAAAGTAGCAGAAAAAAGTAATTGCAATCATCAATAAAAGGACTTAACAGAACTAGACAAATCGATTCAAAGAATTTACATATAGTCAATTTATAGCCAAAATGTGTTAAAAAACAAATAGTATGAGTATCATCTCAGTAAAATAATTAGTAGACCCAGTAAGATATTTAGTAGGAAGGAGTAACAGCCCAGAACAAATAAATTATATTGACAACTCTCAAGATATGGAGTAGTAAGGATTAACAGACCATAACAAATGAATTAAAATGAAATAATATCAAGATACCCAAAAAACCTATTGTAAAGACAGAAAACTCTATAGCGGCAAACAAATAATTAAAAAGAAATTGAACTATATCAGCTATACCAACTTAAATGAAACAACTAGCCCAAAAAAGAGAATCCAATACAAATAATGAGAAATGATGTAAAATTAATTATAATTAAAATAAATGTGATTAAGGGGAACACCCCAAACCAGTTTTAAAAAGGACAACAAAAGACAATCATTAATATAAAGTCTTAATGTGTTTATTTGTATAATTATTATGTGTTATTATTTTTGTGTGAATACCATACAGAATATGTTGATAGTAGGAAATACTAGATGTTTATATGTAAGAGTTTATTGTATTTGAATCATGTTAATTAATGTTGTAATTTTGTGAAGCAAGGAAAGGCAAAATAATAATTCAAACGACCCATAAATAGTGAATCAAAAAATATAAAACTAATAAGATGAATTAATAATAACATTGCTAGAAAAATTGAAAATTGATGACCAAGACAAATTCAACTTTGACCATATAAATCAAATCAGAGAATATAAATTAATAGAACCTAGACCAAATTGATATAAATTATCCCATTCAGAATACAAATACTTTATCATAATGATAACAACAACCTATAATAATGATTCAAAGAATCAAAGTGTAAAGTTGACTTAAATGGTGATTGTACAAGGAAATGCCAAAAGCAGAAAGCCAGGACTAGTAAAATGCAAATAATTTGTTAAATGTTTAGAATAATAGCCAGATATAAAAGGTAAATTACAAATAGTTAATTAGTAATTGAATGAGAGTAAAATTGTAACATAAAACGTATTGTAAACCATATAATAGGTAATTATGTGAATCAAAATAAAGCCTAGATATAAATTTCAAAGAATATAATTCAGAAGCTTAATTCAAACCAAAATAGGTCAAATTTAGTATTAACTTGTATAAAATAAAAGCAGGAATATTGTTCTATAATTAGAATTACATAAAAGTACTAAACAAGTAATTTATAGCCAATTAAATATAAAATATGACATTTTTTCTATAAGATTGAATTATTAGATATGAAACAGCTGATCCGGGAACAATGAGAGATGAAACCAAAATCTTATAGAATTTTCTATATGAAGGAACAAATATAGTTAGTTGATTGTTAAAAGCCAAACAGGACAGACGTGTCAATTACATTTCAAAGAAATTGAATGGAATTTTTTCAAATAACACCAACCGAGATATATTGTGAAAATATAAATGAATGCAGATAGACAGTAAAGTTCCGAATACAATTAAAATAATCGTGGGAATTACACAGTTAAATTAAACACCACTAAATAGAGCTGTCACTATGTATGAACGAGATTGAAAAAATAACTTTAAACTAATAGAACCAGCCATTGGTTGGCAGTAACCATTTAGCACAACACACCTATTACCGAACAAAAACCAAGTGGAGGAATGAACTACACACTACAACTGGTGGATATTCCAATAACAACTTCACTGAAGAGGGATTAACCAAAGGAGACGTTTATTTGAAGTAAAATCTTGTAGCTGAGTTAACATAGCAGAACAACCTATGGAGACGGCCATCTTGTAATTCGCACAGACTGTCGGGAGCAGCACGAGTGACGTCGAAGCAAACATCTGTATCGTAATATTTAAATTTTGTATACACTATACTTTATTATTTTGTCTGTTTAATGAATAAGTTTTTATAATTTGTAAGTATTGAATTCTCTTGCCTTTCCTGACTATTTCTACAGTTAAAAGAACCCTTATAATACAATAATTTAATTTGAATATTATTACAAACCTCTCGTCCGTCCTTTTTCTGCAAGCGTGTATAAGTAGTCCTTTTAGTATTCTGCAAAATGTTAAAATGTGTCTGAGTGTAACTTATGTATGTGTTTCTTACCACTTCGTCCTCGCACGGTAATGTAACTCACGATGCTTGAGTCCATAGTGAACGTACGGATAACCAGGTATCGTAGTTCCCGATCTGAGGTTCAATAGTAGTGTATAATTCCCGGGTGGTGCCAAATTGTTTATTTAAAACAATTAAAATTGTCTCCTTATCAGAGATTTATTCAAACGGTGTGACGGATTCAATTCGTCCCGCCTTTTCTCGTTTTGTATAATCGAGTTGGCAGTTACAATATTCGCTGCTTGCGCGCTAGGTGTCACATCAGAGACATTCGTTGTAAATTATATTTTTACGAATACACTTTCCTAATGAAAATAAAACACATTTTAACATACACAGTATAGATTTATTATCAATTTGATATTATTGTTTCATAGACACAAGTTATAATTGGTTTTTTATATAATTCTGCACCGGTTAATTCTTTATGAGACTTTTCTCTGGGTTTAACCAATCGACTTTGAATACAAATAAACATACAGCATGGCGTTCTATTACACCGATCAACTAATATTTACGTTCGACTGTTGTGGGATCTTTTGATCACGTTAAAAGGCTCAGATGCAATTACAATAATAAAAATACACAATCTTACAATGTTTTTACTTAAGTATTGTAATGTGTAATGATAAATGGTTTGTTGAAGTGTCGTACAAGTGGTTTAAAAGTTGTACATTAATACTAGGTTAGTTCTATAACTTAACAAATTTTCAGTGTCTTAATATTATGATTTAATCTTTGAAAAAGAATAAAATTGATTCAGTGGTATTTCAAAATATAGTGAGAAATATTGAAAGTGCGTTATTTTGGAAGTTGAGATAATTTAATGGATACTTAACAGCATTGTAGCATGTAATTATTCTGTTGGTCGGGAAGGAAGGATTGTGGCTGCAATATAATTCATTTTTCATTTATTCGGTCTTCGGGCATCTTTTTCAAAGTTTTGGATTTATTTATTCACTTCGTCTTGAAATAAACGTCTTCTCCATCAGGTAATTGTGTTCAGTATTCATCAGACTCCTTTTCGTTCAATTTCTATAAGTTATTTCACTTTCAAAACATTTTAAATATGAAAATGTGTTGTTCTGAATTCTCGCTTCTGATTTTCGTGAGCGTCACTTTCCAAGTAAATGTATTCAACAGTAATTACCTCTTCAAACCGTCGTTTCCATGCTTACATCATTATTCTGATTGGGCGAGCTTGATATAAACACATTGTTATTAATATTTGAATTCCTTTCAAATCTTCCTATATCTTCTGACTTCCTTCCTCCTCTTATCTTCCTTCTTAGTTATTATCTATTTGCACTGTCATTTGTATTTTCTCACAAAGATTATTTTGGTATCCCACAATATTGGGTTTTTTTCAAGTTTTCTAATTTTACTAAGGATCTATAAAAGGGAGTATTCGCACTCGCCATCTTTGTTCCGAGACTGACATAATATAATTATGGTGACGCTTGTGTATACATGGGACGCAGTATAAGTTTGTTTTCGATATTACATAAACTATTATAGTTTCTCGTGCCAAAAATATAATTTCAAAGTGTGAAATTATGTCCCACGTCCTTAAAAATATGGAAATAATAGTTTTCATCTTAAAACTTACTGATTCAGACCATAGTAAGAGGAGAATAATTTTGTCTAAAAAACAACAAATACCAATCGTTACCACTTACCACTTTGTTAGGTAGACTATATATTCTCAGATTTTACTTTTATTCTGTTTATTCTGTTTATAATAGATGGCTGTTGAATTAATGTTTACTAAACTTCGTTTGTCCAAAAGTCCAAATAAAGTTACTAAAACTATTTTTAATAAACACGAATTTACATTTTTAACTTGCTTACTATTAAGTTTATATTCAGGTTTTTTGCTTAACATTTAGTTAATATTAATAATAAAAAGTTTAGCTTAACATTTTATTAAAATTAACAATAATGTATTTTTCATTGCACTAGACATTTTATAGTCAAAAGTATTTTTCTCGGTTAGTAGGAAGGGTTAAATTTTGTTAGTACAGGCAAAAAATTTGCAAGTTACAACTTGTCACGGCCATATCTTGAAAACAACTCGTGGATTAAAACCCGGCCAAAACGCATTTTGTTTGTTATTTCGTATAGAATAATTTTGGTCCTATTCATTTTTGCTATAAACTCAAACGTTTTTTAGTTATTCACTAAAAATTATGCTAAAATCCTGTTTTTTGGGGGTAAAAATCGAAAATGTTGATTTGGAATAACTCGAAAACAACGCATTTTTGAAAATAGTTGCGTACTGACATTTTGCTTAGAATTTTATTCTCTATTGGATCCTGGGGTTAATTTTTTTTTAACAATCACCCTTGAAAAAGGGGTGGTTCTCACCCCCAAATAAAAAGCGTACAGTTTAACTTTGTTCTAGAGTGCATATAGAACATACATATCAAATTTCGTGAAATTCCATCGACAGTCAAAATTTTGTTACGTCAAAAACTGCGCTTACTGGACTAGAATTTCTTCGTGCTGATTTTGTTCTCGACTTTGTTTACGATCTGCGTGTATGTTTCGCGCTTGGCTGTCGCGCAGCTGATTTTCGAAAAACAGGTAAATGTGCAACTTTGTGCATTATAACTACAGAATGTGCAATTTTATGCAGTAACCCCCAAAACGTGCAATTTTGTGCAAAATAAAATGTATGTTAAAATGACCTACACGTCCCGATTCGGATAAATAACTTGTCACTGGCCGTTTACGAACTAGCAAAAAAAAAGATGCAATTGCACGTGAATCCGGGCTTTAGTTATAACATTATATTTATAATTAATGGATTAAAAAAATAAACCACCTTGTACAGTGATCTGCGTGGAACTGGGCCGATCCTAGGAGGTGGATTTGGTACGTCAAACAAAGTCGGTATGGCATTAGGCTTCAGTTTTTTCCAACCATCTACTCGTGCCTGTTCAGACTGTGCAAAATGAACCTAAAAGTGCAAAGGTGTATTACATTTTTAGTCGTTATGATTAACATTCACAAACTTTTAAGGAACAACCATTAAATTTACCTCACACAGACGCATTCCCTTGCTTAGTATAAATTTGTCTCGTCTCATATTTTGAATCCATTTTGCACATCGAATAGGGTCTGCAGGAAATTTGAATGTTCTAAACTTAGTTTCTGTTCGATTTTTGCAATTTACAGCACAACAACCAGTCATTACTGGTTTTTGATGGTTTCATACACATTATATTTCATTTAGTCCTAGATCGTTATTTTGTTTTTATAATTAGGTTTAATATCTCTGGAGGTGTTTTAATTTAGTCTTTTTGTGATCTCTGTATGTAACAACTGTGTTATTCAATATTTCTTGCTAATTATTTACTAACAGTTTTCTCCTTTATAACTCAAACATTGTTTTCTTTCCTTATTTTAAGTAATCTGCCACTGTCAATAACATGGCTATTAATTACTATTTATTTCTAATATAACATATAACATTTAGGTTTATGTTTGGGATATTTACCCCATCCATCTCCTATTCATAAACAATAGTTTATACAATTAATCAACACTTATTATTTAATATGTGTGTGCAATTAATTATTTCTTATTTATTGTTCGGGTGCTAAACAATCTCACCTCTATTGAACTTGTTTCATTACTCTTCCCTTATAACATGGGTATTTACTTAAGGTTAATGCATACTTATTTTCTAAAGCTCTTTGCTTTCCCTTCCATGTTAACATCATCTTATTACTTTTTCTTGTGATTCACACCTTTAAATTTTACAGTACATTCTTAAGTTCTATAACAATATTATTTCATAATCATCACAGTTAATATCACTCCTTAGTGTTCATTATTTACTGAATCAATGTTCTATTCTAAATATTATTCGTAATAACTTTATTAAATGTTATTGTTCACTCTTAAATCTTAAACATTGGTTATTTTACTAAGTCTTTATCTTAGCCTTCTCTAATCTTACTATTTTTATTACAGACCATATTTTTATTTATTTATCACTGCCACTTTTTAAATTATTGTTGTGTTCATTATAATTTACTTAGTGTTTCTTTTGTATTATATCACTTTAGGATAATTCACTTTCACTAGTTCAACTTCCGTTTATTTCTCATTATTTTATTCTCTTTCTCTACACACCTTATATATAAAATTATTAATATTATGTCTTTCTTTGTTAACAAATTACATACATTCCTAACTCTTTGGGCTAGTGTACTTCTATCTATTGTTTTTTTATTACTGACTATTTACAATTGTCATTCAATCAGTACTAACATTTATTAATTGTTTTGGTTCTTAACCGGTTTCATTTTCTTTATTATTTTGTATTACATTATTTCTCCCTTCTCTATTTTTTATTCCTTGTCTGAGTTTTCTTGACGTGTTTCATTTTGTTTTCTTCATCGTGGGTTTGTTCTCTCTTTGTTTTCTTTTTCTTCTCCCTCTTCTCATCTTGTTTATTTTATTTAGTTTCTTAACTGGCCAATCTCTGGGGTTGGGTCAATGTCGTTTGTCTGTCAGTCTATTAGTTGAGTTTCTTTACTAATCACTTTTGGTTTATTACTCTTTCTCCTTCCTTCTTAATTACCTTTTATATATTTTTGACTCTCCACATTATTTAATTATTCAAATATAGTATTATTTAGCATTTTTTTTATACATACTTTTTGTTATCAAAATTGATCTGAATTTGGCGATGTTATATAATGCCCTTCCACCAAAATTGATCATTTTATAAAACATGATTCTAAGTTTGATGAAATTATCAATTGTATTGTATCATTTTCTTCTTAAATTCTCCTGCTTCTCATTCATTTTTTATGCTTAACTCTGTATCTTTTATTTCCTTTCTTCTGATTCTTTTCTTCCTTATTTTTTCTTATTACGAACTGGCTTATTGATTTTTTATTATAAATTATTGCCTATAAATCTTATTTTCCCTAACTATCTCTACTTTGTAGTTGCAATCGATTTGGATGGGCTCTATTGGCTTACCTAACTCCGTTGTTCAAAACTACTCTTATTCTGAGATCAGGGGAAAATCATCCCTGCTCAGTTGAATGATTGCTGGACTTATTCAACAGTCAATCTCAATTAATGAATCTTAAATACAGTCATCTCGTGACTCATAATAATAATAATAATCATAACATTTGTTGGGAATCTTTTACTTTTTTATTTCATTATTGCTCAATTTGAGTCATATATTTTTTCATCTTTCTTTATAGATACTGCTTAATAATACTTGAAGCATTGCTTTTTATTGATACAATTCACATTTTTATTCATTTTTAATTACTCTTTGTTTCATCTCATTTCATATTATAACTCTTAGAATGTTTATTTTATTTATTTCGTTTTTTGATCATTGGTTTGTTTACTCTTACTTCCCATTTCTTTCTAAATAGTTGTGGAAGTTGATCATTTTGATTGATACTTTTTTTTCATAACTTTTTAAATATCATAGTAAGTTAGTGTTTCTTACTAGTTAGAAATTTTTGTAGCTTATTCCTTTATAGTATGTTTTGCTTTTTGTGCCTCATATTTTGGCTAAAGATTATTGTAACTTAATCTTATTTTGTTAGGAATGTTCTGTAACTTCACTCCCTTATTATTATTTTTTATTCAAAGATTATAGTAAGTTTGTGTTTCTTACTTTATGTGGATTCTTGGTAACTTTATTTCTCCATTTCATAATTGGTCTAAAATATTCTCGAAATATTTGTGTAAGCTGTCCTTACATAGCTTTTTTGAATTTTGAAATTCATTTTTTATATCTTACTTTATTATTTATTAGCAAACTTATTTGTTTGTATTATTATTTCTTTATATTCCAAATAACTTGGTTGGTTTTTTTTGTTGCACTAGTGCCTTGGTTATTTTCATGGCATTACCATCTCACTACTTGATCGGGCCATAACCTTGCGGCATAGTCGTTTGAATCATTCCTTTCATTCTCATTGCTGGGATCATTATTATGTTCTTGACAGTCCTCTGCCAAGATATGGTTTGTCCGAGCTATTCGGGGTCCTCCGTTGTTACTCGCTTGATTACGCAGTAATGAAAAACCAGGATTTTCACTGACCGTTACCCAATTCTCATTGTCATTATTGTTTTGGTTAGTGATTGGCTCCTGTCGATTATTCCTGTTATCTACGTCATTCCTGGAATTTTCTTCGAATGGGCGGCTTCTTGTATCGGGTACCTGGTTAAAGTACGTTCGTCGATAGTTAGATGGGGGATAGTTTCTTCCTGGACTCCGTTGTCTTTGTCCCCTCATATAATTTACCTGTGGTCGGTATCCTTGATTATTGTTACTGTTATTGTTTCCAGGGCGATAATAGTTATTGTAACCATTCAATGGGTAGTTACCCCTGTAGTTGTTTCGGAAATTGTTATTATGATTCCCATTTCTGTTGACGTTTCTGGGTACATTATTGCCCCGTGGGTTCCCTTGATAATTGTTAGGGTTGTTTAATGGTGGCTTATTATCCCCCTGTTGGTTTGGTGATAATTGTCCTTCATTTATTCTATTATTCCTGAAACTGGATACTCTATTTTTTCTGTACTGCCACTCGTGCTCATGGCTCTCCAACAAACTAGCCATGTCTTGAATGGTCTTCACCTGGCTGTTCTGTGCTTTTTGTATGGCGTCGTCGAAGTGGTAAGACAGCTGTATCACAAGACACTCTTCTGGGATGCGTGGTTCCAAATTCCTGGCCATGCAGATTTTTCCCAGGAAGTAGGATGTGAGAGATTGTCCATTTTGATTTTCATACCTCCCGTTGCTTAGGTTATTGCGGACCATGTTCTGTGTCGATTCAGACCAGTATTTAGCCTTGAACTGGGTCTTAAATTCTTGAATGCTTGGATGTCTGGTCTGGTGGCAGTCCACCAGTTGTCGTAGGTCTCTTTGAACATTTCGTCCAGCAATCCTCTTATTGTTGTCCATCGAGTCTCTCGATTTTTGATCATTAACTCTTCCACCCTCTTCAGGAATTCAATAGGGTTCCTTTTATAATTATGGAAGTTAATCTTATCCCTGTTGTCCGCATTTATGACATGGTTATCGTTACATGGCCGGTCACGCCAGGCGTCCACTTCTTCCCGTAGTGACTCTTCCAGCCTGTGCATCTCGTCAATCCTTTGTTTGTTTTTGTCTACTTTGCTGTCTATTTTATTTAAATTGCTGTACACCCCTCCCATTCTTTCTCCCAGGTCTGTCCGTACAGTTGCTATCTCCTTCTGGTTTTCTTCCCGGACTAGATGTATGTCCTGGTCCATCTGTGCACATCTTTTGGCTGTTTCTTCGTGGCATTCCTCAATTCTCCTTTTATTTTCTCCTTCGATGTTGTTCATTTTATTGAGTACTTCCTCACGGATTTCAGAAACATTTTCGTTGGTTTTCTCTAGCTTCTCCAACGTTTCCTCTAATTTTTCATTTGTTTCAGTGATCTGTTGTTTAGTTTCTAGCCAGTATTCCATCAATTGGTGTTGTAATGTTTCGTTATTCTGGTTAATGGTTTGTCTCAACTCTTCCTTAGTACTTTCATTGGTACTAATTATTTTTTCATTGATTTGTTTCAAACTCTCCTCACTCTTGTCAAATTTTTGGTTAATTTGTTTTAAACTGTCATTGGTTTCTTTCTTCATACTGTCTATTTTTTTGTTCGTCAGTTTATTATTCTCCTCATTCTTGTCTAATTTATTATTCATATTATTCAACATTTCCATTAATTTTAGTATGTTTGGGTCTCCTCTAACTTCTCCCTTGTCACCCGCCTGTAGTTCCATTTCTTCGTCTTGTGTTGGTTCTGTTGTGGTTATTGCTGTCTCCACTTCTTCAATCGGTGTTCCTTCCTCTTCTTCTCCTCTATTTTCTTCCATCTCCTTGTCCTTCGCCAACTTTTTCGATAAACCTCTTGTGTGCATCTTGATCTCCTTTCGTGACCGCCGCTAAAACTTCATATCTTCCTTTCTTCAAGCTCCACCGGTTGGTCGCCAATTTATTACAAACCTCTCGTCCGTCCTTTTTCTGCAAGCGTGTATAAGTCGTCCTTTTAGTATTCTGCAAAATGTTGAAATGTGTCTGAGTGTAACTTATGTATGTGTTTCTTACCACTTCGTCCTTGCACGGTAATGTAACTCACGATGCTTGAGTCCGTAGCAAACGTACGGATAACAAGGTATCGTAGTTCCCGATCTGAGGTTCAATAGTAGTGTATAATTCCCGGGTGGTGCCAAATTGTTTATTTAAAACAATTAAAATTGTCTCCTTATCAGAGATTTATTCAAACGGTGTGACGGATTCAATTCGTCCCGCCTTTTCTTGTTTTGCATAATCGAGTTGGCAGTTACAATATTCGCTGCTTGCGCGCTAGGTGTCACATCAGAGACATTCGTTGTAAATTATATTTTTACGAATACACTTTCCTAATGAAAATAAAACACATTTTAACATACACAGTATAGATTTATTATCAATTTGATATTATTGTTTCATAGACACAAGTTATAATTGGTTTTTTATATAATTCTGCACCGGTTAATTCTTTATGAGACTTTTCTCTGGGTTTAACCAATCGATTTTGAATACAAATAAACATACAGCATGGCGTTCTATTACACCGATCAACTAATATTTATGTTTGACTGTTGTGGGATCTTTTGATCACGTTAAAAGGCTCAGATGCAATTACAATAATAAAAATACACAATCTTACAATATTTTTACTTCAGTATTGTAATGTGTAATGATAAATGGTTTGTTGAAGTGTCGTACAAGTGGTTTAAAAGTTGTACATTAATACTAGGTTAGTTCTATAACTTAACAAATTTTCAGTGTCTTAATATTATGATTTAATCTTTGAAAAAGAATAAAATTGATTCAGTGGTATTTCAAAATATAGTGAGAAATATTGAAAGTGCGTTATTTTGGAAGTTGAGATAATTTAGTGGATACTTAACAGCATTGTAGCATGTAATTATTCTGTTGGTCGGGAAGGAAGGATTGTGGCTGCAATATAATTCATTTTTCATTTATTCGGGCTTCGGGCACCTTTTTCAAAGTTTTGGATTTATTTATTCACTTCGTCTTGAAATAAACGTCTTCTCCATCAGGTAATTGTGTTCAGTATTCATCAGACTCCTTTTCGTTCAATTTCTATAAATTATTTCACTTTCAAAACATTTTAAATATGAAAATGTGTTGTTCTGAATTCTCGCTTCTGATTTTCGTGAGCGTCACTTTCCAAGTAAATGTATTCAATGGTAATTACCTCTTCAAACCGTCGTTTCCATGGTTACATCATTATTCTGATTGGGCGAGCTTGATATAAACACATTGTTATTAATATTTGAATTCCTTTCAAATCTTCCTATATCTTCTGACTTCCTTCCTCCTCTTATCTTCCTTCTTAGTTATTATCTATTTGCACTGTCATTTGTATTTTCTCACAAAGATTATTTTGGTATCCCACAATATTGGGTTTTTTCAAGTTTTCTAATTTTACTAAGGATCTATAAAAGGGAGTATTCGCACTCGCCATCTTTGTTCCGAGACTGACATAATATAATTATGGTGACGCTTGTGTATACATGGGACGCAGTATAAGTTTGTTTTCGATATTACATAAACTATTATAGTTTCTCGTGCCAAAAATATAATTTCAAAGTGTGAAATTATGTCCCACGTCCTTAAAAATATGGAAATAATAGTTTTCATCTTAAAACTTACTGATTCAGACCATAGTAAGAGGAGAATAATTTTGTCTAAAAAACAACAAATACCAATCGCTACCACTTACCACTTTGTTAGGTAGACTATATATTCTCAGATTTTACTTTTATTCTGTTTATTCTGTTTATAATAGATGGCTGTTGAATTAATGTTTACTAAACTTCGTTTGTCCAAAAGTCCAAATAAAGTTACTAAAACTATTTTTAATAAACACGAATTTACATTTTTAACTTGCTTACTATTAAGTTTATATTCAGGTTTTTTGCTTAACATTTAGTTAATATTAATAATAAAAAGTTTAGCTTAACATTTTATTAAAATTAACAATAATGTATTTTTCATTGCACTAGACATTTTATAGTCAAAAGTATTTTTCTCGGTTAGTAGGAAGGGTTAAATTTTGTTAGTACAGGCAAAAAATTTGCAAGTTACAACTTGTCACGGCCATATCTTGAAAACAACTCGTGGATTAAAACCCGGCCAAAACGCATTTTGTTTGTTATTTCGTATAGAATAATTTTGGTCCTATTCATTTTTGCTATAAACTCAAACGTTTTTTAGTTATTCACTAAAAATTATGCTAAAATCCTGTTTTTTGGGGGTAAAAATCGAAAATGTTGATTTGGAATAACTCGAAAACAACGCATTTTTGAAAATAGTTGCGTACTGACATTTTGCTTAGAATTTTATTCTCTATTGGATCCTGGGGTTAATTTTTTTTTAACAATCACCCTTGAAAAAGGGGTGGTTCTCACCCCCAAATAAAAAGCGTACAGTTTAACTTTGTTCTAGAGTGCATATAGAACATACATATCAAATTTCGTGAAATTCCATCGACAGTCAAAATTTTGTTACGTCAAAAACTGCGCTTACTGGACTAGAATTTCTTCGTGCTGATTTTGTTCTCGACTTTGTTTACGATCTGCGTGTATGTTTCGCGCTTAGCTGTCGCGCAGCTGATTTTCGAAAAACAGGTAAATGTGCAACTTTGTGCATTATAACTACAGAATGTGCAATTTTATGCAGTAACCCCCAAAACGTGCAATTTTGTGCAAAATAAAATGTATGTTAAAATGACCTACACGTCCCGATTCGGATAAATAACTTGTCACTGGCCGTTTACGAACTAGCAAAAAAAAAGATGCAATTGCACGTGAATCCGGGCTTTAGTTATAACATTATATTTATAATTAATGGATTAAAAAAATAAACCACCTTGTACAGTGATCTGCGTGGAACTGGGCCGATCCTAGGAGGTGGATTTGGTACTTCAAACAAAGTCGGTATGGCATTAGGCTTCAGTTTTTTCCAACCATCTACTCGTGCCTGTTCAGACTGTGCAAAATGAACCTAAAAGTGCAAAGGTGTATTACATTTTTAGTCGTTATGATTAACATTCACAAACTTTTAAGGAACAACCATTAAATTTACCTCACACAGACGCATTCCCTTGCTTAGTATAAATTTGTCTCGTCTCATATTTTGAATCCATTTTGCACATCGAATAGGGTCTGCAGGAAATTTGAATGTTCTAAACTTAGTTTCTGTTCGATTTTTGCAATTTACAGCACAACAACCAGTCATTATGATTATGAGATGTAGTACAACAATCTGCAAAACATTATACATAACATATTCTACTAACATAACAATTAATAATATAACAATATCTCTAACACCAGTATTTATAACCTTGTTTTCACTGACAAGATGAGATGATTATTATACATATTCGTGTGTAATACATAAATCAAATTAGTACACTAAGTTTATAACCCTGATATGTAAAAATATTAATATTTTCATACATAATTTACATTAAATAATCCAACGCACAGTGTGCTTACATTGCTCCCGCCACATTACATTTAAAAGTCTCGGAGCAAAGATGGCGGGTGCGAATACCTATATTATAGAGCTTGAATTTTACAATTAATTTCATACTTACTAATTACATTTCTCTGTTTATATAATTCCTTAATTTAATATTTTGTTTTTAATAATATTTACCATTCATCCTTGGTTAATTAGTCACCTTGGATTTGTCAATTACATGGTTATTTTTATACAATCAGTAATTGTTTATGTTTGACCGTTAGGCCTGTTTCACATCTAAGTAGCCATTACTGGTTTTTGATGGTTTCATACACATTATATTTCATTTAGTCCTAGATCGTTATTTTGTTTTTATAATTAGGTTTAATATCTCTGGAGGTGTTTTAATTTAGTCTTTTTGTGATCTCTGTATGTAACAACTGTGTTATTCAATATTTCTTGCTAATTATTTACTAACAGTTTTCTCCTTTATAACTCAAACATTGTTTTCTTTCCTTATTTTAAGTAATCTGCCACTGTCAATAACATGGCTATTAATTACTATTTATTTCTAATATAACATATAACATTTAGGTTTATGTTTGGGATATTTACCCCACCCATCTCCTATTCATAAACAATAGTTTATACAATTAATCAACACTTATTATTTAATATGTGTGTGCAATTAATTATTTCTTATTTATTGTTCGGGTGCTAAACAATCTCACCTCTATTGAACTTGTTTCATTACTCTTCCCTTATAACATGGGTATTTACTTAAGGTTAATGCATACTTATTTTCTAAAGCTCTTTGCTTTCCCTTCCATGTTAACATCATCTTATTACTTTTTCTTGTGATTCACACCTTTAAATTTTACAGTACATTCTTAAGTTCTATAACAATATTATTTCATAATCATCACAGTTAATATCACTCCTTAGTGTTCATTATTTACTGAATCAATGTTCTATTCTAAATATTATTCGTAATAACTTTATTAAATGTTATTGTTCACTCTTAAATCTTAAACATTGGTTATTTTACTAAGTCTTTATCTTAGCCTTCTCTAATCTTACTATTTTTATTACAGACCATATTTTTATTTATTTATCACTGCCACTTTTTAAATTATTGTTGTGTTCATTATAATTTACTTAGTGTTTCTTTTGTATTATATCACTTTAGGATAATTCACTTTCACTAGTTCAACTTCCGTTTATTTCTCATTATTTTATTCTCTTTCTCTACACACCTTATATATAAAATTATTAATATTATGTCTTTCTTTGTTAACAAATTACATACATTCCTAACTCTTTGGGCTAGTGTACTTCTATCTATCGTTTTTTTATTACTGACTATTTACAATTGTCATTCAATCAGTACTAACATTTATTAATTGTTTTGGTTCTTAACCGGTTTCATTTTCTTTATTATTTTGTATTACATTATTTCTCCCTTCTCTATTTTTTATTCCTTGTCTGAGTTTTCTTGACGTGTTTCATTTTGTTTTCTTCATCGTGGGTTTGTTCTCTCTTTGTTTTCTTTTTCTTCTCCTTCTTCTCATCTTGTTTATTTTATTTAGTTTCTTAACTGGCCAATCTCTGGGGTTGGGTCAATGTCGTTTGTCTGTCAGTCTATTAGTTGAGTTTCTTTACTAATCACTTTTGGTTTATTACTCTTTCTCCTTCCTTCTTAATTACCTTAATTACCTTTTTGGGGGGTGAAGTTGATCGCCTGCACGTGGTGCCCCCTGCATAAACTAAACGATCAACAAAGGTTCGCCTAAAGCACGCTGACCAAAATGATACAAAAGAACCTTCCCAAAAACACCAACGGCCCTTTTCAGGGCCTTGACACGGACCTAAGTATCCTGTATTGGAATGCCGGAGGTCTTAGCAATGATAAATTTTTACAATTTAAACGAAGCATCTGCCAAATTGATGTGGATCTATATGTTATAGTAGAAGCAGGCGCTGCGACTGAATTCTCTGAATTTTACCAAACTACCGGATACTGCAGCCATATTTTACCTCGATCACGACAAGTCGCCTCGGGGATAATTATTGGAATTAAAAATAATCTTTGCTCTAAATTTGAGATAATCCATGAGATGCAAGACGATGACAAAGTGGAAATAATTCTAGCCCATATATGGAAAAATAACAAACATTTCACAGTCATAGGATTATACAACCCTCCTGGCAATATTCCATCCCTTGATGCAATTGAATCAATGATCCAAGCAAATAGCATAATCATAGGTGATTTTAACAGCCAATCACCGAGATGGGGATATGACAGGTTAACACCCGCAGGAAGACGCATAGAACTTTTCATCGACGAAAATTTTCTTGACCTGAAAGACACGCCACCAACCTTCCTGTCATTTGCTGGACAGACTTCCCGACCAGATCTCGTCCTTGCGCACCCTAACATCGCACAGAGGACAAAAGTTCACTTGATGGATGACGCAGGAGGCTGTGGACACCGCTCCATTCTCATCAAATGTGCGACAGGAAAAGCCACATACATTAACAAACGTGCCCCCCGGTGGAACTTTAGAAAAGCCGACTGGAGCGAATACGGCAGGATAACAAATGATATTATACCACACGAAATAAATTGGAAATCACCTGAAACAGCTATAGAGTCCCTGAACGATGCTATACTGAAATCTGCTCTATTATGTGTACCAAGGGGTCAAGTAAAGGGTTTTCGACCGTTCTGGAATAAAAGACTTTCATCCCTCAAGAAAACAAGAGACTCTCTGAGAAGGAAAGCAGAGAAATCTAAAGAACTATCTGACTGTATCCAACTCCGAAAATCCCAGGCCATACTACGTAAAGAAATTAAACAATCTAAAAGATCGGCCTTCAAAACCTTCTTATCGGAGCTGGATTTCCGGCGCGATGGAGCAAAAGCACACCGTTTTGTCTCAAGGCTAAATAATGACACTGAAGCCAGAGGACAACAACCTTTCAAAAACGGACTCAATCTTATCACAGATCCCAAAAAAATAGCTAACACCTTTTGCAAGTACTACACAAATATAAGCCGAACCCGAAAGACAAGAAACGAACACAGACACCTGAATAAAAAACCTCTAATGCAGTGCCTCAACAAAATCGAACAAAAAATTTGCCTAAGCGATTTTAGCCTCTCCGAACTTGAATTTGCACTATTAAACACAAAGGGCAAGAAGGCAGCAGGAGCCGACGCAATCTACCCAGAACTCCTAAAAAATCTTGGTAACACAGCGAAACTAGCCTTGCTCAATCTCATTAATCTAACGTGGAAAACACGCGTCCCCCAGCAATGGAGGAAAGGGGAGATTATACCTATTACCAAGAAAGGAAAGCCAAGTGATACACCTGAGGGCTACCGCCCCATCACATTAACAAGTGCTTGCTGCAAGGTTGCCGAAAGAATGGTTGTGCGGCGTCTGAACCAGTTCTTTGAAATGAATGCGGTTATTGATGAATGCCAAGCAGGTTTCCGAGCGCACCGATGCACCATGGACCAAGTCGTCTACTTTGCACAAAGTGTTAAGGATGGGTACCACAAGAAAATGTCCTCCCTGGCAGTAATGGTTGACCTAAAAAACGCGTACGACACAGTCTGGAGACCCATGTTGCTTCACAAACTTGCTTTGAGTGGCGTCGCAGGTAACCTTTTTAACTGGATAGCGTCCTTCCTGAGTCAAAGACAAATTCGTGTCCGCTATAATGATTGCCTTCCAGAGTACCGAATTCAACGCCAAGGGCTACCCCAAGGTGCCGTTATCAGCTGCAGCCTATTTAACCTTATGGTCAATGACATTCTGGTGGCTGTTCGGTGTGTGCCGGGAGTACAAGCGCTCCTGTATGCCGATGACCTTATCATCTGGGCAACTAGCAGCCATATCATGGGTCTTGAAGCAACTATTAATAGTGCACTTGTTAAACTAGAAGAGTGGGCCAAACTAAATGCCATGACGGTAAATACCACCAAGATGACATACCAACTTTTCTCTCTATCAACAAGGCGGCCTACGGTCAATCTGCGCTATTGTGGATCGGAACTCGAAGAGGTGAACATGTCTAAATACCTGGGTGTTAATATAGACACCAGAATGACGTGGAAGCACCATATAGAACAGTCCGCGAACAGTGCGTCCAGGCGCTGCCGGCTACTTAAACGACTCACTGCGACTACATGGGGAGCAAATCAAGATGTTCTGACAACTGCATATAAGAGCTACATTCGGCCGCTATTGGAATATGGCGCAGAAGCAACTATTACTGCCTCCAATGCAGCATGCCAGAAACTTCACTTGGTCCAAAATGCAGCCCTTAGAACGATAACTGGTGCGCCAAAATCAACTCCTATACTTGCCATGGAGTCACAACTGCAAGTCGAACCTATCCAAGTAAGACGGGAAAAGCTGTGCCTCATATCCTGGGAGAGATGTAAAAGAGCCTACCAACAACGGTGGAATAACTATAAAACAGCGACAGAAAGGCTGAAAACTCAGAAATGCCCGATTGCGATCTATGAAGAACTCCAACGCAAATATGACATAGAACCAAATGAGGCAGCACCATTTATACATCACCGTGAATTCTTTAGCCAACTCCCAAATGCTAACTTGAAACTCTTCGACCATAATAAGACCAAAACTGAGTCGAATGAAGCCGAGCTTCGTCAAGCAGCCTTACACACTGTACAAAAACATTTTCCCGCTGAGCAGTGGATACGAATCTACACAGACGGATCCTCTATACCATCTACAGGGGCAACAGGGGCTGGGTTCTACAGCTCTCTATTTGAAGGCCACCTCGCTGTAGGAGGCCGGCTAAGCAACTATGACGGAGAGGTAGCAGCCATAAAGGCAGCATCTATTGAGCTTGCCAAGATCTCACCACCTAACAAAGCCGTCTTCCTCATAGATTCGACTGCAGCGATTCAAAACGAGACCTCAAATGGTGATACAAACTGCTCCCTGACAATTGAGTGTAGGCGAGAACTGCAGAACCTTGTACAATTAGGCTGGCAGATTGAACTGCAATGGGTACCCAGCCATGTCAACATCATGGGAAATGAAAAAGCCGACATCCTCGCCAAAATGGGCGCAGCACTACCTCAGCCGGAGACCCCCAGCTCATATGCATCTGCGAAAGCACTAATAGATTCCTCAATAAGCCTATGGCTAAAAGAAAAACAATTAAGAGCCTGTGTGGGAAAAAGATGGGCAACATTGGTTACGGACGGCCCCATCAACAGAACTCTACCCCGAGCAACTAGTGTTGCTCTTTTTAGAACTACAACCGGTCATGACTACCTGGCCTCCCACCTGCACCGCATTGGCGTGTTGTCGTCTCCTGAATGTGTTCTCTGTGGATACGCTTCCATGAATGCGGATCACCTAATTGCATGTCCAGCCTTGATCTCAGACACGGAAGTCCAGGACGAGGATGGTATGGCAAGGCTCTCACGTCTCTACTGGTCAGCGCGCCGCCTAATGGCCCAACAGCCAAGGGTGGGCGTTGGCTAGTAAGTAGTAAGTAAGTTAATTACCTTTTATATATTTTTTACTCTCCACATTATTTAATTATTCAAATATAGTATTATTTAGCATTTTTTTTATACATACTTTTTGTTATCAAAATTGATCTGAATTTGGCGATGTTATATAATGCCCTTCCACCAAAATTGATCATTTTATAAAACATGATTCTAAGTTTGATGAAATTATCAATTGTATTGTATCATTTTCTTCTTAAATTCTCCTGCTTCTCATTCATTTTTTATGCTTAACTCTGTATCTTTTATTTCCTTTCTTCTGATTCTTTTCTTCCTTATTTTTTCTTATTACGAACTGGTTTATTGATTTTTTATTATAAATTATTCCCTATAAATCTTATTTTCCCTAACTATCTCTACTTTGTAGTTGCAATCGATTTGGATGGGCTCTATTGGCTTACCTAACTCCGTTGTTCAAAACTACTCTTATTCTGAGATCAGGGGAACATCATCCCTGCTCAGTTGAATGATTGCTGGACTTATTCAACAGTCAATCTCAATTAATGAATCTTAAATACAGTCATCTCGTGACTCATAATAATAATAATAATCATAAAATTTGTTGGGAATCTTTTACTTTTTTATTTCATTATTGCTCAATTTGAGTCATATATTTTTTCATCTTTCTTTATAGATACTGCTTAATAATACTTGAAGCATTGCTTTTTATTGATACAATTCACATTTTTATTCATTTTTAATTACTCTTTGTTTCATCTCATTTCATATTATAACTCTTAGAATGTTTATTTTATTTATTTCGTTTTTTGATCATTGGTTTGTTTACTCTTACTTCCCATTTCTTTCTAAATAGTTGTGGAAGTTGATCATTTTGATTGATACTTTTTTTTTCATAACTTTTTAAATATCATAGCAAGTTAGTGTTTCTTACTAGTTAGAAATTTTTGTAGCTTATTCCTTCATAGTATGTTTTGCTTTTTGTGCCTCATATTTTGGCTAAAGATTATTGTAACTTAATCTTATTTTGTTAGGAATGTTCTGTAACTTCACTCCCTTATTATTATTTTTTATTCAAAGATTATAGTAAGTTTGTGTTTCTTACTTTATGTGGATTCTTGGTAACTTTATTTCTCCATTTCATAATTGGTCTAAAATATTCTCGAAATATTTGTGTAAGCTGTCCTTACATAGCTTTTTTGAATTTTGAAATTCATTTTTTATATCTTACTTTATTATTTATTAGCAAACTTATTTGTTTGTATTATTATTTCTTTATATTCCAAATAACTTGGTTGGTTTTTTTTGTTGCACTAGTGCCTTGGTTATTTTCATGGCATTACCATCTCACTACTTGATCGGGCCATAACCTTGCGGCATAGTCGTTTGAATCATTCCTTTCATTCTCATTGCTGGGATCATTATTATGTTCTTGACAGTCCTCTGCCAAGATATGGTTTGTCCGAGCTATTCGGGGTCCTCCGTTGTTACTCGCTTGATTACGCAGTAATGAAAAACCAGGATTTTCACTGACCGTTACCCAATTCTCATTGTCATTATTGTTTTGGTTAGTGATTGGCTCCTGTCGATTATTCCTGTTATCTACGTCATTCCTGGAATTTTCTTCGAATGGGCGGCTTCTTGTATCGGGTACCTGGTTAAAGTACGTTCGTCGATAGTTAGATGGGGGATAGTTTCTTCCTGGACTCCGTTGTCTTTGTCCCCTCATATAATTTACCTGTGGTCGGTATCCTTGATTATTGTTAGTGTTATTGTTTCCAGGGCGATAATAGTTATTGTAACCATTCAATGGGTAGTTACCCCTGTAGTTGTTTCGGAAATTGTTATTATGATTCCCATTTCTGTTGACGTTTCTGGGTACATTATTGCCCCGTGGGTTCCCTTGATAATTGTTAGGGTTGTTTAATGGTGGCTTATTATCCCCCTGTTGGTTTGGTGATAATTGTCCTTCATTTATTCTATTATTCCTGAAACTGGATACTCTATTTTTTCTGTACTGCCACTCGTGCTCATGGCTCTCCAACAAACTAGCCATGTCTTGAATGGTCTTCACCTGGCTGTTCTGTGCTTTTTGTATGGCGTCGTCGAAGTGGTAAGACAGCTGTATCACAAGACACTCTTCTGGGATGCGTGGTTCCAAATTCCTGGCCATGCAGATTTTTCCCAGGAAGTAGGATGTGAGAGATTGTCCATTTTGATTTTCATACCTCCCGTTGCTTAGGTTATTGCGGACCATGTTCTGTGTCGATTCAGACCAGTATTTAGCCTTGAACTGGGTCTTAAATTCTTGAATGCTTGGATGTCTGGTCTGGTGGCAGTCCACCAGTTGCCGTAGGTCTCTTTGAACATTTCGTCCAGCAATCCTCTTATTGTTGTCCATCGAGTCTCTCGATTTTTGATCATTAACTCTTCCACCCTCTTCAGGAATTCAATAGGGTTCCTTTTATAATTACGGAAGTTAATCGTATCCCTGTTGTCCGCATTTATGACATGGTTATCGTTACATGGCCGGTCACGCCAGGCGTCCACTTCTTCCCGTAGTGACTCTTCCAGCCTGTGCATCTCGTCAATCCTTTGTTTGTTTTTGTCTACTTTGCTGTCTATTTTATTTAAATTGCTGTACACCCCTCCCATTCTTTCTCCCAGGTCTGTCCGTACAGTTGCTATCTCCTTCTGGTTTTCTTCCCGGACTAGATGTATGTCCTGGTCCATCTGTGCACATCTTTTGGCTGTTTCTTCGTGGCATTCCTCAATTCTCCTTTTATTTTCTCCTTCGATGTTGTTCATTTTATTGAGTACTTCCTCACGGATTTCAGAAACATTTTCGTTGGTTTTCTCTAGCTTCTCCAACGTTTCCTCTAATTTTTCATTTGTTTCAGTGATCTGTTGTTTAGTTTCTAGCCAGTATTCCATCAATTGGTGTTGTAATGTTTCGTTATTCTGGTTAATGGTTTGTCTCAACTCTTCCTTAGTACTTTCATTGGTACTAATTATTTTTTCATTGATTTGTTTCAAACTCTCCTCACTCTTGTCAAATTTTTGGTTAATTTGTTTTAAACTGTCATTGGTTTCTTTCTTCATACTGTCTATTTTTTCGTTCGTCAGTTTATTATTCTCCTCATTCTTGTCTAATTTATTATTCATATTATTCAACATTTCCATTAATTTTAGTATGTTTGGGTCTCCTCTAACTTCTCCCTTGTCACCCGCCTGTAGTTCCATTTCTTCGTCTTGTGTTGGTTCTGTTGTGGTTATTGCTGTCTCCACTTCTTCAATCGGTGTTCCTTCCTCTTCTTCTCCTCTATTTTCTTCCATCTCCTTGTCCTTCGCCAACTTTTTCGATAAACCTCTTGTGTGCATCTTGATCTCCTTTCGTGACCGCCGCTAAAACTTCATATCTTCCTTTCTTCAAGCTCCACCGGTTGGTCGCCAATTTATTACAAACCTCTCGTCCGTCCTTTTTCTGCAAGCGTGTATAAGTCGTCCTTTTAGTATTCTGCAAAATGTTGAAATGTGTCTGAGTGTAACTTATGTATGTGTTTCTTACCACTTCGTCCTTGCACGGAATAATGTAACTCACGATGCTTGAGTCCGTAGCAAACGTACGGATAACAAGGTATCGTAGTTCCCGATCTGAGGTTCAATAGTAGTGTATAATTCCCGGGTGGTGCCAAATTGTTTATTTAAAACAATTAAAATTGTCTCCTTATCAGAGATTTATTCAAACGGTGTGACGGATTCAATTCGTCCCGCCTTTTCTTGTTTTGCATAATCGAGTTGGCAGTTACAATATTCGCTGCTTGCGCGCTAGGTGTCACATCAGAGACATTCGTTGTAAATTATATTTTTACGAATACACTTTCCTAATGAAAATAAAACACATTTTAACATACACAGTATAGATTTATTATCAATTTGATATTATTGTTTCATAGACACAAGTTATAATTGGTTTTTTATATAATTCTGCACCGGTTAATTCTTTATGAGACTTTTCTCTGGGTTTAACCAATCGATTTTGAATACAAATAAACATACAGCATGGCGTTCTATTACACCGATCAACTAATATTTATGTTTGACTGTTGTGGGATGTTTTGATGACGTTAAAAGGCTCAGATGCAATTACAATAATAAAAATACACAATCTTAAAATATTTTTACTTCAGTATTGTAATGTGTAATGATAAATGGTTTGTTGAAGTGTCGTACAAGTGGTTTAAAAGTTGTACATTAATACTAGGTTAGTTCTATAACTTAACAAATTTTCAGTGTCTTAATATTATGATTTAATCTTTGAAAAAGAATAAAATTGATTCAGTGGTATTTCAAAATATAGTGAGAAATATTGAAAGTGCGTTATTTTGGAAGTTGAGATAATTTAGTGGATACTTAACAGCATTGTAGCATGTAATTATTCTGTTGGTCGGGAAGGAAGGATTGTGGCTGCAATATAATTCATTTTTCATTTATTCGGGCTTCGGGCACCTTTTTCAAAGTTTTGGATTTATTTATTCACTTCGTCTTGAAATAAACGTCTTCTCCATCAGGTAATTGTGTTCAGTATTCATCAGACTCCTTTTCGTTCAATTTCTATAAATTATTTCACTTTCAAAACATTTTAAATATGAAAATGTGTTGTTCTGAATTCTCGCTTCTGATTTTCGTGAGCGTCACTTTCCAAGTAAATGTATTCAATGGTAATTACCTCTTCAAACCGTCGTTTCCATGGTTACATCATTATTCTGATTGGGCGAGCTTGATATAAACACATTGTTATTAATATTTGAATTCCTTTCAAATCTTCCTATATCTTCTGACTTCCTTCCTCCTCTTATCTTCCTTCTTAGTTATTATCTATTTGCACTGTCATTTGTATTTTCTCACAAAGATTATTTTGGTATCCCACAATATTGGGTTTTTTCAAGTTTTCTAATTTTACTAAGGATCTATAAAAGGGAGTATTCGCACTCGCCATCTTTGTTCCGAGACTGACATAATATAATTATGGTGACGCTTGTGTATACATGGGACGCAGTATAAGTTTGTTTTCGATATTACATAAACTATTATAGTTTCTCGTGCCAAAAATATAATTTCAAAGTGTGAAATTATGTCCCACGTCCTTAAAAATATGGAAATAATAGTTTTCATCTTAAAACTTACTGATTCAGACCATAGTAAGAGGAGAATAATTTTGTCTAAAAAACAACAAATACCAATCGTTACCACTTACCACTTTGTTAGGTAGACTATATATTCTCAGATTTTACTTTTATTCTCTTTATAATAGATGGCTGTTGAATTAATGTTTACTAAACTTCGTTTGTCCAAAAGTCCAAATAAAGTTACTAAAACTATTTTTAATAAACACGAATTTACATTTTTAACTTGCTTACTATTAAGTTTATATTCAGGTTTTTTGCTTAACATTTAGTTAATATTAATAATAAAAAGTTTAGCTTAACATTTTATTAAAATTAACAATAATGTATTTTTCATTGCACTAGACATTTTATAGTCAAAAGTATTTTTCTCGGTTAGTAGGAAGGGTTAAATTTTGTTAGTACAGGCAAAAAATTTGCAAGTTACAACTTGTCACGGCCATATCTTGAAAACAACTCGTGGATTAAAACCCGGCCAAAACGCATTTTGTTTGTTATTTCGTATAGAATAATTTTGGTCCTATTAATTTTTGCTATAAACTCAAACGTTTTTTAGTCATTCACTAAAAATTATGCTAAAATCCTGTTTTTTGGGGGTAAAATCGAAAATGTTGATTTGGAATAACTCGAAAACAACGCATTTTTGAAAATAGTTGCGTACTGACATTTTGCTTAGAATTTGATTCTCTATTGGATCCTGGGGTTAATTTTTTTTTAACAATCACCCTTGAAAAAGGGGTGGTTCTCAAATAATAAGCGTACAGTTTAACTTTGTTCTAGAGTGCATATAGAACATACATATCAAATTTCGTGAAATTCCATCGACAGTCAAAATTTTGTTACGTCAAAAACTGCGCTTACTGGACTAGAATTTCTTCGTGCTGATTTTGTTCTCGACTTTGTTTACGATCTGCGTGTATGTTTCGCGCTTGGCTGTCGCGCAGCTGATTTTCGAAAAACAGGTAAATGTGCAACTTTGTGCATTATAACTACAGAATGTGCAATTTTATGCAGTAACCCCCAGAACGTGCAATTTTGTGCAAAATAAAATGTATGTTAAAATGACCTACACGTCCCGATTCGGATAAATAACTTGTCACTGGCCGTTTACGAACTAGCAAAAAAAAGATGCAATTGCACGTGAATCCGGGCTTTAGTTATAACATTATATTTATAATTAATGGATTAAAAAAATAAACCACCTTGTACAGTGATCTGCGTGGAACTGGGCCGATCCTAGGAGGTGGATTTGGTACGTCAAACAAAGTCGGTATGGCATTAGGCTTCAGTTTTTTCCAACCATCTACTCGTGCCTGTTCAGACTGTGCAAAATGAACCTAAAAGTGCAAAGGTGTATTACATTTTTAGTCGTTATGATTAACATTCACAAACTTTTAAGGAACAACCATTAAATTTACCTCACACAGACGCATTCCCTTGCTTAGTATAAATTTGTCTCGTCTCATATTTTGAATCCATTTTGCACATCGAATAGGGTCTGCAGGAAATTTGAATGTTCTAAACTTAGTTTCTGTTCGATTTTTGCAATTTACAGCGCAACAACCAGTCATTATGATTATGAGATGTAGTACAACAATCTGCAAAACATTATACATAACATATTCTACTAACATAACAATTAATAATATAACAATATCTCTAACACCAGTATTTATAACCTTGTTTTCACTGACAAGATGAGATGATTATTATACATATTCGTGTGTAATACATAAATCAAATTAGTACACTAAGGTTATAACCCTGATATGTAAAAATATTAATATTTTCATACATAATTTACATTAAATAATCCAACGCACAGTGTGCTTACATTGCTCCCGCCACATTACATTTAAAAGTCTCGGAGCAAAGATGGCGGGTGCGAATACCTATATTATAGAGCTTGAATTTTACAATTAATTTCATACTTACTAATTACATTTCTCTGTTTATATAATTCCTTAATTTAATATTTTGTTTTTAATAATATTTACCATTCATCCTTGGTTAATTAGTCACCTTGGATTTGTCAATTACATGGTTATTTTTATACAATCAGTAATTGTTTATGTTTGACCGTTAGGCCTGTTTCACATCTAAGTAGCCATTACTGGTTTTTGATGGTTTCATACACATTATATTTCATTTAGTCCTAGATCGTTATTTTGTTTTTATAATTAGGTTTAATATCTCTGGAGGTGTTTTAATTTAGTCTTTTTGTGATCTCTGTATGTAACAACTGTGTTATTCAATATTTCTTGCTAATTATTTACTAACAGTTTTCTCCTTTATAACTCAAACATTGTTTTCTTTCCTTATTTTAAGTAATCTGCCACTGTCAATAACATGGCTATTAATTACTATTTATTTCTAATATAACATATAACATTTAGGTTTATGTTTGGGATATTTACCCCATCCATCTCCTATTCATAAACAATAGTTTATACAATTAATCAACACTTATTATTTAATATGTGTGTGCAATTAATTATTTCTTATTTATTGTTCGGGTGCTAAACAATCTCACCTCTATTGAACTTGTTTCATTACTCTTCCCTTATAACATGGGTATTTACTTAAGGTTAATGCATACTTATTTTCTAAAGCTCTTTGCTTTCCCTTCCATGTTAACATCATCTTATTACTTTTTCTTGTGATTCACACCTTTAAATTTTACAGTACATTCTTAAGTTCTATAACAATATTATTTCATAATCATCACAGTTAATATCACTCCTTAGTGTTCATTATTTACTGAATCAATGTTCTATTCTAAATATTATTCGTAATAACTTTATTAAATGTTATTGTTCACTCTTAAATCTTAAACATTGGTTATTTTACTAAGTCTTTATCTTAGCCTTCTCTAATCTTACTATTTTTATTACAGACCATATTTTTATTTATTTATCACTGCCACTTTTTAAATTATTGTTGTGTTCATTATAATTTACTTAGTGTTTCTTTTGTATTATATCACTTTAGGATAATTCACTTTCACTAGTTCAACTTCCGTTTATTTCTCATTATTTTATTCTCTTTCTCTACACACCTTATATATAAAATTATTAATATTATGTCTTTCTTTGTTAACAAATTACATACATTCCTAACTCTTTGGGCTAGTGTACTTCTATCTATTGTTTTTTTATTACTGACTATTTACAATTGTCATTCAATCAGTACTAACATTTATTAATTGTTTTGGTTCTTAACCGGTTTCATTTTCTTTATTATTTTGTATTACATTATTTCTCCCTTCTCTATTTTTTATTCCTTGTCTGAGTTTTCTTGACGTGTTTCATTTTGTTTTCTTCATCGTGGGTTTGTTCTCTCTTTGTTTTCTTTTTCTTCTCCCTCTTCTCATCTTGTTTATTTTATTTAGTTTCTTAACTGGCCAATCTCTGGGGTTGGGTCAATGTCGTTTGTCTGTCAGTCTATTAGTTGAGTTTCTTTACTAATCACTTTTGGTTTATTACTCTTTCTCCTTCCTTCTTAATTACCTTTTATATATTTTTGACTCTCCACATTATTTAATTATTCAAATATAGTATTATTTAGCATTTTTTTTATACATACTTTTTGTTATCAAAATTGATCTGAATTTGGCGATGTTATATAATGCCCTTCCACCAAAATTGATCATTTTATAAAACATGATTCTAAGTTTGATGAAATTATCAATTGTATTGTATCATTTTCTTCTTAAATTCTCCTGCTTCTCATTCATTTTTTATGCTTAACTCTGTATCTTTTATTTCCTTTCTTCTGATTCTTTTCTTCCTTATTTTTTCTTATTACGAACTGGTTTATTGATTTTTTATTATAAATTATTCCCTATAAATCTTATTTTCCCTAACTATCTCTACTTTGTAGTTGCAATCGATTTGGATGGACTCTATTGGCTTACCTAACTCCGTTGTTCAAAACTACTCTTATTCTGAGATCAGGGGAACATCATCCCTGCTCAGTTGAATGATTGCTGGACTTATTCAACAGTCAATCTCAATTAATGAATCTTAAATACAGTCATCTCGTGACTCATAATAATAATAATAATCATAAAATTTGTTGGGAATCTTTTACTTTTTTATTTCATTATTGCTCAATTTGAGTCATATATTTTTTCATCTTTCTTTATAGATACTGCTTAATAATACTTGAAGCATTGCTTTTTATTGATACAATTCACATTTTTATTCATTTTTAATTACTCTTTGTTTCATCTCATTTCATATTATAACTCTTAGAATGTTTATTTTATTTATTTCGTTTTTTGATCATTGGTTTGTTTACTCTTACTTCCCATTTCTTTCTAAATAGTTGTGGAAGTTGATCATTTTGATTGATACTTTTTTTTTCATAACTTTTTAAATATCATAGTAAGTTAGTGTTTCTTACTAGTTAGAAATTTTTGTAGCTTATTCCTTTATAGTATGTTTTGCTTTTTGTGCCTCATATTTTGGCTAAAGATTATTGTAACTTAATCTTATTTTGTTAGGAATGTTCTGTAACTTCACTCCCTTATTATTATTTTTTATTCAAAGATTATAGTAAGTTTGTGTTTCTTACTTTATGTGGATTCTTGGTAACTTTATTTCTCCATTTCATAATTGGTCTAAAATATTCTCGAAATATTTGTGTAAGCTGTCCTTACATAGCTTTTTTGAATTTTGAAATTCATTTTTTATATCTTACTTTATTATTTATTAGCAAACTTATTTGTTTGTATTATTATTTCTTTATATTCCAAATAACTTGGTTGGTTTTTTTTGTTGCACTAGTGCCTTGGTTATTTTCATGGCATTACCATCTCACTACTTGATCGGGCCATAACCTTGCGGCATAGTCGTTTGAATCATTCCTTTCATTCTCATTGCTGGGATCATTATTATGTTCTTGACAGTCCTCTGCCAAGATATGGTTTGTCCGAGCTATTCGGGGTCCTCCGTTGTTACTCGCTTGATTACGCAGTAATGAAAAACCAGGATTTTTACTGACCGTTACCCAATTCTCATTGTCATTATTGTTATGGTTAGTGATTGGCTCCTGTCGATTATTCCTGCTATCTACGTCATTCCTGGGATTTTCTTCGAATGGGCGGCTTCTTGTATCGGGTACCTGGTTAAAGTACGTTCGTCGATAGTTAGATGGGGGATAGTTTCTTCCTGGACTCCGTTGTCTTTGTCCCCTCATGTAATTTACCTGTGGTCGGTATCCTTGATTATTGTTAGTGTTATTGTTTCCAGGGCGATAATAGTTATTGTAACCATTCAATGGGTAGTTACCCCTGTAGTTGTTTCGGAAATTGTTATTATGATTCCCATTTCTGTTGACGTTTCTGGGTACATTATTGCCCCGTGGGTTCCCTTGATAATTGTTAGGGTTGTTTAATGGTGGCTTATTATCCCCCTGTTGGTTTGGTGATAATTGTCCTTCATTTATACTATTATTCCTGAAACTGGATACTCTATTTTTTCTGTACTGCCACTCGTGCTCATGGCTCTCCAACAAACTAGCCATGTCTTGAATGGTCTTCACCTGGCTGTTCTGTGCTTTTTGTATGGCGTCGTCGAAGTGGTAAGACAGCTGTATCACAAGACACTCTTCTGGGATGCGTGGTTCCAAATTCCTGGCCATGCAGATTTTTCCCAGGAAGTAGGATGTGAGAGATTGTCCATTTTGATTTTCATACCTCCCGTTGCTTAGGTTATTGCGGACCATGTTCTGTGTCGATTCAGACCAGTATTTAGCCTTGAACTGGGTCTTAAATTCTTGAATGCTTGGATGTCTGGTCTGGTGGCAGTCCACCAGTTGTCGTAGGTCTCTTTGAACATTTCGTCCAGCAATCCTCTTATTGTTGTCCATCGAGTCTCTCGATTTTTGATCATTAACTCTTCCACCCTCTTCAGGAATTCAATAGGGTTCCTTTTATAATTACGGAAGTTAATCGTATCCCTGTTGTCCGCATTTATGACATGGTTATCGTTACATGGCCGGTCACGCCAGGCGTCCACTTCTTCCCGTAGTGACTCTTCCAGCCTGTGCATCTCGTCAATCCTTTGTTTGTTTTTGTCTACTTTGCTGTCTATTTTATTTAAATTGCTGTACACCCCTCCCATTCTTTCTCCCAGGTCTGTCCGTACAGTTGCTATCTCCTTCTGGTTTTCTTCCCGGACTAGATGTATGTCCTGGTCCATCTGTGCACATCTTTTGGCTGTTTCTTCGTGGCATTCCTCAATTCTCCTTTTATTTTCTCCTTCGATGTTGTTCATTTTATTGAGTACTTCCTCACGGATTTCAGAAACATTTTCGTTGGTTTTCTCTAGCTTCTCCAACGTTTCCTCTAATTTTTCATTTGTTTCAGTGATCTGTTGTTTAGTTTCTAGCCAGTATTCCATCAATTGGTGTTGTAATGTTTCGTTATTCTGGTTAATGGTTTGTCTCAACTCTTCCTTAGTACTTTCATTGGTACTAATTATTTTTTCATTGATTTGTTTCAAACTCTCCTCACTCTTGTCAAATTTTTGGTTAATTTGTTTTAAACTGTCATTGGTTTCTTTCTTCATACTGTCTATTTTTTCGTTCGTCAGTTTATTATTCTCCTCATTCTTGTCTAATTTATTATTCATATTATTCAACATTTCCATTAATTTTAGTATGTTTGGGT
Organism: Magicicada septendecula; assembly: GCA_034769895.1. Classification (NCBI taxonomy): domain Eukaryota; kingdom Metazoa; phylum Arthropoda; class Insecta; order Hemiptera; family Cicadidae; genus Magicicada; species Magicicada septendecula. Next base: position 1,057,052,702 of record CM068367.1, read on the forward strand.
CTCCTCTAACTTCTCCCTTGTCACCCGCCTGTAGTTCCATTTCTTCGTCTTGTGGTGGTTCTGTTGTGGTTATTGCTGTCTCCACTTCTTCAATCGGTGTTCCTTCCTCTTCTTCTCCTCTATTTTCTTCCATCTCCTTGTCCTTCGCCAACTTTTTCGATAAACCTCTTGTGTGCATCTTGATCTCCTTTCGTGACCGCCGCTAAAACTTCATATCTTCCTTTCTTCAAGCTCCACCGGTTGGTCGCCAATTTATTACAAACCTCTCGTCTGTCCTTTTTCTGCAAGCATGTATAAGTCGTCCTTTTAGTATTCTGCAAAATGTTGAAATGTGTCTGAGTGTAACTTATGTATGTGTTTCTTACCACTTCGTCCTTGCACGGTAATGTAACTCACGATGCTTGAGTCCGTAGCAAACGTACGGATAACCAGGTATCGTAGTTCCCGATCTGATGTTCAATAGTAGTGTATAATTCCCGGGTGGTGCCAAATTGTTTATTTAAAACAATTAAAATTGTCTCCTTATCAGAGATTTATTCAAACGGTGTGACAGATTCAATTCGTCCCGCCTTTTCTTGTTTTGCATAATCGAGTTGGCAGTTACAATATTCGCTGCTTGCGCGCTAGGTGTCACATCAGAGACATTCGTTGTAAATTATATTTTTACGAATACACTTTCCTAATGAAAATAAAACACATTTTAACATACACAGTATAGATTTATTATCAATTTGATATTATTGTTTCATAGACACAAGTTATAATTGGTTTTTTATATAATTCTGCACCGGTTAATTCTTTATGAGACTTTTCTCTGGGTTTAACCAATCGATTTTGAATACAAATAAACATACAGCATGGCGTTCTATTACACCGATCAACTAATATTTATGTTTGACTGTTGTGGGATGTTTTGATGACGTTAAAAGGCTCAGATGCAATTACAATAATAAAAATACACAATCTTACAATATTTTTACTTCAGTATTGTAATGTGTAATGATAAATGGTTTGTTGAAGTGTCGTACAAGTGGTTTAAAAGTTGTACATTAATACTAGGTTAGTTCTATAACTTAACAAATTTTCAGTGTCTTAATATTATGATTTAATCTTTGAAAAAGAATAAAATTGATTCAGTGGTATTTCAAAATATAGTGAGAAATATTGAAAGTGCGTTATTTTGGAAGTTGAGATAATTTAGTGGATACTTAACAACATTGTAGCATGTAATTATTCTGTTGGTCGGGAAGGAAGGATTGTGGCTGCAATATAATTCATTTTTCATTTATTCGGGCTTCGGGCACCTTTTTCAAAGTTTTGGATTTATTTATTCACTTCGTCTTGAAATAAACGTCTTCTCCATCAGGTAATTGTGTTCAGTATTCATCAGACTCCTTTTCGTTCAATTTCTATAAATTATTTCACTTTCAAAACATTTTAAATATGAAAATGTGTTGTTCTGAATTCTCGCTTCTGATTTTTGTGAGCGTCACTTTCCAAGTAAATGTATTCAATGGTAATTACCTCTTCAAACCGTCGTTTCCATGGTTACATCATTATTCTGATTGGGCGAGCTTGATATAAACACATTGTTATTAATATTTGAATTCCTTTCAAATCTTCCTATATCTTCTGACTTCCTTCCTCCTCTTATCTTCCTTCTTAGTTATTATCTATTTGCACTGTCATTTGTATTTTCTCACAAAGATTATTTTGGTATCCCACAATATTGGGTTTTTTCAAGTTTTCTAATTTTACTAAGGATCTATAAAAGGGAGTATTCGCACTCGCCATCTTTGTTCCGAGACTGACATAATATAATTATGGTGACGCTTGTGTATACATGGGACGCAGTATAAGTTTGTTTTCGATATTACATAAACTATTATAGTTTCTCGTGCCAAAAATATAATTTCAAAGTGTGAAATTATGTCCCACGTCCTTAAAAATATGGAAATAATAGTTTTCATCTTAAAACTTACTGATTCAGACCATAGTAAGAGGAGAATAATTTTGTCTAAAAAACAACAAATACCAATCGTTACCACTTACCACTTTGTTAGGTAGACTATATATTCTCAGATTTTACTTTTATTCTCTTTATAATAGATGGCTGTTGAATTAATGTTTACTAAACTTCGTTTGTCCAAAAGTCCAAATAAAGTTATTAAAACTATTTTTAATAAACACGAATTTACATTTTTAACTTGCTTACTATTAAGTTTATATTCAGGTTTTTTGCTTAACATTTAGTTAATATTAATAATAAAAAGTTTAGCTTAACATTTTATTAAAATTAACAATAATGTATTTTTCATTGCACTAGACATTTTATAGTCAAAAGTATTTTTCTCGGTTAGTAGGAAGGGTTAAATTTTGTTAGTACAGGCAAAAATTTGCAAGTTACAACTTGTCACGGCCATATCTTGAAAACAACTCGTGGATTAAAACCCGGCCAAAACGCATTTTGTTTGTTATTTCGTATAGAATAATTTTGGTCCTATTCATTTTTGCTATAAACTCAAACGTTTTTTAGTCATTCACTAAAAATTATGCTAAAATCCTGTTTTTTGGGGGTAAAAATCGAAAATGTTGATTTGGAATAACTCGAAAACAACGCATTTTTGAAAATAGTTGCGTACTGACATTTTGCTTAGAATTTGATTCTCTATTGGATCCTGGGGTTAATTTTTTTTTAACAATCACCCTTGAAAAAGGGGTGGTTCTCAAATAATAAGCGTACAGTTTAACTTTGTTCTAGAGTGCATATAGAACATACATATCAAATTTCGTGAAATTCCATCGACAGTCAAAATTTTGTTACGTCAAAAACTGCGCTTACTGGACTAGAATTTCTTCGTGCTGATTTTGTTCTCAACTTTGTTTACGATCTGCGTGTATGTTTCGCGCTTGGCTGTCGCGCAGCTGATTTTTGAAAAACAGGTAAATGTGCAACTTTGTGCATTATAACTACAGAATGTGCAATTTTATGCAGTAACCCCCAAAACGTGCAATTTTGTGCAAAATAAAATGTATGTTAAAATGACCTACACGTCCCGATTCGGATAAATAACTTGTCACTGGCCGTTTACGAACTAGCAAAAAAAAAGATGCAATTGCACGTGAATCCGGGCTTTAGTTATAACATTATATTTATAATTAATGGATTAAAAAAATAAACCACCTTGTACAGTGATCTGCGTGGAACTGTGCCGATCCTAGGAGGTGGATTTGGTACGTCAAACAAAGTCGGTATGGCATTAGGCTTCAGTTTTTTCCAACCATCTACTCGTGCCTGTTCAGACTGTGAACTTTCAAAATGAACCTAAAAGTGCAAAGGTGTATTACATTTTTAGTCGTTATGATTAACATTCACAAACTTTTAAGGAACAACCATTAAATTTACCTCACACAGACGCATTCCCTTGCTTAGTATAAATTTGTCTCGTCTCATATTTTGAATCCATTTTGCACATCGAATAGGGTCTGCAGGAAATTTGAATGTTCTAAACTTAGTTTCTGTTCGATTTTTGCAATTTACAGCACAACAACCAGTCATTATGATTATGAGATGTAGTACAACAATCTGCAAAACATTATACATAACATATTCTACTAACATAACAATTAATAATATAACAATATCTCTAACACCAGTATTTATAACCTTGTTTTCACTGACAAGATGAGATGATTATTATACATATTCGTGTGTAATACATAAATCAAATTAGTACACTAAGGTTATAACCCTGATATGTAAAAATATTAATATTTTCATACATAATTTACATTAAATAATCCAACGCACAGCGTGCTTACATTGCTCCCGCCACATTACATTTAAAAGTCTCGGAGCAAAGATGGCGGGTGCGAATACCTATATTATAGAGCTTGAATTTTACAATTAATTTCATACTTACTAATTACATTTCTCTGTTTCTATAATTCCTTAATTTAATATTTTGTTTTTAATAATATTTACCATTCATCCTTGGTTAATTAGTCACCTTGGATTTGTCAATTACATGGTTATTTTTATACAATCAGTAATTGTTTATGTTTGACCGTTAGGCCTGTTTCACATCTAAGTAGCCATTACTGGTTTTTGATGGTTTCATACACATTATATTTCATTTAGTCCTAGATCGTTATTTTGTTTTTATAATTAGGTTTAATATCTCTGGAGGTGTTTTAATTTAGTCTTTTTGTGATCTCTGTATGTAACAACTGTGTTATTCAATATTTCTTGCTAATTATTTACTAACAGTTTTCTCCTTTATAACTCAAACATTGTTTTCTTTCCTTATTTTAAGTAATCTGCCACTGTCAATAACATGGCTATTAATTACTATTTATTTCTAATATAACATATAACATTTAGGTTTATGTTTGGGATATTTACCCCACCCATCTCCTATTCATAAACAATAGTTTATACAATTAATCAACACTTATTATTTAATATGTGTGTGCAATTAATTATTTCTTATTTATTGTTCGGGTGCTAAACAATCTCACCTCTATTGAACTTGTTTCATTACTCTTCCCATATAACATGGGTATTTACTTAAGGTTAATGCATACTTATTTTCTAAAGCTCTTTGCTTTCCCTTCCATGTTAACATCATCTTATTACTTTTTCTTGTGATTCACACCTTTAAATTTTACAGTACATTCTTAAGTTCTATAACAATATTATTTCATAATCATCACAGTTAATATCACTCCTTAGTGTTCATTATTTACTGAATCAATGTTCTATTCTAAATATTATTCGTAATAACTTTATTAAATGTTATTGTTCACTCTTAAATCTTAAACATTGGTTATTTTACTAAGTCTTTATCTTAGCCTTCTCTAATCTTACTATTTTTATTACAGACCATATTTTTATTTATTTATCACTGCCACTTTTTAAATTATTGTTGTGTTCATTATAATTTACTTAGTGTTTCTTTTGTATTATATCACTTTAGGATAATTCACTTTCACTAGTTCAACTTCCGTTTATTTCTCATTATTTTATTCTCTTTCTCTACACACCTTATATATAAAATTATTAATATTATGTCTTTCTTTGTTAACAAATTACATACATTCCTAACTCTTTGGGCTAGTGTACTTCTATCTATCGTTTTTTTATTACTGACTATTTACAATTGTCATTCAATCAGTACTAATATTTATTAATTGTTTTGGTTCTTAACCGGTTTCATTTTCTTTATTATTTTGTATTACATTATTTCTCCCTTCTCTATTTTTTATTCCTTGTCTGAGTTTTCTTGACGTGTTTCATTTTGTTTTCTTCATCGTGGGTTTGTTCTCTCTTTGTTTTCTTTTTCTTCTCCTTCTTCTCATCTTGTTTATTTTATTTAGTTTCTTAACTGGCCAATCTCTGGGGTTGGGTCAATGTCGTTTGTCTGTCAGTCTATTAGTTGAGTTTCTTTACTAATCACTTTTGGTTTATTACTCTTTCTCCTTCCTTCTTAATTACCTTTTATATATTTTTTACTCTCCACATTATTTAATTATTCAAATATAGTATTATTTAGCATTTTTTTTATACATACTTTTTGTTATCAAAATTGATCTGAATTTGGCGATGTTATATAATGCCCTTCCACCAAAATTGATCATTTTATAAAACATGATTCTAAGTTTGATGAAATTATCAATTGTATTGTATCATTTTCTTCTTAAATTCTCCTGCTTCTCATTCATTTTTTATGCTTAACTCTGTATCTTTTATTTCCTTTCTTCTGATTCTTTTCTTCCTTATTTTTTCTTATTACGAACTGGTTTATTGATTTTTTATTATAAATTATTCCCTATAAATCTTATTTTCCCTAACTATCTCTACTTTGTAGTTGCAATCGATTTGGATGGGCTCTATTGGCTTACCTAACTCCGTTGTTCAAAACTACTCTTATTCTGAGATCAGGGGAACATCATCCCTGCTCAGTTGAATGATTGCTGGACTTATTCAACAGTCAATCTCAATTAATGAATCTTAAATACAGTCATCTCGTGACTCATAATAATAATAATAATCATAAAATTTGTTGGGAATCTTTTAATTTTTTATTTCATTATTGCTCAATTTGAGTCATATATTTTTTCATCTTTCTTTATAGATACTGCTTAATAATACTTGAAGCATTGCTTTTTATTGATACAATTCACATTTTTATTCATTTTTAATTACTCTTTGTTTCATCTCATTTCATATTATAACTCTTAGAATGTTTATTTTATTTATTTCGTTTTTTGATCATTGGTTTGTTTACTCTTACTTCCCATTTCTTTCTAAATAGTTGTGGAAGTTGATCATTTTGATTGATACTTTTTTTTTCATAACTTTTTAAATATCATAGTAAGTTAGTGTTTCTTACTAGTTAGAAATTTTTGTAGCTTATTCCTTTATAGTATGTTTTGCTTTTTGTGCCTCATATTTTGGCTAAAGATTATTGTAACTTAATCTTATTTTGTTAGGAATGTTCTGTAACTTCACTCCCTTATTATTATTTTTTATTCAAAGATTATAGTAAGTTTGTGTTTCTTACTTTATGTGGATTCTTGGTAACTTTATTTCTCCATTTCATAATTGGTCTAAAATATTCTCGAAATATTTGTGTAAGCTGTCCTTACATAGCTTTTTTGAATTTTGAAATTCATTTTTTATATCTTACTTTATTATTTATTAGCAAACTTATTTGTTTGTATTATTATTTCTTTATATTCCAAATAACTTGGTTGGTTTTTTTTGTTGCACTAGTGCCTTGGTTATTTTCATGGCATTACCATCTCACTACTTGATCGGGCCATAACCTTGCGGCATAGTCGTTTGAATCATTCCTTTCATTCTCATTGCTGGGATCATTATTATGTTCTTGACAGCCCTCTGCCAAGATATGGTTTGTCCGAGCTATTCGGGGTCCTCCGTTGTTACTCGCTTGATTACGCAGTAATGAAAAACCAGTATTTTCACTGACCGTTACCCAATTCTCATTGTCATTATTGTTTTGGTTAGTGATTGGCTCCTGTCGATTATTCCTGTTATCTACGTCATTCCTGGGATTTTCTTCGAATGGGCGGCTTCTTGTATCGGGTACCTGGTTAAAGTACGTTCGTCGATAGTTAGATGGGGGATAGTTTCTTCCTGGACTCCGTTGTCTTTGTCCCCTCATGTAATTTACCTGTGGTCGGTATCCTTGATTATTGTTACTGTTATTGTTTCCAGGGCGATAATAGTTATTGTAACCATTCAATGGGTAGTTACCCCTGTAGTTGTTTCGGAAATTGTTATTATGATTCCCATTTCTGTTGATGTTTCTGGGTACATTATTGCCCCGTGGGTTCCCTTGATAATTGTTAGGGTTGTTTAATGGTGGGTTATTATCCCCCTGTTGGTTTGGTGATAATTGTCCTTCATTTATTCTATTATTCCTGAAACTGGATACTCTATTTTTTCTGTACTGCCACTCGTGCTCATGGCTCTCCAACAAACTAGCCATGTCTTGAATGGTCTTCACCTGGCTGTTCCGTGCTTTTTGTATGGTGTCGTCGAAGTGGTAAGACAGCTGTATCACAAGACACTCTTCTGGGATGCGTGGTTCCAAATTCCTGGCCATGCAGATTTTTCCCAGGAAGTAGGATGTGAGAGATTGTCCATTTTGATTTTCATACCTCCCGTTGCTTAGGTTATTGCGGACCATGTTCTGTGTCGATTCAGACCAGTATTTAGCCTTGAACTGGGTCTTAAATTCTTGAATGCTTGGATGTCTGGTCTGGTGGCAGTCCACCAGTTGTCGTAGGTCTCTTTGAACATTTCGTCCAGCAATCCTCTTATTGTTGTCCATCGAGTCTCTCGATTTTTGATCATTAACTCTTCCACCCTCTTCAGGAATTCAATAGGGTTCCTTTTATAATTACGGAAGTTAATCGTATCCCTGTTGTCCGCATTTATGACATGGTTATCGTTACATGGCCGGTCACGCCAGGCGTCCACTTCTTCCCGTAGTGACTCTTCCAGCCTGTGCATCTCGTCAATCCTTTGTTTGTTTTTGTCTACTTTGCTGTCTATTTTATTTAAATTGCTGTACACCCCTCCCATTCTTTCTCCCAGGTCTGTCCGTACAGTTGCTATCTCCTTCTGGTTTTCTTCCCGGACTAGATGTATGTCCTGGTCCATCTGTGCACATCTTTTGGCTGTTTCTTCGTGGCATTCCTCAATTCTCCTTTTATTTTCTCCTTCGATGTTGTTCATTTTATTGAGTACTTCCTCACGGATTTCAGAAACATTTTCGTTGGTTTTCTCTAGCTTCTCCAACGTTTCCTCTAATTTTTCATTTGTTTCAGTGATCTGTTGTTTAGTTTCTAGCCAGTATTCCATCAATTGGTGTTGTAATGTTTCGTTATTCTGGTTAATGGTTTGTCTCAACTCTTCCTTAGTACTTTCATTGGTACTAATTATTTTTTCATTGATTTGTTTCAAACTCTCCTCACTCTTGTCAAATTTTTGGTTAATTTGTTTTAAACTGTCATTGGTTTCTTTCTTCATACTGTCTATTTTTTCGTTCGTCAGTTTATTATTCTCCTCATTCTTGTCTAATTTATTATTCATATTATTCAACATTTCCATTAATTTTAGTATGTTTGGGTCTCCTCTAACTTCTCCCTTGTCACCCGCCTGTAGTTCCATTTCTTCGTCTTGTGTTGGTTCTGTTGTGGTTATTGCTGTCTCCACTTCTTCAATCGGTGTTCCTTCCTCTTCTTCTCCTCTATTTTCTTCCATCTCCTTGTCCTTCGCCAACTTTTTCGATAAACCTCTTGTGTGCATCTTGATCTCCTTTCGTGACCGCCGCTAAAACTTCATATCTTCCTTTCTTCAAGCTCCACCGGTTGGTCGCCAATTTATTACAAACCTCTCGTCCGTCCTTTTTCTGCAAGCGTGTATAAGTCGTCCTTTTAGTATTCTGCAAAATGTTGAAATGTGTCTGAGTGTAACTTATGTATGTGTTTCTTACCACTTCGTCCTTGCACGGTAATGTAACTCACGATGCTTGAGTCCGTAGCAAACGTACGGATAACCAGGTATCGTAGTTCCCGATCTGAGGTTCAATAGTAGTGTATAATTCCCGGGTGGTGCCAAATTGTTTATTTAAAACAATTAAAATTGTCTCCTTATCAGAGATTTATTCAAACGGTGTGACGGATTCAATTCGTCCCGCCTTTTCTCGTTTTGTATAATCGAGTTAGCAGTTACAATATTCGCTGCTTGCGCGCTAGGTGTCACATCAGAGACATTCGTTGTAAATTATATTTTTACGAATACACTTTCCTAATGAAAATAAAACACATTTTAACATACACAGTATAGATTTATTATCAATTTGATATTATTGTTTCATAGACACAAGTTATAATTGGTTTTTTATATAATTCTGCACCGGTTAATTCTTTATGAGACTTTTCTCTGGGTTTAACCAATCGATTTTGAATACAAATAAACATACAGCATGGCGTTCTATTACACCGATCAACTAATATTTATGTTTGACTGTTGTAGGATCTTTTGATCACGTTAAAAGGCTCAGATGCAATTACAATAATAAAAATACACAATCTTACAATATTTTTACTTCAGTATTGTAATGTGTAATGATAAATGGTTTGTTGAAGTGTCGTACAAGTGGTTTAAAAGTTGTACATTAATACTAGGTTAGTTCTATAACTTAACAAATTTTCAGTGTCTTAATATTATGATTTAATCTTTGAAAAAGAATAAAATTGATTCAGTGGTATTTCAAAATATAGTGAGAAATATTGAAAGTGCGTTATTTTGGAAGTTGAGATAATTTAGTGGATACTTAACAGCATTGTAGCATGTAATTATTCTGTTGGTCGGGAAGGAAGGATTGTGGCTGCAATATAATTCATTTTTCATTTATTCGGGCTTCGGGCACCTTTTTCAAAGTTTTGGATTTATTTATTCACTTCGTCTTGAAATAAACGTCTTCTCCATCAGGTAATTGTGTTCAGTATTCATCAGACTCCTTTTCGTTCAATTTCTATAAATTATTTCACTTTCAAAACATTTTAAATATGAAAATGTGTTGTTCTGAATTCTCGCTTCTGATTTTCGTGAGCGTCACTTTCCAAGTAAATGTATTCAATGGTAATTACCTCTTCAAACCGTCGTTTCCATGGTTACATCATTATTCTGATTGGGCGAGCTTGATATAAACACATTGTTATTAATATTTGAATTCCTTTCAAATCTTCCTATATCTTCTGACTTCCTTCCTCCTCTTATCTTCCTTCTTAGTTATTATCTATTTGCACTGTCATTTGTATTTTCTCACAAAGATTATTTTGGTATCCCACAATATTGGGTTTTTTTCAAGTTTTCTAATTTTACTAAGGATCTATAAAAGGGAGTATTCGCACTCGCCATCTTTGTTCCGAGACTGACATAATATAATTATGGTGACGCTTGTGTATACATGGGACGCAGTATAAGTTTGTTTTCGATATTACATAAACTATTATAGTTTCTCGTGCCAAAAATATAATTTCAAAGTGTGAAATTATGTCCCACGTCCTTAAAAATATGGAAATAATAGTTTTCATCTTAAAACTTACTGATTCAGACCATAGTAAGAGGAGAATAATTTTGTCTAAAAAACAACAAATACCAATCGTTACCACTTACCACTTTGTTAGGTAGACTATATATTCTCAGATTTTACTTTTATTCTGTTTATTCTGTTTATAATAGATGGCTGTTGAATTAATGTTTACTAAACTTCGTTTGTCCAAAAGTCCAAATAAAGTTACTAAAACTATTTTTAATAAACACGAATTTACATTTTTAACTTGCTTACTATTAAGTTTATATTCAATAAAAAGTTTAGCTTAACATTTTATTAAATTAACAATAATGTATTTTTCATTGCACTAGACATTTTATAGTCAAAAGTATTTTTCTCGGTTAGTAGGAAGGGTTAAATTTTGTTAGTACAGGCAAAAAATTTGCAAGTTACAACTTGTCACGGCCATATCTTGAAAACAACTCATGGATTAAAACCCGGCCAAAACGCATTTTGTTTGTTATTTCGTATAGAATAATTTTGGTCCTATTCATTTTTGCTATAAACTCAAACGTTTTTTAGTCATTCACTAAAAATTATGCTAAAATCCTGTTTTTTGGGGGTAAAACTCGAAAATGTTGATTTGGAATAACTCGAAAACAACGCATTTTTGAAAATAGTTGCGTACTGACATTTTGCTTAGAATTTGATTCTCTATTGGATCCTGGGGTTAATTTTTTTTTAACAATCACCCTTGAAAAAGGGGTGGTTCTCACCCCCAAATAAAAAGCGTACAGTTTAACTTTGTTCTAGAGTGCATATTGAACATACATATCAAATTTCGTGAAATTCCATCGACAGTCAAAATTTTGTTACATCAAAAACTGCGCTTACTGGACTAGAATTTCTTCGTGCTGATTTTGTTCTCGACTTTGTTTACGATCTGCGTGTATGTTTCGCGCTTGGCTGTCGCGCAGCTGATTTTCGAAAAACAGGTAAATGTGCAACTTTGTGCATTATAACTACAGAATGTGCAATTTTATGCAGTAACCCCCAAAACGTGCAATTTTGTGCAAAATAAAATGTATGTTAAAATGACCTACACGTCCCGATTCGGATAAATAACTTGTCACTGGCCGTTTACGAACTAGCAAAAAAAAAGGTGCAATTGCACGTGAATCCGGGCTTTAGTTATAACATTATATTTATAATTAATGGATTAAAAAAATAAACCACCTTGTACAGTGATCTGCGTGGAACTGGGCCGATCCTAGGAGGTGGATTTGGTACGTCAAACAAAGTCGGTATGGCATTAGGCTTCAGTTTTTTCCAACCATCTACTCGTGCCTGTTCAGACTGTGAACTTTCAAAATGAACCTAAAAGTGCAAAGGTGTATTACATTTTTAGTCGTTATGATTAACATTCACAAACTTTTAAGGAACAACCATTAAATTTACCTCACACAGACGCATTCCCTTGCTTAGTATAAATTTGTCTCGTCTCATATTTTGAATCCATTTTGCACATCGAATAGGGTCTGCAGGAAATTTGAATGTTCTAAACTTAGTTTCTGTTCGATTTTTGCAATTTACAGCACAACAACCAGTCATTATGATTATGAGATGTAGTACAACAATCTGCAAAACATTATACATAACATATTCTACTAACATAACAATTAATAATATAACAATATCTCTAACACCAGTATTTATAACCTTGTTTTCACTGACAAGATGAGATGATTATTATACATATTCGTGTGTAATACATAAATCAAATTAGTACACTAAGGTTATAACCCTGATATGTAAAAATATTAATATTTTCATACATAATTTACATTAAATAATCCAACGCACAGCGTGCTTACATTGCTCCCGCCACATTACATTTAAAAGTCTCGGAGCAAAGATGGCGGGTGCGAATACCTATATTATAGAGCTTGAATTTTACAATTAATTTCATACTTACTAATTACATTTCTCTGTTTCTATAATTCCTTAATTTAATATTTTGTTTTTAATAATATTTACCATTCATCCTTGGTTAATTAGTCACCTTGGATTTGTCAATTACATGGTTATTTTTATACAATCAGTAATTGTTTATGTTTGACCGTTAGGCCTGTTTCACATCTAAGTAGCCATTACTGGTTTTTGATGGTTTCATACACATTATATTTCATTTAGTCCTAGATCGTTATTTTGTTTTTATAATTAGGTTTAATATCTCTGGAGGTGTTTTAATTTAGTCTTTTTGTGATCTCTGTATGTAACAACTGTGTTATTCAATATTTCTTGCTAATTATTTACTAACAGTTTTCTCCTTTATAACTCAAACATTGTTTTCTTTCCTTATTTTAAGTAATCTGCCACTGTCAATAACATGGCTATTAATTACTATTTATTTCTAATATAACATATAACATTTAGGTTTATGTTTGGGATATTTACCCCATCCATCTCCTATTCATAAACAATAGTTTATACAATTAATCAACACTTATTATTTAATATGTGTGTGCAATTAATTATTTCTTATTTATTGTTCGGGTGCTAAACAATCTCACCTCTATTGAACTTGTTTCATTACTCTTCCCTTATAACATGGGTATTTACTTAAGGTTAATGCATACTTATTTTCTAAAGCTCTTTGCTTTCCCTTCCATGTTAACATCATCTTATTACTTTTTCTTGTGATTCACACCTTTAAATTTTACAGTACATTCTTAAGTTCTATAACAATATTATTTCATAATCATCACAGTTAATATCACTCCTTAGTGTTCATTATTTACTGAATCAATGTTCTATTCTAAATATTATTCGTAATAACTTTATTAAAAGTTATTGTTCACTCTTAAATCTTAAACATTGGTTATTTTACTAAGTCTTTATCTTAGCCTTCTCTAATCTTACTATTTCTATTACAGACCATATTTTTATTTATTTATCACTGTCACTTTTTAAATTATTGTTGTGTTCATTATAATTTACTTAGTGTTTCTTTTGTATTATATCACTTTAGGATAATTCACTTTCACTAGTTCAACTTCCGTTTATTTCTCATTATTTTATTCTCTTTCTCTACACACCTTATATATAAAATTATTAATATTATGTCTTTCTTTGTTAACAAATTACATACATTCCTAACTCTTTGGGCTAGTGTACTTCTATCTATTGTTTTTTTATTACTGACTATTTACAATTGTCATTCAATCAGTACTAATATTTATTAATTGTTTTGGTTCTTAACCGGTTTCATTTTCTTTATTATTTTGTATTACATTATTTCTCCCTTCTCTATTTTTTATTCCTTGTCTGAGTTTTCTTGACGTGTTTCATTTTGTTTTCTTCATCGTGGGTTTGTTCTCTCTTTGTTTTCTTTTTCTTCTCCTTCTTCTCATCTTGTTTATTTTATTTAGTTTCTTAACTGGCCAATCTCTGGGGTTGGGTCAATGTCGTTTGTCTGTCAGTCTATTAGTTGAGTTTCTTTACTAATCACTTTTGGTTTATTACTCTTTCTCCTTCCTTCTTAATTACCTTTTATATATTTTTTACTCTCCACATTATTTAATTATTCAAATATAGTATTATTTAGCATTTTTTTTATACATACTTTTTGTTATCAAAATTGATCTGAATTTGGCGATGTTATATAATGCCCTTCCACCAAAATTGATCATTTTATAAAACATGATTCTAAGTTTGATGAAATTATCAATTGTATTGTATCATTTTCTTCTTAAATTCTCCTGCTTCTCATTCATTTTTTATGCTTAACTCTGTATCTTTTATTTCCTTTCTTCTGATTCTTTTCTTCCTTATTTTTTCTTATTACGAACTGGCTTATTGATTTTTATTATAAATTATTCCCTATAAATCTTATTTTCCCTAACTATCTCTACTTTGTAGTTGCAATCGATTTGGATGGGCTCTATTGGCTTACCTAACTCCGTTGTTCAAAACTACTCTTATTCTGAGATCAGGGGAACATCATCCCTGCTCAGTTGAATGATTGCTGGACTTATTCAACAGTCAATCTCAATTAATGAATCTTAAATACAGTCATCTCGTGACTCATAATAATAATAATAATCATAAAATTTGTTGGGAATCTTTTAATTTTTTATTTCATTATTGCTCAATTTGAGTCATATATTTTTTCATCTTTCTTTATAGATACTGCTTAATAATACTTGAAGCATTGCTTTTTATTGATACAATTCACATTTTTATTCATTTTTAATTACTCTTTGTTTCATCTCATTTCATATTATAACTCTTAGAATGTTTATTTTATTTATTTCGTTTTTTGATCATTGGTTTGTTTCCTCTTACTTCCCATTTCTTTCTAAATAGTTGTGGAAGTTGATCATTTTGATTGATACTTTTTTTTTCATAACTTTTTAAATATCATAGTAAGTTAGTGTTTCTTACTAGTTAGAAATTTTTGTAGCTTATTCCTTTATAGTATGTTTTGCTTTTTGTGCCTCATATTTTGGCTAAAGATTATTGTAACTTAATCTTATTTTGTTAGGAATGTTCTGTAACTTCACTCCCTTATTATTATTTTTTATTCAAAGATTATAGTAAGTTTGTGTTTCTTACTTTATGTGGATTCTTGGTAACTTTATTTCTCCATTTCATAATTGGTCTAAAATATTCTCGAAATATTTGTGTAAGCTGTCCTTACATAGCTTTTTTGAATTTTGAATTTCATTTTTTATATCTTACTTTATTATTTATTAGCAAACTTATTTGTTTGTATTATTATTTCTTTATATTCCAAATAACTTGGTTGGTTTTTTTTGTTTCACTAGTGCCTTGGTTATTTTCATGGCATTACCATCTCACTACTTGATCGGGCCATAACCTTGCGGCATAGTCGTTTGAATCATTCCTTTCATTCTCATTGCTGGGATCATTATTATGTTCTTGACAGTCCCCTGCCAAGATATGGTTTGTCCGAGCTATTCGGGGTCCTCCGTTGTTACTCGCTTGATTACGCAGTAATGAAAAACCAGGATTTTCACTTACCGTTACCCAATTCTCATTGTCATTATGGTTTTGGTTAGTGATTGGCTCCTGTCGATTATTCCTGTTATCTACGTCATTCCTGGGATTTTCTTCGAATGGGCGGCTTCTTGTATCGGGTACCTGGTTAAAGTACGTTCGTCGATAGTTAGATGGGGGATAGTTTCTTCCTGGACTCCGTTGTCTTTGTCCCCTCATATAATTTACCTGTGGTCGGTATCCTTGATTATTGTTAGTGTTATTGTTTCCAGGGCGATAATAGTTATTGTAACCATTCAATGGGTAGTTACCCCTGTAGTTGTTTCAGAAATTGTTATTATGATTCCCATTTCTGTTGACGTTTCTGGGTACATTATTGCCCCGTGGGTTCCCTTGATAATTGTTAGGGTTGTTTAATGTTGGCTTATTATCCCCCTGTTGGTTTGGTGATAATTGTCCTTCATTTATTCTATTATTCCTGAAACTGGATACTCTATTTTTTCTGTACTGCCACTCGTGCTCATGGCTCTCCAACAAACTAGCCATGTCTTGAATGGTCTTCACCTGGCTGTTCCGTGCTTTTTGTATGGCGCCATCGAAGTGGTAAGACAGCTGTATCACAAGACACTCTTCTGGGATGCGTGGTTCCAAATTCCTGGCCATGCAGATTTTTCCCAGGAAGTAGGATGTGAGAGATTGTCCATTTTGATTTTCATACCTCCCGTTGCTTAGGTTATTGCGGACCATGTTCTGTGTCGATTCAGACCAGTATTTAGCCTTGAACTGGGTCTTAAATTCTTGAATGCTTGGATGTCTGGTCTGGTGGCAGTCCACCAGTTGTCGTAGGTCTCTTTGAACATTTCGTCCAGCAATCCTCTTATTGTTGTCCATCGAGTCTCTCGATTTTTGATCATTAACTCTTCCACCCTCTTCAGGAATTCAATAGGGTTCCTTTTATAATTACGGAAGTTAATCATATCCCTGTTGTCCGCATTTATGACATGGTTATCGTTACATGGCCGGTCACGCCAGGCGTCCACTTCTTCCCGTAGTGACTCTTCCAGCCTGTGCATCTCGTCAATCCTTTGTTTGTTTTTGTCTACTTTGCTGTCTATTTTATTTAAATTGCTGTACACCCCTCCCATTCTTTCTCCCAGGTCTGTCCGTACAGTTGCTATCTCCTTCTGGTTTTCTTCCCGGACTAGATGTATGTCCTGGTCCATCTGTGCACATCTTTTGGCTGTTTCTTCGTGGCATTCCTCAATTCTCCTTTTATTTTCTCCTTCGATGTTGTTCATTTTATTGAGTACTTCCTCACGGATTTCAGAAACATTTTCGTTGGTTTTCTCTAGCTTCTCCAACGTTTCCTCTAATTTTTCATTTGTTTCAGTGATCTGTTGTTTAGTTTCTAGCCAGTATTCCATCAATTGGTGTTGTAATGTTTCGTTATTCTGGTTAATGGTTTGTCTCAACTCTTCCTTAGTACTTTCATTGGTACTAATTATTTTTTCATTGATTTGTTTCAAACTCTCCTCACTCTTGTCAAATTTTTGGTTAATTTGTTTTAAACTGTCATTGGTTTCTTTCTTCATACTGTCTATTTTTTCGTTCGTCAGTTTATTATTCTCCTCATTCTTGTCTAATTTATTATTCATATTATTCAACATTTCCATTAATTTTAGTATGTTTGGGTCTCCTCTAACTTCTCCCTTGTCACCCGCCTGTAGTTCCATTTCTTCGTCTTGTGGTGGTTCTGTTGTGGTTATTGCTGTCTCCACTTCTTCAATCGGTGTTCCTTCCTCTTCTTCTCCTCTATTTTCTTCCATCTCCTTGTCCTTCGCCAACTTTTTCGATAAACCTCTTGTGTGCATCTTGATCTCCTTTCGTGACCGCCGCTAAAACTTCATATCTTCCTTTCTTCAAGCTCCACCGGTTGGTCGCCAATTTATTACAAACCTCTCGTCCGTCCTTTTTCTGCAAGCGTGTATAAGTCGTCCTTTTAGTATTCTGCAAAATGTTGAAATGTGTCTGAGTGTAACTTATGTATGTGTTTCTTACCACTTCGTCCTTGCACGGTAATGTAACTCACGATGCTTGAGTCCGTAGCAAACGTACGGATAACCAGGTATCGTAGTTCCCGATCTGAGGTTCAATAGTAGTGTATAATTCCCGGGTGGTGCCAAATTGTTTATTTAAAACAATTAAAATTGTCTCCTTATCAGAGATTTATTCAAACGGTGTGACGGATTCAATTCGTCCCGCCTTTTCTTGTTTTGCATAATCGAGTTGGCAGTTACAATATTCGCTGCTTGCGCGCTAGGTGTCACATCAGAGACATTCGTTGTAAATTATATTTTTACGAATACACTTTCCTAATGAAAATAAAACATATTTTAACATACACAGTATAGATTTATTATCAATTTGATATTATTGTTTCATAGACACAAGTTATAATTGGTTTTTTATATAATTCTGCACCGGTTAATTCTTTATGAGACTTTTCTCTGGGTTTAACCAATCGATTTTGAATACAAATAAACATACAGCATGGCGTTCTATTACACCGATCAACTAATATTTACGTTTGACTGTTGTGGGATCTTTTGATCACGTTAAAAGGCTCAGATGCAATTACAATAATAAAAATACACAATCTTACAATATTTTTACTTCAGTATTGTAATGTGTAATGATAAATGGTTTGTTGAAGTGTCGTACAAGTGGTTTAAAAGTTGTACATTAATACTAGGTTAATTCTATAACTTAACAAATTTTCAGTGTCTTAATATTATGATTTAATCTTTGAAAAAGAATAAAATTGATTCAGTGGTAATTTCAAAATATAGTGAGAAATATTGAAAGTGCGTTATTTTGGAAGTTGAGATAATTTAGTGGATACTTAACAGCATTGTAGCATGTAATTATTCTGTTGGTCGGGAAGGAAGGATTGTGGCTGCAATATAATTCATTTTTCATTTATTTGGGCTTCGGGCATCTTTTTCAAAGATTTTGGATTTATTTATTCACTTCGTCTTGAAATAAACGTCTTCTCCATCAGGTAATTGTGTTCAGTATTCATCAGACTCCTTTTCGTTCAATTTCTATAAGTTATTTCACTTTCAAAACATTTTAAATATGAAAATGTGTTGTTCTGAATTCTCGCTTCTGATTTTCGTGAGCGTCACTTTCCAAGTAAATGTATTCAACGGTAATTACGTCTTCAAACCTTCGTTTCCATGGTTACATCATTATTCTGATTGGGCGAGCTTGATATAAACACATTGTTATTAATATTTGAATTCCTTTCAAATCTTCCTATATCTTCAGACTTCCTTCCTCCTCTTATCTTCCTTCTTAGTTATTATCTATTTGCACTGTCATTTGTATTTTCTCACAAAGATTATTTTGGTATCCCACAATATTGGGTTTTTTCAAGTTTTCTAATTTTACAATTAATTTCATACTTACTAATTACATTTCTCTGTTTATATAATTCCTTAATTTAATATTTTGTTTTTAATAATATTTACCATTCATCCTTAGTTAATTAGCCACCTTGGATTTGTCAATTACATGGTTATTTTTATACAATCAGTAATTGTTTATATTTGACCGTTAGGCCTGTTTCACATCTAAGTAGCCATTACTGGTTTTTGATGGTTTCATACACATTATATTTCATTTAGTCCTAGATCGTTATTTTGTTTTTATAATTAGGTTTAATATCTCTGGAGGTGTTTTAATTTAGTCTTTTTGTGATCTCTGTATGTAACAACTGTGTTATTCAATATTTCTTGCTAATTATTTACTAACAGTTTTCTCCTTTATAACTCAAACATTGTTTTCTTTCCTTATTTTAAGTAATCTGCCACTGTCAATAACATGGTTATTAATTACTATTTATTTCTAATATAACATATAACATTTAGGTTTATGTTTGGGATATTTACCCCATCCATCTCCTATTCATAAACAATAGTTTATACAATTAATCAACACTTATTATTTAATATGTGTGTGCAATTCATTATTTCTTATTTATTGTTCGGTTGCTAAACAATCTCACCTCTATTGAACTTGTTTCATTACTCGTCCCTTATAACATGGGTATTTACTTAAGGTTAATGCATACTTATTTTCTAAAGCTCTTTGCTTTCCCTTCCATGTTAACATCATCTTATTACTTTTTCTTGTGATTCACACCTTTAAATTTACAGTACATTCTTAAGTTCTATAACAATATTATTTCATAATCATCACAGTTAATATCACTCCTTAGTGTTC
Organism: Magicicada septendecula; assembly: GCA_034769895.1. Taxonomy (NCBI): domain Eukaryota; kingdom Metazoa; phylum Arthropoda; class Insecta; order Hemiptera; family Cicadidae; genus Magicicada; species Magicicada septendecula. The sequence continues at coordinate 1,057,072,606 of CM068367.1, forward strand.
ATTATTTACTGAATCAATGTTCTATTCTAAATATTATTCATAATAACTTTATTAAATGTTATTGTTCACTCTTAAATGTTAAACATTGGTTATTTTACTAAGTCTTTATCTTAGCCTTCTCTTATCTTACTATTTTTATTACAGACCATATTCTTATTTATTTATCACTGTCACTTTTTAAATTATTGTTGTTTTCATTATAATTTACTTAGTGTTTCTTTTGTATTATATCACTTTAGGATAATTCACTTTCACTAGTTCAAGTTCCGTTTATTTCTCATTATTTTATTCTCTTTCTCTACACACCTTATATATAAAACTATTAATATTATGTCTTTCTTTGTTAACAAATTACATACATTCCTAACTCTTTGGGCTAGTGTACTTCTATCTATCGTTTTTTTATTACTGACTATTTACAATTGTCATTCAATCAATACTAACATTTATTAATTGTTTTGTTTCTTAACCGGTTTCATTTTCTTTATTATTTTGTATTACATTATTTCTCCCTTCTCTATTTTTTATTCCTTGTCTGAGTTTTCTTGACGTGTTTCATTTTGTTTTCTTCATCGTGGGTTTGTTCTCTCTTTGTTTTCTTTTTCTTCTCCTTCTTCTCATCTTGTTTATTTTATTTAGTTTCTTAACTGGCCAATCTCTGGGGTTGGGTCAATGTCGTTTGTCTGTCAGTCTATTAGTTGAGTTTCTTTACTAATCACTTTTGGTTTATTACTCTTTCTCCTTCCTTCTTAATTACCTTTTATATATTTTTTACTCTCCACATTATTTAATTATTCAAATATAATATTATTTAGCATTTTTTTTATACATACTTTTTGTTATCAAAATTGATCTGAATTTGGCGATGTTATATAATGCCCTTCCACCAAAATTGATCATTTTATAAAACGTGATTCTAAGTTTGATGAAATTATCAATTGTACTGTATCATTTTCTTCTTAAATTCTCCTGCTTCTCATTCATTTTTTATGCTTAACTCTGTATCTTTTATTTCCTTTCTTCTGATTCTTTTCTTCCTTATTTTTTCTTATTACGAACTGGCTTATTGATTTTTTATTATAAATTATTCCCTATAAATCTTATGTTCCCTAACTATCTCTACTTTGTAGTTGCAATCGATTAATCAGTATTTTTATTACTTGAACACTGACAATAAAACCCATTAAAGTAAATTAAAATATTAAATTAATTAAATATAATAGAGATGTTAAAATCAATAATAAAAATTTCATTAACCAATTAGTATATTTATTTGTAAATCCCGTTTATTTACAAATTGGCGTTTCCAACGTGGAGCTTATTAAAACATTCATCAATAACAATCGTTTTATTACAAATTGACGCATCCAACGTATGGGACTTTTCAACAATGGACAAAACACTGAATCTGTAATAAACATATGTTTATTTACAAATTGCCACACAAACGTGGAGCTTACCACTAAAACACCATAATCATATTTGTAATAAACACTACGTTTATTTACAAATTGGCGCTCAACTTTAGGGGCTTAAAATAGGAATTGGTAGGCCTATAAGATAAAGACGATTTGCTCAATTTCCTATTTTAGCTTGGCAGCTGTTAACAGGTCAGGAAATTAGAAAAATGCCGAAGAGATCAACATCGAAGAAAAGGGCGGCAGAACTCGAAAAGGAAATAGACATGGAGAACAAGGAGGCGACTCCAGTGGAAGATATGGAGATCACATTACCTCCGGCGTAACCGAACCAGCCCGCACTCCAGGAGAAACACTTAGAGAAATCTGACACAACAGAAGATACAATATTGAATAAGATGATGGGAATGATCCAACAAATGAGTAAGAAAATGGAAGAGAAAATGGATGAGAACAACAAATCGACTAAGGAAGGAAAGGAGGAATTGAGTAACCAAATTGGAGAAACTAATAAGAAGATGGAAGAGAATCAGAAGAGCATATAATCAATAAATAAACATATCGAATCCATAAAAGAAGAATTAAGGAAGGACAACCAATCCACAAAGGAAGAATTAAGTGACAAAATTGGAGAAACCAGTAAGAAGATGGAAGAGAAAATTGAAGAAAATAGTAAGAAGAATGAAGAGAAGATGGAGGAAAATAGTAAGAAGATAGAAGGTGACAACCAACAGTTGAGGGAAGAGTTAAGAGAGAATAATAAGAAAATGGAAGAAAAGATGGGGGAGAAGTTAGAAGAATTGAAGGAGGATAACCAACTATTAAGAGAAGAATTAAGGGAGGTTAACCAGGAAAATATGGACAGATTAGACGGAAAGATAGAATTATTAAAGGCAGAGTTGAGTCAGAAGATAGTAGAGAACAATGAAACAATCAGCAAGAAGATAGAAGAGGATATAACAGTAATAGAACAAAAAATTACAAGAGCTGATGAAAGATGTAATCAGACTGAGCGAGAAGTACAGAATCTTAAGGCAGAAGTAAACACCGAAGTACAGAGTTTTAAAGCAGAGGTAAACACCAAGGTTACCAATATAGAAAATAAACAAAAGGAAGCACGTGAAGAATGGGAAAAAGTGCAAAACCACCAAGGTTACCAATATAGAAAATAAACAAAAGGAAGCACGTGAAGAATGGGAAAAAGTGCAAAACCGATTCACAGAAAAGTGTGATGGTATAGAAGTTGCGGTTACCAGTATAAATGGCCAGGTTCGCCAGAACCAAGCAGACATAGAAACTTGTCTGAGTAGACTGAGTAACATTACCCATTGTTCCACTACAGAAAACCGAGAAGGGGTTAATTTCCGGTTATACCAAAGAAAGCCCATGGAATTTATATCTCGAATAGAAGAACATTTTGCAAAACATAGGAGTAACCGCTGGAATACAAACAAAGTAGTACTCGATGAGTCATTTAAAGAGATGACCGATAATTGGTGGATGGCTATCAGAGATGACATCACCGACTACCAAATGTTTAAGAGATTGTTTAAGGCCAAGTATTGGTCAGAGTCGACGCAAAATATAGCAAGAGACAACATATGTCATGGGAAATACAACCCATATTGGGGTAACACTTTGACCTTATATTTCCTGGGAAATGTGTGCATAGCCAAACACCTGGAGCCTCAAATACCCGAGGAGTGTCTAGTCAGCAGACTGTCCTATCACTACGAGGAGGATATAATTAGAGCACGTAGGAGTAGTCAGATTAAGACCGTACAAGCTATGATGGAGTTACTCGAGATGTACGAGCATGAAGACTATTACCGACAGAGTATAAGAAGAACGGATAGACCAGAATTGAGGAATAGTAGTAGCTCTGTGAATAACAATCAAAATAACGTGAATAATAATCATTTTAACCTCTCGAACCGGAATAATAATTATTATAATAATAATCGCAACAGTAACAATAATAATAACCATAATGGTGGAAATGATAACAACCAATCAAATAGAAATACTTATTATAATAACAGTGAAAACAACAGAAATAGTCAGAGAAATTCAAACCCAAATAATAATTACCCTTATCAAAATAACAGTAGAAACTATCAACCAGGTAGTAATTATAATAATAGAACATACCGACCGAGAGTGAACTATATAAGAGCAGTAGGCAGTGGCCAACGGAGGTACCAAAACCAAAGAAGGAATAGTTTCCGTGAATACAGAGAACAACAGGTAAACCACAAAGGGGATGATCGGGGAAATTTTGCACACAGGCGAAGTTCCAGCCTGGAGAACCAAAATCGACAACGGAGGAATGAAGTGCAGTTTGATTATCGCGTGGAGTGACAGGAACCAGCCCAAGGTTTTCAGACCGACGTTGCAGTCGGCCCAATCAGCGATAACACTCCACCTTTAAACTAGAGGAGGCGGTGATAGACAATCACAACCCTTCACTGCTCCTATCTACTGGGTATGAACGAGAGTTAAATGAACAAAATGAAAATAAGGAATTTACAATTATTTACAATAATTACCTTAAAGATATCAGAACAGATTTGTTAGAAGAAAACGATATACAAATTAATAATCAAAATAATGAAATAATATACGTAAGGGCAGAAGTAGAAGGTATTTCAGTGCAAATCATGATAGACACCGGAGCGAATGTCTCGATAATTAGCAATAACGAGTTAGACCGTATACAACAAGAATGTCACCCCGAACATTACCGGTATTACCAATCAATAATGTTGTACTTATAGGCGCCACTGGTCGGCAAAATAAAACGATACGTAAACAAGTATCCTTGAACGTTACAAGTAAGGGGGTAAGTTTTGACATGGTGTTTCTCATTGCATCCGGGTTACCATTTAATATCTTGATAGGGTGCGACCTGTTAAGAAGAAACTCTGCTGTTATTGATCTGTGCAGAAAGAAGGTGTCATTGTTTTCAGGAGATTCAACATGGATACCCGATTTAATAAGTAACAAAATAATAAATTCCCAACCGGTTCACAACCGACAGATTGAATTAAATTATGTAGCGGGTAAATCAGCATACAGTAACTTAGTATACCAGGAGACTGAAGATAAACTGTGGACGCAGAAAATACAGGAGATACGAGATTTCCAGTGCGAAAACACGACGGAAAAACTAACTAAAAACCAAGTAAATCATTTGATAGGAATATACGAGAAATATCGTGCCGTATTTTCTGATGGGCCAGGAAAAGTCAAGAATTATCAATGTAATTTAGATTTAGAGAACCAGTGGAGTTCAACCGTAAATCCTACCCAATAGCACAATCACTGAAGGAGGCGGTCCGAACTGAAATTAATAATATGATAAGCCGAAACATAATAGAAAGCAGTCAGTCACCATTCACAGTCCGATTTTGGCTATTCAAAAGAAAAACTGTAAGGTCCGACTCTGTCTAGATGCATGAGAATTAACAAGATGATTGTAAATGATCGAACCTCGCCCGGAGAAATCGAAGAAATCCTAAAGAAATTTCATGGTACTAAATTTATTACAACATGGGACACCGTGTGCGGATATTGGCAAGTGGAGTTGCACCCACAAAGTCGTCAATACATGGCGTTTATCTTCGAAGGGCGCAATTACCAATTTAAGCGGTTGCCCTTCGGTTTAGTAAATTCAGTAGCCATCTTTGTGGCCTGCATGGACCAAATACTCGGCCCAGAAGCACTCCAGTTTACAACGGTATACGTTGATGATTTGTTAATAACCTCAGCCAACTGGGAAGAACATTGCAACCGAGTGGAGCATGTATTGAAGAAACTCGCCAATAATAATATTACATTGAAATTAGAAAAATCCAAGCTTATAGCTAAGGAGGTCCAGTTTTTAGGATTCAATCTGAATAACCAAGGGATATCCCCATCCTCAGAAAAAGTATACGCTATACAGAAATTCCCTCAACCTAAAAATCGGAAACAATTACAATCATTTTTGGGTATGTGTAATTATTACCGAAAATTTCAAAGTAATTATTCAGAGCTACCTGCCAAGTTCTAATACCAGTTATCTGCTAAAAATAAATGGAGATGGTGTAAAGAGACGAGACTTTACAGTCAATCAAAGACAAGTTTTTAGAAGTAGTAATACTCCATCACCCAAATTTTAACAAGCCCTTTTTCTTGAACTCCGATGCCAGTAACATTAGTCTGGGAACGTCCTTATACCAAGAGAATGAAAATGGCAATCATCTTGTCATTAGTTTCGCTAGCAGGACACTGAACCAATATGAGAAAAACTACAACGTCACAGAAAAGGAATTGCTCAGTGTTGTGTTTGCTTGCGGAAAATTCTGTACTTATATCTTGGGATATCCAGTGACCGTCCGCACAGACCATAAATCAATATCGTTCTTGAGAAGGTGTAAGTTAAGTCACGGTAGGCTGACCAGGTGGATACGTGCCTTGCAAGAATATAATCTACAATGGGAATATATTCCAGGAAGCAAGAATGTGGTAGCTGACATGTTGTCACGTGTGGATTTGCAAAACCAAACATTTGAGGGTGAGAAGGAAGGTATACTGAAAATTTACAATATTATCAGAGATAGGTCCGATTTGGAAAAAATAGTACGGAACATCAGCACACACAGCAGTCTGACCCAAAGCTAAGCAGTATTCAAGGACGTCTAGCCGATCAAGATGACACCATAACAAAATTTTACTGTATCCATAATAATGTGTTGTTTATAAAACCTCTCTTGATGAGGAAATATGGAAGATAATAATCCCTACCGATATTGAGAAGGAAATCATCATAAACTACCATATCCGATATGGCCACATGGGAGCCATGAAGGTAATAAAGGCGTTGGAGGAAAATTGTCACATAAAGGACATCAATCAAAAAGTAAGGAGGTATATCAAGGATTGTTTTATTTGCCAGCTAGTAAAAACCAATAACGATAAGAAGGAGGGTGTGATGATACCTATAACCTCACAGAAGAGATTGGAAAAGATTTTCTTAGATATATGCGGGCCATTTCCCCGTAGTGGCGGACGCCATCGGTATAAATATATCATAATAATGATGGACCACTTTACTAAGTTCATAAAATTATACCCTGTGAACCGAGCAACCACTTTAAAGGTTTTGGGAGTAATTACAAATCAATATCTTCCTGAGGTAGGGAAACCTATGTCAATAATTACCGACCATGGAACCCAATTTAAAGGTAAAAGATGGAGAGATACTTTATTGGCGCTAGGTATAAAAACCTATAAAACATCTGTTTACCACCCAAACAGTAATCCGGCAGAGAGAGTGTTGAGAGAGGTAGGGAGGATACTTAGAACATACTGCCACTATCAACAGAAAAAATGGCAAGAATACCTATTAGCCACCGAATAATTCCTCAACCTAGCACATCATCCAGCTATAGGGATTACACCGTATACGGCAATGCATGAGAACCCCCCCCCCCCAAGCGATACAAGAGATTATCGAATTTCCGACCCACAAAGAATATAAATTTGATCAGATAAGGTTTTATAATAAAATAGCCGAGGACCAGGAAAGGCGAAATAACAAATATAAAAAAGCAATTAAAAATGTACTAAATTACAAAATTGGAAAAAAGGTATTGCTTAAAAACCGGGAACTACCCAGTACTATGGAAGGGATTACTAAAAAACTATTACTGTTGTATACGGGACCATACGTGATTACTAAGGATAATAAAAATAACACATGAGTTGAAGGAGATTAATTCACCAAAGATAAAAGGCACATATAATCAAGTATCAATAAAAAAATATTTTGATGAAGGAGAAACATAAAAATTCTAAAATGAGTAAGACCATCTTACAGTTAATATCGGTGAAAATATGTGGAATCAAATAAGATAAACCATCTAAATTCTAAGAATATATAAGGACATCTTATAGTATATATCAAGGAAATTATTTTTAATGAAATAAGAAAAGAAAATAAATAAAATATCTCAATACTAAAATAGATAAGGACAGTTTACAGAATATATTTCAGAAGTACTTTGTTTTGTATCAATTAATAAAGAGAAGGAATGAAATAAGATATCGAAGGCTTAAAAAATAATAAGTACAACATAGATAACGAAATTGAATGAAGTAATTTTACAAAAGAAATTTTTTTATCACAATTCTGAAGGCTGAACAGTGACTACTCAAAACAACTATATAAATGAAATACTTATCGAACCAAAAATGTTACAGAACTTTTAAGTGAAAGGTAAATAAGAATCCAGTTAATTTATATATTTTCAATGTTATAAGTTGATGAAACCCCAAAACAAAAATAAAATCATAGAAGAATAAATAGGAGAACCAATTAACCAAAACAAATAAGGAAAAGGTATTAAAACCAGACATTATGCCATATACCTAGTGATAAATAATATAGAATGAGCTTTAAAATGTAAAGATAACCATATGGATAGAAATATTAAATAATCTGAATAATTATGAGGTGATGATTCTAAGTATATTTATTATTAGTCAAAATGAACTACTTTTTATAATTTATATTTTAATAACTGGATGTAGATAATTCCACCAGTTTTTTATGAATGAGCAGAGATGATAATTCCTCTGAGCTCAAATGGATGGAGTATGGTCAGCAGAGAATGTAGCCGAAAATGTGCCACTCTGAACTGTTCCAGCTCACATGTTAGGGAATGTTAGGGAGTAAATATATAAATGAAGAAACACTAAATAAGAAAGGAAAAAGATATATATATGTGATAATAAAAAGATAAATCAGATTAACATATGGATATCTTCCTCTGCGATGATGTAGTCCCTCTGGATAATTGGTTGTAGTGTTCTCTTCTACTCGGCGATGTAGTTTGGTGCAGGATTACTGGTGTCGTGTTCCGTGTTCAAATCTGGTTGAGTTCGTTATTCCATTGAAATTGGTGTTAAATTAATAATTTCAATATGGCGGATGGTTCTTAGTGCATTGGCGGATGATTCTTAGTGCATTGATGTTAGATCGTATTATAACTGAAATTCGTTCTTCACTTTGTTATTGTTTAAGTTATTTTATATTAAGTTTCGGTTTATAACCTCGGTAGTAAATTTTTATGTTACACCTTCATTTTTTTTTCAAATAATTTATATTTCTTGGATCTTCCTTCTGTACATTCTCATCCATTCAGGTTCACGTTTAACAATCAACTGTGTACTCAAATCGTCGTTTAATGTAGTAATTTCCGAAATATCTTGTTCTCCTTCCCCATTGTCTGGAATCAGCTGATCGCCTTGGTTTAGATCTGATCTTATAGAAATATATGACATTTTTTTCCTATTTTATAGCTCTAATTTAATTATTTGTTAATTTTATGAAATTTAAATACCTATCAATATTCCTGTTCTAATTTTGCATAAACTAATATACAACTTGACCTAATTTGGTTTCAAATAAGCTTAAAATTTCCATTTTTTGACATTTCTTATAGGCCTTATTATTTTTCACATAATTATAAATTAAATGGTTTACAAGTCATTTCATGTTAACATTGTCCTTACATAATATTACTTCTTTCATCATTATTCTTTGTTTTCAACCATTTGTTGTTATGACACTCTAATACTGATTAATTCACACTTTATTTGTACTGAGTTCCTTGTTAGGCATTATATTACACATTTCCAATAAATTTAATTTTATCTTCTGATCATTATATTTACTATTATGTATTTCTGTGATGATTATATTTAAATATCTTTATTTTAAGTTGACTAATCTCTGCTAATTTTACACAGTTTTATTTAAATTATCCCTTTGGACTTGATTATTTGGTAAAAGTTGATTTTGGCCTAAAATACAGTTTTGCTTTGCTATTGGTTTTTTAACTATTTTGCTGCCTTATTATTTATATGGTTTACAATTCAAAAAGATATCAATATTATTTCCTTGCCTTCCCTACCTTGACAAAATTTTAATATTAAGTAACATCATTTAATTATAACATAACATCTTATAATCTATCATTTTCATATATAATATTTAATTATAATTTAATTACCTTGTATCCGTCAGTGACTTCGTTCTAGCGGTTTTTATATAGACGCATTTCGTGACATGTGTCACTTCATCAGTAATCCTCGTCAAATGTTAAAATTCACATAAAACACATTTGCACATATTTACTAAATCACAATAACGACACACACATAACACGATGTAACTTCGGCTCCGTTGGACTGGTCCGACCGCGCGTGTAGTTGCCGAGCCACTAATTAAACTAAGTCAATCCTTATCACCAGTCATTACCGTCATGCGCAATTATATTTAGGGCTGTATCATATAGTGAGTGAGATTGCAACCTTAATTATTCGTTTAATATACTGTTATTGTTGATATTCTTGTCTTTAAATGATTTATAAATCTCAAACTCATCAAGAGCGTCCATTAACCTACCCTTACCGCATACATGGATTGCTTTGAAATTAGTATTAAAATCTGTGTAATTATGATTATGCATCATTAGATGGGGCGCATAATTAGATTTGGTCTTGTCTAAATCATTCCTTGGTAGATGTTCTTTGTATCTTTTCAAGAAAGACCTGCCAGTTTGACCCAGATAGAAACAATTACAATCATCACATGACATCCTATAAACACCTGTTTTCTCTTCTAACGGGAATGGTTGTTTTATGCGTAACAAATTAGAAATATTATTATTTGTTTTAAACGCGACTTTTATATTAAATTTAGAAAACACATTGGCTATAATGTCAGGTAAAAGGCTACCGTTCACTGTCGTTATATACTTTTTATTATTATTTTTATTTTTGTTAACTTTATTATCATCGATGTTATTATGGTGGGATCTAGTTTTATATAGGTGTCGCTTAAGAAGTCTATCTATCATCGAACTCTTGTACCTATTCGCTATTGGTATGCGTCTTATTATATCCAATTCATCCTGAAAGTCCTTTTGGTTAAGTGGAATTGTTACCAACCTATAAACAAAACTGTTGTAAGCCGCCATTTTCTGACTATATGGGTGATGAGAATCGGCGTGTATTGTAATATCTGTGGTGGTGGGTTTCCTATATATTTTATATTGAAATTTATTAAGATACTTTGTAACAGTCAGGTCCAAAAAATTGAGTTTATTGTCAACCTCTGTTTCGAGGGTAAATTGTATGTTCTTGCTAAGGCTGTTCAAATAATGTTTCAATTTCTCTATCTGTCGTAGCGTGCCATTAAAAACTATAAAAGTGTCGTCTACATATCGTGCATAGAATTTAATATTATTATAAAATTTGTTATTCTCTGAGAACATGTAAGTATTTTCAAAATGATGCAAGTATAAATCCGCCAACAGTCCTGAAAGTGGCAAACCCATTGCGAGACCAAACTCTTGTAGGTAAAAATTATTATTAAAAGTGAAGTAATTCTGCTTCAACAGGACATTCAACAATAAAATTAACTCTTCTATTTGTTTGTGATTCAGCTTCTCACCTTCAATGAGAAGATCTTTAACAATTGAAATTGTGTCATGAACCGGCACGTTTGTGTATAAATTAACTATGTCAAATGAAGCGATTTTGTACGTAGGTAAGAGTTCGATATCCTGGACCCTTTTAATAAAGTCAATATTATTTTTTATGCTGTGATTATTTTTTAAAACGATACTATTTTTAATAATATGATATAATTTTTTTGCTGTCTTATAGCCAGGTGCAGATGTGTAATTTATGAGGGGTCTGACAGGAATATTTGCCTTATGATCTTTGGTAGTCCCGTGAGCTGCGGGCGCGTGCATTTATTGGTTTTATATAACGACGAACATTATCATCAAACAAACTACCGCAACGATTAATAATGCCATTTAGCTGTTTGACGTATTCACTGGTAGGGTTACTGTTCAATGTCCGAATGTTATTGTTATTTATAAATTCAAGTACTTTGTTATTATAGACCTGTGTATCTAATATGACAATTGTGTTCCCCTTATCGGCTTTAGTGATCACGGCATTATTAGAAGTAGGTTTGTCTTTAATTTGTCCTAATATTTTGGTTTCTGTGGCATGTTTACAGTATGTTGTCAGTGGTTTATTAAGCTTAATACGTTTATTGAGTTTGACATTCATTAACGCAGGTAATTCGTTTTGTATTTGATGGCCGGATATAGTTTTAATGGCTGCTTCCATATTGGCAATCTCATTGATAAAGCGGTTATTATTACGTAAGTTGGGTGGAATGTTATATTTTAAACCCTTGTTGAGTACGTCCAATTCTTCCTTATCAAAGACGATCGAAGTTTGATTAGATATGCGTGTGTAAAACTTATGTTTGTGCTCAATATTGATCATACTATGTCCTTTGTTCGCTAAGTTTAAAAACTTCTTATTCTGGGTTATATATGTACTGTAAGTTATATCTGATGTATATTTGTTCACATAATCTAAAATATTCTTGATTATAGCAGGATGGACGCTATCGAGCAATTGTAAGTGTAATTTGTACAACTGGTTATTCAGCATTAATTTCTTCGTATACAAGTATTTAATTTCCAATTTTACCCAGAAAAGTTCTGCATGTTCTTTAATAGTAAATGTAATAGTCACGTTTAAAACAAATAATAATATTTCTAATTTGTTACGTATAAAACAACCATTCCCGTTAGAAGAGAAAACAGGTGTTTACAGGATGTCATGTGATGATTGTAATTGTTTCTATCTGGGTCAAACTGGCAGGTCTTTCTTGAAAAGATACAAAGAACATCTACCAAGGAATGATTTAGACAAGACCAAATCTAATTATGCGCCCCATCTAATGATGCATAATCATAATTACACAGATTTTAATACTAATTTCAAAGCAATCCATGTATGCGGTAAGGGTAGGTTAATGGACGCTCTTGAGGAGTTTGAGATTTATAAATCATTTAAAGACAAGAATATCAACAATAACAGTATATTAAACGAACAATTAAGGTTTCAATCTCACTCACTATATGATACAGCCCTAAATATAATCGCGCATGATGGTAATGACTGGTGATAAGGATTGTCTTAGTTTAATTAGTGGCTCGGCAACTACACGCGCGGTCGGACTGGTCCAACGGAGCCAAAGTTACATCGTGTTATGTGTGTGTCATTATTGTGATTTAGTAAATATGTGAAAATATGTTTTTATGTGTTTTATGTGTTTTATGTGAATTTTAACATTTGACGAGGATTACTGATGAAGTGACACGTGTCACGAAATGCGTCTATATAAAAAATGCTAGAACGAAGTCACTGACGGATACAAGGTAATTAAATTATTGTGAAAAAGTGACTTGGATACTATATAAGAACAAAATATTTAATTATACTAAAACATCGTATATCTAACATTTTCACTTATATTATTTAATGATAATAAAACATCTTATATCTATCATTTTTAACTACCTTATTTAATCCTTACAAAACATTCTATGTTTCACACATTCCATTACATCTATTGTAAGTTCATGTTTTCCTATCTAGTTTACTATTCAAAAATCCTTATATATTATATTTAAACACTCTTATAATTAATAATATTTGCAGTCCCTTTTTGTCTTTTACTTTTATGTTTATTATTGTAAAACACTTTTTATTTTTTACACTAATGGTAGTCTTTAATTTTTATTTACACTATGGTCTTATACCTAATAATATTTGCAGTCCCTGTCTGTCTTTTACTCTTATGTTTATTATTGTAAAACACTTTTTATTTTCTACACTAATGGTAGTCTTTAATTCTGATTATGTTTATTAGGGTATGTCACTTTCTATTCTCTACACTAATGGTAGTCTTTAATTCTTATTTACACTATGGTAGTCCTTCTCTTCTTCTAGCTAACATGCTATTCTTTATTCGTAAGTTATTTTTATATTTACTTTACAATCTTTACTTTTTTTGTAATGTATCCTGTAACTTGGGTTACTGGGTTTAAGTTTTGTCATTGTTCTAAATTTACCTAATTGGTACATGTCCTTCATGGGATTTTGGGAATAGCCTTTCTTCATTCTGCATTCTTTGTATGAAGCTTGGAATAGTCCGTTCCTTATTTCTTATTCTATGAGTATTTTATTATTTTGGTATTTTAGGTCCTCTGATGTAATTAATTTAATGAGTTGTACATGATTATTTTTTCATTACAGCTCCATATCCTACTGGGTATACTGATGATGTACTGGGGTTTTATATAGATGGTTTCTTTTCTTTGGACGAAGAATTTTCTTTGTTATAGAGTCTATTTTTTAACATTTGACTGACTATAATGATCAGCTTATTTAATTCCTTTTTAACCATTTAGTTATCACTCATTACTGATAGTTTCTTCTTTGTTTTTCCTTTTTAATGTTGTATTAAGTTAAGTTTTAAGGTGAAAATTCTTTTATGCTACATATGCTCTCCTGTAAAAGTGATTAATTCAGATCATGCTCTTAGTATGGATGAAATAATTACTACTGATTCGTTTATTTACCATATTTTTATTCGTGATTTCACTTTATATACCTTCTTTTCCACCATTGCTCTCTCAGTTGATATGTATATCCTTCATTAGCTTCTTTATTCATTAATAAGTAATCCTTAATCTTATGTATATCATTATTATTATATATTTTGTTACGTTCTATTCTTTTTACTTACCACGTACTTACCGCCATCCTGACTTACCACTCACAGAAGATTCCAAACTATTTGTAGGTCACCACGATATTTTGTGGTTATATATCGAAACCTTGAAAACTTTTTTTAATTGCCAGGTTCGTTAGGCGAAATTTTCCATACAGGATAGGTGATGTTAGTGTGGCATAATAATTAAGCAAACACATGGTTACGCTATCAATTCATTTTATTAATTTTCATTGCAAGCTTATATTCTCCTCCACTTATAACTTTCATCAAACTCTTTACTTCAGGTTATACTTTAAAAACATTCTGTTAAAATTACATTGATTTTACTTCTTTCTCTATTTTTGTTTAATCATGGAACTGTCAAATAATGGTATAGCGTTTTAATTTTTCTTTTTCTAATATCAAAACATAATAAAAAATCTACATGAAAAGAAATACTTTAACTAACTTATTCTCATTTTTTATGAGACGACCCAGTTTGCCATGCTCACACATTCACACTGCCCAAATTCCCCATAATTTAGTTAGAATCCCTCTTTTTAAAAAAAAAAAAATGACAGAATTAATGTTATACGAGGATTACCCAACCGGCGTCTTTCCTCTCATCATCATGCGTCGCGTACTGAGTATATGTCCGAAAGTTTTCCCTTTTCACTTCACCACATTTAATTTAGATTTGTTCACTGTCTACATTCTGAGATGTTGATTCTTTTTTTTTTAATAACTGGTTGATACTTTTTACAAAAAATAGAAATTTGGAAGTGCGCGACTTCTTAACGTTCCCGGACGGGAAAACCAGAGTTATTTCAACTGGGGGCCAGCGTCACCAGCCAATCTCCCACCATCAAGTTGCTGGATGGGAAAAACAATGCCTGCTCCTGTTAAAATGTTCGTCACTGTTCAGATAACATAGGTTACTCACGTGTGTCAGACGTTGACAAAATCTTGAAGCCACTGGTTACGTCACTCAATGGGCGTATTCTTAATTGTACTTCCGTCCGCTAACTCGCACATGGCAAACAAATCGCACAAATTAGACATGTTGGCCAAGGTGTCTAAGCGTCGTTTGTGCGCCCCGCTAGTGTTTGCTTGTTTGAGTGTGTCACACCGCACTGAAGTTCTTGGAATTCAATTGCGTTGGCAAACACACATCGCATTCCAACGCCCCAACTTCACATCACTGTTCCTTTGTTCGACGACAATTTTATTCAACATGTGACTGGCCACACAGATGGGAAACAAATTTATGATTTTTAATAAAATTAAAACCCCTCTTTTTAGCCCCATTACAATACCCCCCCAATGAGAGGTCTTTTGTCGAGACAGAAGAACTCTCATTGCTAAACCCCTAAGGGGATCGGTGAGGACATGGTGCCAACAACCCCCCGTTAATTTCCCAACGCATCATGGGTAAACTACCCCCCTAGCTCGGCGACTATGGCTGCACCTGAACGATATTACTGGACTTCTCTGTCCGAGATCCCAACACCATAAAATCGAACAGATACTCACCCCATCACACCTCACCTTCTAACATGCTACCCCCAAACTCCAAATCCCTGGCCTTATACCATGCCAGATCCTCGACCGATATGTTCCCCCTTACATGCATACTGTAAGGCAAATACTGGGCGCGTACACATTCATTAATACATCCTAACCAATTTCTTATTTAAAATTCATAAAATATTTTTTTTGTTTTAATTCAAAAATTCATTTAAGTTCAACATCAACTTGTTATATCTCCATTACTTTCTCCAAAAATCAAAAAATAAAAAAATCTTTTATATTGTAACGATACAATTAAGCCAAATCCCGTACCAGTGATAAAAAAGATAATTCTTGATATAAAATTACTTCATATAAAATAAAATGTTTAAAAAATGATTAAAATATAAATATTTTGACACGACGTACAACGATATTACCCAACCCAAGTGATTGAGCCAACAACCTAAACATAAAGAAGGGAACCACGTAACATACTTAAGAAAAATATGATAGACAAAACAATGATGAACACAGAACTAAAGAAGAACCAGAAGAAGAGAACAGATCCCTACAATTAAACAGAATTTAAACCAGAAGAGAAGAAGAGGAGAACCGAACCAAGATGAAGACTATTGAAGATGAAGACTATTGAAGATGAAGAAGAGGAAGAATGAAGAGGAGACAGATAAAACCCAAGGGGAAACTAACACACATATATAAGGGAAAGATAGTATACTTAAGGATAGAATACGGTCAATAAACCTTGAATAATTATGTATTAATGAAACCAATATTATTATTATCATTAACTTAACCTACGTACTCATTTTAAAGACAATACAATTGTAAAAAATAATAATATAGAAAAAGTACACTAACCCAGTCAGAAAGGTTAGATTCAACAAAACACAAATAACCTAATATTGTTAATAGTAAATGTCATACTAAAACAAAATAGTGAGAAATGGTAAAGTATAGGGATTACCCATTAAATAACACTAAATACAAAACAGTGAACCAAAGTGAAGTGCTTTAGTGAAGTGTAAATACCCTAAAAAATAGTGAAAGTGTAGGTGAAACATTCAAAATAGAATGATAAGTAAGCAGACACTCTGTGAAACATTGATAAACAACCAATGATTGGAGTGATATTATAAATAGTAATATATCTAGAAGTAATTAGAAATAGTAGTCCAAATTAATATAAGGGAAGCTTGTGATATTATTCAGGGAGAAAGCCCAGACAAATAACTTGTGTTAACATGGTATGATAGAATAGAATTAAAGTTTGTTATTAAAATTAAGATTGCAAAGTATACAACACCCCATGTTGAAAGGGGAATTAACCTTCATAATTTTATGAAAAGTGACAAGGTTTATCACTTTAGTTTGTAACTCAAGAAAGAAATCAATGTTAGTACTAGTAATAACTAATGACTTGTAAAGAATAGTTGGGTCAATGTTAAAGGAGGAATATGGCTGAAAGGAACCTACAGTCCATAAACCTAATTATGATATTTTAAAGGAAGAGTAATGAAAATGTATGTTGAATAGTAGTTAAAACACAAACAAATAAGTGAAGCCCATCAGGCTGAATTCGAATGTAATTTAAAAAGCAATACACTAAAAAACAATCATGGCTAATTTTGACTATGAAGACATTTAACTGCCAAAGACATTCAAATGTAAATTGTATCAATTTCACAAGAAATCTTACTAATCTAAGACCAGTGAATGGACAGTAATTATATATCAGTTATTTTAACACAGAAATATCATTGTAATAGTTTAATTTAAGAAAGATATGTTATTTATTAAATGTCAAATAATTAGACTATAGTTAATGTATAACAAAATATGACCTTATGAGGTATCATTGTAAACTTTGAAAGGAAAGAAAAATAATAGTGATGTCATTTATTATCCCAAAGGAATTATAAAGGAATAAAATCATTAGGAAAATACTTAGTAAATTTGAATAAAAATTCAAATATTTTAACAATGTCCTAGAGGAGCAATTAACCAATCATCGAATTATGGTTACTATGACAACGAGACGTTTGAGGGCTTATTTTCCATTAAATTATATAGACTCTGAAAAACGAAGCGTGGGTAAGCGACGCGCAAAATTGGAACGATTAAAATTTTGATTTAAACAGTTATAAAAAGTCGAATCAGTGAACCAAGATGACCCAAAAGGAATAGACGTCGATCTATAAAGAATACATGATGTCCAGGAACCAGATTAACTAAATTAATTAAAGAAAAAACCCAAGACCAGATGAAGAAGATGTTAGAAGTTTAAAACCAGCCCAAATTCAAAGAATATACGACTATCCTGATGACGACATTTCAACGTGAGATGAACTGATAAGTACCGAATAAAGTCCTTATTCCCAAAACCCTAAATTACTTAAATTATTTTCAAATGATAAAATTTCTCACTATTTAAAAAGTAGTATTTTCTTTCAAAGGTAAAGGCATAATTTACTTACATAAAAAACCTTTTTACTAAACTCAATATAACCTTATTTGAGAACACAATTTTTGTAACAGAAATACGACACTACCGAACAAATTGTATAAACACATTATAACTTCTAAGTACGTATAAGGTATGGTAGTGTACTTTTTTAATGTAACCAACGTTTATGTCTTATTTCATGATCAAAAGAACTCCAGATTTTAAACATTGTAATTTATTAAAAGTGACGGATGCCGTCTAGGCAACGCTAATGTTTTTGAAATCAATTTTGCCAACTCTGAGATATTTTGTGTTTCAAGCTCTACGCCGGAGCCAATGTTATAAATTTGTTTGTAATTCATTTGTCATATTTATTGATGACCCAATTTGTATTAAAAAATACAGTACAGATCATTATTATCTTGTTATTTCATAGGATTTTGTAGAATATATGTGTGTTAGCGAAGTTTTAAGCAACAGCCAACTAGCGCTCGTCACGAGTGGACGAGTTGACAACCTGACTAGCAGCGGGAACAATTCGAACGCCACAGCTGTCCATGCTAATATCACGTATTATCTTAGAAATTAAATATTTTAATTGTTTTAACAAAAACAATTTGGCGCCACCCGGGAATAGCAATCCCTATGAATTAACAGGTAGGTTGTACTGGGAACATTGACAACGCTACGGACTCCAGTAGTGACGTCGATTTATGTAACGGCCAGTGTGAGGCAAACACACTACATTCACACTAATACACAAAATAAACAAGTGTGATACATTTTGACAGGTACGACCCAAGATTATTGTTACATATTGGCGACCAGCAACGTGCAGCTAGGAAGAATAACTAGCGGCGATCATGAATAGACACGGTATGGTTACGAGGCGCAAAGGGAAGGAAACATCAAACCAAGAAGGAAACCCAGAAGAAATGGAGGAAGTTGAGGAAGTAGAAGTAGAGGAAACGACTGGAGAATTGTCAGAAGAAAACCCACAGGAGGACCAAATGGAAAATCCCAATCCACCTGAACCGGAAATAGAAGCAGAAGTCATGGTAAATAACCAACCAATCAAACCAACAGAAGAAACAAAATTAGATCGCATGCTGAACTTCATGATGGAACAATTTGGACAAATGAATAAAAAATTAGAATCCGACAAGGAAGAGTTGAATAAAAAATTGGAAAAACTGGACATCCTGAATGACAAAATAGAAAGCAACCATGAAGACTTGAAGAGAAGTCAGGAGGCATTGGAAAAGAAGAGCGAAGAGCTGAAGAAACAGATCAAAAAGGATCTAGAATTAGTAAATAAAAAGATGGAAAATAACCATGATATTCTCCAACGAAAAATCGAGGAAGAAGGCAAGTAAACCAAGGAGGAATGGAAGCAACAGCTAGTCGAATGTCGAGAAGAGATCAGACAAACGGTAACGGAGACCAACGAAACAGTGATACAAATCAGAGAAGAATTAAATAATAAAATTAGTAACGTTGAGGAGGAAAGTAAGTTGAGAGCGACTGAATTCTACCAAGTCCTTACTGAAGGGTGCCAGAAGAACAAACAGGAGGTGGTCAAGGAACTGGAGGAGAGGCACCAAGAGCTACAACTGGATGTAAACAATCGGGTGGAGAAAGTATACACCGTCATAGATAAAATAGACGGACTGACCCGAGAAAACAGAGAAAAAATCCAGGGGATCAGCACACGAGAGAAACAGATGCAGGAAGAATTAGATGCATTAAGAGAAAAACCATATAATCACACACAGTTCATAACCAGTGAGAATCGAGAAATGATTAATTTTCGTAGCTACCGGAGAAACCCGATAGAATTCCTCAAACGAGTAGAAGAACTGATAGAGAAGAACAGAGAAACCAGATGGTCCAGTGTAAGAAGTATGATCGATGAGATGTTCCGTGACACCCATGACAATTGGTGGACGGCCACACGACCTGAGATCAATGATACCCAAGAGTTCAAGAAACAGTTCAGGGAGAAGTATTGGTCCGAATCAACACAGAATGTGGTCCGCAATGACATCAGTAACGGAAGGTACCAGACACAAGGAGGACACACGTTAACATCGTACTTTCTGGGAAAGGTATGCTTAGCCAGAAATTTGGAACCCAGGATACCCGAGGAGTCGTTGGTAATACAACTGGGTTATCATTACGAAGAAGCCATCCAGAAGGCCAGGCGACAAGGCCAAATTAAAACAATTCAAGGAATGGTTAGTCTACTGGAGGACCTGGAGAACGATAACCAGTATCGAAAAAACAGGATCACAAACCAAAGATACAATAAGTGGAATGAACAAAACAATACACCTAATTTCCATGGACCATACAATTATCCATAAAGCAATAATCGGAATAACTGGGGCCGAAATAACAATGATAATAATGCAGAACAAACATTCAATGGAAATAATCAGCATCACCCTCCGAATAATCAGCCTGGTAACCGAGGGCAACAGAACCATCACTCAGGAAATCAAAACAATAATAGAAACAGCCCAAATAATAATAACCGACCAAATGAGAATTACCGAGGAGTGGAACCTGAGCAACGTACCAACGGTCACCCCAATGACCATAATTACTACGGCAACCGGTATCATCCCAATTACCAGTACAACCGGGGACCCGGGGGTAATCCAAATAGAAGTGACAATCGACGTCATGTAAATTTTATTAGTGGGAGAAGGCGGAATAACCACCGAAGATACAACTCAAATTGGCACCCAGAACCATGGTACCACGCGTCCGACGAGACTAACAATAGACCATCAGTGAACAGGAACCATGAACCACTACAAAATGGAAATAACCAGCAAAATGTGCCGAACGATGAAACGAACGACCAGCCAAGCAACCTGGCCGCCAGCCAGCAACCACCTTTAAACTAAAAAGGTCAGTGATAAAGTATGAACGCCCTTCACATGACCAATCACTTGGGTTGATACGTCAAACAATGTCAGATAAGAAAACCAAAGTAATCACGATAATCTATAATAATTATTTAAAAGATATTCGAGAAGAACTTCTCGAGGAAGAGGCCGCTCAATTACCACAGAATAATAGTGAAATTGTTCATATAAAGGCGACAATAAATGGTACCATAACCATTATCATGGTAGACACGGGGTCTAATATCTCTCTCATTAACCAGCCTGAATTAGAAAGAATTCAAGCTCACTCTCGAACACCAATACCTACATTGCCAATAAATAATATAATCATCATTGGCGCAACTGGTAAACAGAACAAAACAGTGAGAAAACAAGTGTCATTGGAGCTAGATAATCTAGAATCAACTATCCCTATTATATTTCTCATGGCAAGTGGGCGACCTTTCAATATGCTTATCGGATGTGATGTACTAAGAAGGTATTCAGCAGTAATAAACCTGCAGAAGGGAGTAGTGTTGTTAAATTCAGAACAAGGAACCTGGTCTGCGAACATTATAAATTGTGTACCAAGTCCAACTGCTTTAAGCCAAAACACAGAACTGAAGAGTTATTATTTCCAGAGGCATGAGCCATCTATCACCATAGTAGAGGAGGAGGAGCGTAAGACCTTATGGAACCAGAAGTTGGAAGAGATTATCACCTTCCAAAGAGAACGGCCTATGCAGGAGGTTAGTGAGCTACAGTCCAAAAAATTAATCGCCATTTATAATGATTATCAGCATGTCTTTTCGAACACCCCAGGAAAGGTTAAAGGATACCAATGTGAAATTCAATTCCGAGAACCAGTGGACTTCCACAGGAAATCATATCCAATAGAACATTCTCTAAAAAACGAAGTTAGAATGGAAATAAATAGAATGATTGCTGAAGATATAATTGAGTATAGTCATTCTCAATATACCAGCCCCATAGTTGCCATACCCAAGAAAAATGGCAAGGTGCGAATTTGCCTGGATGCCCGAGAAATAAATAAGATGATTATCAATGACAGAACCTCACCAGGAGAAATAGAAGAAATTCTGAAGAGATTCCATGGAATCAGGTATATTAGCACCTGGGATACTGTATGTGGGTATTGGCAGGTAGAGCTGCACCCACACAGTAGACAGTACATGGCTTTCATATTTGACGGTAGAAACTACCAGTTCAAAAGGTTACCATTTGGACTCATTAATTCAGTAGCAGTGTTCGTGAAGTGCATGGTCCAAGTGTTAGGTCAAGAGGCACTGGAATTTACTACAGTGTACGTTGACGACCTACTTATCACGTCAGCAAACTGGGACGAACACTGTGAAAGAGTCAGACATGTATTGGAAAAATTATCTAACAACAATATCACACTTAAGTTAGACAAATCAAAGTTCATTGCTAAAGAAGTAAAGTTCTTAGGATTCAACCTAACCGAAGAGGGAATCTCTCCATCCCAAGAGAAGGTTGACGCCATACAAAATTTCCCATCACCAAGAAACAAAAAGCAGTTGCAATCCTTCCTAGGAGTATGTAATTACTATAGGAAGTTTCAGACCAACTACTCCCACCTAACAGCAAAATTTTCCAAACAACTCTCTTCAAAAGAAAAATGGACGTGGGGAGCGGAACAAGAAGAAGTGCTCAAATTAATCAAACAAAAATTTGTTGATACTGTTATCTTACACCACCCTGATTTTGAAAAACAGTTCTACCTAAACTGCGACGCTAGTGATGTAAGTCTAGGCGCAGAGTTATACCAGGAAGACGAAGATGGCAATCACCTAGTCATTAGCTTCGCCAGCCGAATACTCAATAGCTGTGAGCGTAACTACAATGTTAGAGAAAAGGAGTTGCTCAGCATAGTATTCGTGTGCGGCAAGTTTAGGACGTACATACTTGGATATAATATCACGGTCCGAAGCGATCATAAATCAATATCGTTTCTAAAACAATGTAAGTTGAATCATGGCCGACTTACTCGATGGATACTTGCTTTGCAAGAATACCACATTACATGGGAGTATATTCCAGGATGAAAAAATATAGTGGCTGATGTATTATCCAGAATAAATGTAGTAAATCATTTGAAGGAGAAAAGGGAAAGATAGCAAAAGTGTATTATATATTGAAAGATAGGAAAGACCTGGAAAATATTGTAAACCAAATAGTGTTGCAACAAGAGCAAGATACAAAAATATCCAACATCAGAAAAAGACTGATGGAGTCTGAAAATTAACCAATTTTACTGTGTATACAATGATATTTTATTTATAAAAACAAAAAAGAACCAAGACACTTGGAAACTAGTAATTCCTCAATCATTAGAAAATCAAATCATCAAAGATTATCATGTGAGATACGGCCACATGGGAACAATTAAAATGGTAAAAGCATTAGAGGAAGATTTGTTCATAAAAAATATTGCAAGAAAAGTAAGTAAAAACATAAAAACCTGCACATTGTGTCAGATGGTCAAAACCAATAACGAAAGGAAAGATGGAACGATGATACCCGTCACATCAAGTGCCAAACTAGAGAAGGCGTTCCTCGACATATGTGGACCATTCCCACGTAGCGGAGGACGACATGGCTACAAATTCATTGTTATCATACTTGACCATTACACCAAGTACATCAAATTATATGCTATAAACAGAGCCACAACAAAGAAAGTATTAGATATTATCAAAAATAAATACATAGTAGAGATTGGAAGACCGTACATGTTAATAACAGATCATGGAACGCAATTTAAAGGAAGGAAGTGGAGAGAAGAATTATTAAAACTAAATATTAAAACTTATAAAACATCAGTCTACCACCCTAGCAGCAATCCCGCAGAAAGAATGTTGAGAGAGGTGGGACGCATTTTGAGAACTTATTGTCATAACAACCAGAGAGAATGGTACAAATATTTACCTTCAACCGAAGTGTTTTTAAATATCAGTTATCACCAATTCACTGAGAGTACACCTTACTTGATGATGTTCGAGAGGAAGCCAAACAGAGATACAAGAGATAATAGAATTCCCAAAAGACCCAGAAGACCCGTATGACAAAAACAAATGGTACAGCCTAATAGTGGAAAAAATTGAGAAACAAAAGGCCAAATATGCAAAGAACCAACCCAAAATAATCAAATATAAAGAGGGAGAAAAAATATTAATTAAAAATCGTGAACTGCCAAGTACAATGGAAGGTATAGCAAAGAAATTATTATTGCTATATACCGGTCCGTATATCATCACAAAAGACAATGGTAATAATACTTACCAGATCAGTAATATCAATACAAGGAAAATCAAGGGAGTTTATAACCAAACTTCAATAAAAAAGTTTTACGAAGAAGAATAAAACCATTGTGAAATGAAAAATATTTCAAAATTCCAAAAGAGATTGTAAGAGCAGCTTACTAACTTATTTAGATGATATATGCGGAACGATAAAAAGAATTAATATAAGTAGATAATCATGAAGAAAAAAAAAAAGGAAACAGCTATACAAATTCCTTTCAATTTAAATCAGTTTAAAATATAACAAAAAATTGATATATGAAGTATGAAGTAAAAAGTGAGATAATAAGGAATAAGTTACACACATTCCTATATAATAAAAATGTAAGAAGCACAAACTTACAATTATAATTAAAACAAAAAAATAACTAAAAAGGAATACGCTACAAACATTCCTTTAAGGTAAGACAATTAACTTACCAAAGAATTATCAAAAATGATATTGAATACCGAATAAAATAAACAAAAATAAAATTAAGCTCAAATTACTGAGATAAATACTTGAAATTATACTGAATCAAAAGTATTATAAGAAAACAAATTTTTTTTTAATTATACCTGGTACAAGGAGAGAGAGAGAAATTGTATATAAAACCAATATACAGATATGGCTAAAGCAGAATTCTGCTAAATGATTAAGAAAAAAAAAATGTCTAAGACAATTAAAATGATCACAACGAGCATTGAAAGTAAAATAATGAAAAGTGAGATATGATGAAATTAACATATAAATAAAGATAAAAATAATCAAGTGTATAAGTAGATGATAGTGTATAGTTAAGGTATAGAGGAAGAAAGAATGAGTAGTAATGACAAAGTGATCTAAAAACAAACCACAAGGTGGACAATCCCAAAGTATATTATATTATATTATTATTATTATTATATTATTATTATTAAGTCACAAGTTGACAAAGATTTAAGATTGACTGTTGAAAAGTCCAGCAATCCAAATGAACTGAGTAGAGAAGATGTGCCTCTAGTCTCAGAAAAATGAGTAGTAATGGGAGAAACCAACTACTATATAAAAGTTAGGGAAAAATTTGTGTATGAGGGAAAATGCACCAATGGAAATAAATAAAAACATCCAAATAAAATGGAATGAATTAAGTAAGAAGAGAAATGGAGAATGGAGAAACAAACAAGGAAGAGAAGGAAAAAAGTTATCTATAATTGATAATTTCATAAAAAACTATGCTAGTGTTTTATTAAAATGATCAATTTTAGAGGAGAGGCATTATGTAACGATACAATTAAGCCAAATCCCGTACCAGTGATAAAAAAGATAATTCAGATATAAAATTACTTCATATAAAATAAAATGTTTAAAAAATGATTAAAATATAAATATTTTGACACGACATACAACGATATTACCCAACCCAAGTGACTGAGCC
Organism: Magicicada septendecula; assembly: GCA_034769895.1. Taxonomy (NCBI): domain Eukaryota; kingdom Metazoa; phylum Arthropoda; class Insecta; order Hemiptera; family Cicadidae; genus Magicicada; species Magicicada septendecula. The sequence goes on from CM068367.1 coordinate 1,057,098,281, forward strand.
AACAACCTAAACATAAAGAAGGGAACCACGTAAATACTTAAGAAAAATATGATAGACAAAACAATGATGAACACAGAACTAAAGAAGAACCAGAAGAAGAGAACAGGTCCCTACAATTAAACAGAATTTAAACCAGAAGAGAAGAAGAGGAGAACCGAACCAAGATGAAGACTATTGAAGATGAAGAAGAGGAAGAATGAAGAGGAGACAGATAAAACCCAAGGGGAAACTAACACACATATATAAGGGAAAGATAGTATACTTAAGGATAGAATACGGTCAATAAACCTTGAATAATTATGTATTAATGAAACCAATATTATTATTATCATTAACTTAACCTACGTACCCATTTTAAAGACAATACAATTGTAAAAAATAATAATATAGAAAAAGTACACTAACCCAGTCAGAAAGGTTAGATTCAACAAAACACAAATAACCTAATATTGTTAATAGTAAATGTCATACTAAAACAAAATAGTGAGAAATGGTAAAGTATAGGGATTACCCATTAAATAACACTAAATACAAAACAGTGAACCAAAGTGAAGTGCTTTAGTGAAGTGTAAATACCCTAAAAAATAGTGAAAGTGTAGGTGAAACATTCAAAATAGAATGATAAGTAAGCAGACACTCTGTGAAACATTGATAAACAACCAATGATTGGAGTGATATTATAAATAGTAATATATCTAGAAGTAATTAGAAATAGTAGTCCAAATTAATATAAGGGAAGCTTGTGATATTATTCAGGGAGAAAGCCCAGACAAATAACTTGTGTTAACATGGTATGATAGAATAGAATTAAAGTTTGTTATTAAAATTAAGATTGCAAAGTATACAACACCCCATGTTGAAAGGGGAATTAACCTTCATAATTTTATGAAAAGTGACAAGGTTTATCACTTTAGTTTGTAACTCAAGAAAGAAATCAATGTTAGTACTAGTAATAACTAATGACTTGTAAAGAATAGTTGGGTCAATGTTAAAGGAGGAATATGGCTGAAAGGAACCTACAGTCCATAAACCTAATTATGATATTTTAAAGGAAGAGTAATGAAAATGTATGTTAAATAGTAGTTGAAACACAAACAAATAAGTGAAGCCCATCAGGCTGAATTCGAATGTAATTTAAAAAGCAATACACTAAAAAACAATCATGGCTGATTTTGACTATGAAGACATTTAACTGCCAAAGACATTCAAATGTAAATTGTATCAATTTCACAAGAAATCTTACTAATCTAAGACCAGTGAATGGACAGTAATTATATATCAGTTATTTTAACACAGAAATATCATTGTAATAGTTTAATTTAAGAAAGATATGTTATTTATTAAATGTCAAATAATTAGACTATAGTTAATGTATAACAAAATATGACCTTATGAGGTATCATTGTAAACTTTGAAAGGAAAGAAAAATAATAGTGATGTCATTTATTATCCCAAAGGAATTATAAAGGAATAAAATCATTAGGAAAATACTTAGTAAATTTGAATAAAAATTCAAATATTTTAACAATGTCCTAAAGGAGCAATTAACCAATCATCGAATTATGGTTACTATGACAACGAGACGTTTGAGGGCTTATTTTCCGTTAAATTATATAGACTCTGAAAAACGAAGCGTGGGTAAGCGACGCGCAAAATTGGAACGATTAAAATTTTGATTTAAACAGTTATAAAAAGTCGAATCAGTGAACCAAGATGACCCAAAAGGAATAGACGTCGATCTATAAAGAATACATGATGTCCAGGAACCAGATTAACTAAATTAATTAAAGAAAAAACCCAAGACCAGATGAAGAAGATGTTAGAAGTTTAAAACCAGCCCAAATTCAAAGAATATACGACTATCCTGATGACGACATTTCAACGTGAGATGAACTGATAAGTACCGAATAAAGTCCTTATTCCCAAAACCCTAAATTACTTAAATTATTTTCAAATGATAAAATTTCTCACTATTTAAAAAGTAGTATTTTCTTTCAAAGGTAAAGGCATAATTTACTTACATAAAAAACCTTTTTACTAAACTCAATATAACCTTATTTGAGAACACAATTTTTGTAACAGAAATACGACACTACCGAACAAATTGTATAAACACATTATAACTTCTAAGTACGTATAAGGTATGGTAGTGTACTTTTTTAATGTAACCAACGTTTATGTCTTATTTCATGATCAAAAGAACTCCAGATTTTAAACATTGTAATTTATTAAAAGTGACGGATGCCGTCTAGGCAACGCTAATGTTTTTGAAATCAATTTTGCCAACTCTGAGATATTTTGTGTTTCAAGCTCTACGCCGGAGCCAATGTTATAAATTTGTTTGTAATTCATTTGTCATATTTATTGATGACCCAATTTGTATTAAAAAATACAGTACAGATCATTATTATCTTGTTATTTCATAGGATTTTGTAGAATATATGTGTGTTAGCGAAGTTTTAAGCAACAGCCAACTAGCGCTCGTCACGAGTGGACGAGTTGACAACCTGACTAGCAGCGGGAACAATTCGAACGCCACAGCTGTCCATGCTAATATCACGTATTATCTTAGAAATTAAATATTTTAATTGTTTTAACAAAAACAATTTGGCGCCACCCGGGAATAGCAATCCCTATGAATTAACAGGTAGGTTGTACTGGGAACATTGACAACGCTACGGACCCCAGTAGTAACGTCGATTTATGTAACGGCCAGTGTGAGGCAAACACACTACATTCACACTAATACACAAAATAAACAAGTGTGATACATTTTGACAGGTACGACCCAAGATTATTGTTACATATTGGCGACCAGCAACGTGCAGCTAGGAAGAATAACTAGCGGCGATCATGAATAGACACGGTATGGTTACGAGGCGCAAAGGGAAGGAAACATCAAACCAAGAAGGAAACCCAGAAGAAATGGAGGAAGTTGAGGAAGTAGAAGTAGAGGAAACGACTGGAGAATTGTCAGAAGAAAACCCACAGGAGGACCAAATGGAAAATCCCAATCCACCTGAACCGGAAATAGAAGCAGAAGTCATGGTAAATAACCAACCAATCAAACCAACAGAAGAAACAAAATTAGATCGCATGCTGAACTTCATGATGGAACAATTTGGACAAATGAATAAAAAATTAGAATCCGACAAGGAAGAGTTGAATAAAAAATTGGAAAAACTGGACATCCTGAATGACAAAATAGAAAGCAACCATGAAGACTTGAAGAGAAGTCAGGAGGCATTGGAAAAGAAGAGCGAAGAGCTGAAGAAACAGATCAAAAAGGATCTAGAATTAGTAAATAAAAAGATGGAAAATAACCATGATATTCTCCAACGAAAAATCGAGGAAGAAGGCAAGAAAACCAAGGAGGAATGGAAGCAACAGCTAGTCAAATGTCGAGAAGAGATCAGACAAACGGTAACGGAGACCAACGAAACAGTGATACAAATCAGAGAAGAATTAAATAATAAAATTAGTAACGTTGAGGAGGAAAGTAAGTTGAGAGCGACTGAATTCTACCAAGTCCTTACTGAAGGGTGCCAGAAGAACAAACAGGAGGTGGTCAAGGAACTGGAGGAGAGGCACCAAGAGCTACAACTGGATGTAAACAATCGGGTGGAGAAAGTATACACCGTCATAGATAAAATAGACGGACTGACCCGAGAAAACAGAGAAAAAATCCAGGGGATCAGCACACGAGAGAAACAGATGCAGGAAGAATTAGATGCATTAAGAGAAAAACCATATAATCACACACAGTTCATAACCAGTGAGAATCGAGAAATGATTAATTTTCGTAGCTACCGGAGAAACCCGATAGAATTCCTCAAACGAGTAGAAGAACTGATAGAGAAGAACAGAGAAACCAGATGGTCCAGTGTAAGAAGTATGATCGATGAGATGTTCCGTGACACCCATGACAATTGGTGGACGGCCACACGACCTGAGATCAATGATACCCAAGAGTTCAAGAAACAGTTCAGGGAGAAGTATTGGTCCGAATCAACACAGAATGTGGTCCGCAATGACATCAGTAACGGAAGGTACCAGACACAAGGAGGACACACGTTAACATCGTACTTTCTGGGAAAGGTATGCTTAGCCAGAAATTTGGAACCCAGGATACCCGAGGAGTCGTTGGTAATACAACTGGGTTATCATTACGAAGAAGCCATCCAGAAGGCCAGGCGACAAGGCCAAATTAAAACAATTCAAGGAATGGTTAGTCTACTGGAGGACCTGGAGAACGATAACCAGTATCGAAAAAACAGGATCACAAACCAAAGATACAATAAGTGGAATGAACAAAACAATACACCTAATTTCCATGGACCATACAATTATCCATAAAGCAATAATCGGAATAACTGGGGCCGAAATAACAATGATAATAATGCAGAACAAACATTCAATGGAAATAATCAGCATCACCCTCCGAATAATCAGCCTGGTAACCGAGGGCAACAGAACCATCACTCAGGAAATCAAAACAATAATAGAAACAGCCCAAATAATAATAACCGACCAAATGAGAATTACCGAGGAGTGGAACCTGAGCAATGTACCAACGGTCACCCCAATGACCATAATTACTACGGCAACCGGTATCATCCCAATTACCAGTACAACCGGGGACCCGGGGGTAATCCAAATAGAAGTGACAATCGACGTCATGTAAATTTTATTAGTGGGAGAAGGCGGAATAACCACCGAAGATACAACTCAAATTGGCACCCAGAACCATGGTACCACGCGTCCGACGAGACTAACAATAGACCATCAGTGAACAGGAACCATGAACCACTACAAAATGGAAATAACCAGCAAAATGTGCCGAACGATGAAACGAACGACCAGCCAAGCAACCTGGCCGCCAGCCAGCAACCACCTTTAAACTAAAAAGGTCAGTGATAAAGTATGAATGCCCTTCACATGACCAATCACTTGGGTTGATACGTCAAACAATGTCAGATAAGAAAACCAAAGTAATCACGATAATCTATAATAATTATTTAAAAGATATTCGAGAAGAACTTCTCGAGGAAGAGGCCGCTCAATTACCACAGAATAATAGTGAAATTGTTCATATAAAGGCGACAATAAATGGTACCATAACCATTATCATGGTAGACACGGGGTCTAATATCTCTCTCATTAACCAGCCTGAATTAGAAAGAATTCAAGCTCACTCTCGAACACCAATACCTACATTGCCAATAAATAATATAATCATCATTGGCGCAACTGGTAAACAGAACAAAACAGTGAGAAAACAAGTGTCATTGGAGCTAGATAATCTAGAATCAACTATCCCTATTATATTTCTCATGGCAAGTGGGCGACCTTTCAATATGCTTATCGGATGTGATGTACTAAGAAGGTATTCAGCAGTAATAAACCTGCAGAAGGGAGTAGTGTTGTTAAATTCAGAACAAGGAACCTGGTCCGCGAACATTATAAATTGTGTACCAAGTCCAACTGCTTTAAGCCAAAACACAGAACTGAAGAGTTATTATTTCCAGAGGCATGAGCCATCTATCACCATAGTAGAGGAGGAGGAGCGTAAGACCTTATGGAACCAGAAGTTGGAAGAGATTATCACCTTCCAAAGAGAACGGCCTATGCAGGAGGTTAGTGAGCTACAGTCCAAAAAATTAATCGCCATTTATAATGATTATCAGCATGTCTTTTCGAACACCCCAGGAAAGGTTAAAGGATACCAATGTGAAATTCAATTCCGAGAACCAGTGGACTTCCACAGGAAATCATATCCAATAGAACATTCTCTAAAAAACGAAGTTAGAATGGAAATAAATAGAATGATTGCTGAAGATATAATTGAGTATAGTCATTCTCAATATACCAGCCCCATAGTTGCCATACCCAAGAAAAATGGCAAGGTGCGAATTTGCCTGGATGCCCGAGAAATAAATAAGATGATTATCAATGACAGAACCTCACCAGGAGAAATAGAAGAAATTCTGAAGAGATTCCATGGAATCAGGTATATTAGCACCTGGGATACTGTATGTGGGTATTGGCAGGTAGAGCTGCACCCACACAGTAGACAGTACATGGCTTTCATATTTGACGGTAGAAACTACCAGTTCAAAAGGTTACCATTTGGACTCATTAATTCAGTAGCAGTGTTCGTGAAGTGCATGGTCCAAGTGTTAGGTCAAGAGGCACTGGAATTTACTACAGTGTACGTTGACGACCTACTTATCACGTCAGCAAACTGGGACGAACACTGTGAAAGAGTCAGACATGTATTGGAAAAATTATCTAACAACAATATCACACTTAAGTTAGACAAATCAAAGTTCATTGCTAAAGAAGTAAAGTTCTTAGGATTCAACCTAACCGAAGAGGGAATCTCTCCATCCCAAGAGAAGGTTGACGCCATACAAAATTTCCCATCACCAAGAAACAAAAAGCAGTTGCAATCCTTCCTAGGAGTATGTAATTACTATAGGAAGTTTCAGACCAACTACTCCCACCTAACAGCAAAATTTTCCAAACAACTCTCTTCAAAAGAAAAATGGACGTGGGGAGCGGAACAAGAAGAAGTGCTCAAATTAATCAAACAAAAATTTGTTGATACTGTTATCTTACACCACCCTGATTTTGAAAAACAGTTCTACCTAAACTGCGACGCTAGTGATGTAAGTCTAGGCGCAGAGTTATACCAGGAAGACGAAGATGGCAATCACCTAGTCATTAGCTTCGCCAGCCGAATACTCAATAGCTGTGAGCGTAACTACAATGTTAGAGAAAAGGAGTTGCTCAGCATAGTATTCGTGTGCGGCAAGTTTAGGACGTACATACTTGGATATAATATCACGGTCCGAAGCGATCATAAATCAATATCGTTTCTAAAACAATGTAAGTTGAATCATGGCCGACTTACTCGATGGATACTTGCTTTGCAAGAATACCACATTACATGGGAGTATATTCCAGGATGAAAAAATATAGTGGCTGATGTATTATCCAGAATAAATGTAGTAAATCATTTGAAGGAGAAAAGGGAAAGATAGCAAAAGTGTATTATATATTGAAAGATAGGAAAGACCTGGAAAATATTGTAAACCAAATAGTGTTGCAACAAGAGCAAGATACAAAAATATCCAACATCAGAAAAAGACTGATGGAGTCTGAAAATTAACCAATTTTACTGTGTATACAATGATATTTTATTTATAAAAACAAAAAAGAACCAAGACACTTGGAAACTAGTAATTCCTCAATCATTAGAAAATCAAATCATCAAAGATTATCATGTGAGATACGGCCACATGGGAACAATTAAAATGGTAAAAGCATTAGAGGAAGATTTGTTCATAAAAAATATTGCAAGAAAAGTAAGTAAAAACATAAAAACCTGCACATTGTGTCAGATGGTCAAAACCAATAACGAAAGGAAAGATGGAACGATGATACCCATCACATCAAGTGCCAAACTAGAGAAGGCGTTCCTCGACATATGTGGACCATTCCCACGTAGCGGAGGACGACATGGCTACAAATTCATTGTTATCATACTTGACCATTACACCAAGTACATCAAATTATATGCTATAAACAGAGCCACAACAAAGAAAATATTAGATATTATCAAAAATAAATACATAGTAGAGATTGGAAGACCGTACATGTTAATAACAGATCATGGAACGCAATTTAAAGGAAGGAAGTGGAGAGAAGAATTATTAAAACTAAATATTAAAACTTATAAAACATCAGTCTACCACCCTAGCAGCAATCCCGCAGAAAGAATGTTGAGAGAGGTGGGACGCATTTTGAGAACTTATTGTCATAACAACCAGAGAGAATGGTACAAATATTTACCTTCAACCGAAGTGTTTTTAAATATCAGTTATCACCAATTCACTGAGAGTACACCTTACTTGATGATGTTCGAGAGGAAGCCAAACAGAGATACAAGAGATAATAGAATTCCCAAAAGACCCAGAAGACCCGTATGACAAAAACAAATGGTACAGCCTAATAGTGGAAAAAATTGAGAAAAAAAAGGCCAAATATGCAAAGAACCAACCCAAAATAATCAAATATAAAGAGGGAGAAAAAATATTAATTAAAAATCGTGAACTGCCAAGTACAATGGAAGGTATAGCAAAGAAATTATTATTGCTATATACCGGTCCGTATATCATCACAAAAGACAATGGTAATAATACTTACCAGATCAGTAATATCAATACAAGGAAAATCAAGGGAGTTTATAACCAAACTTCAATAAAAAAGTTTTACGAAGAAGAATAAAACCATTGTGAAATGAAAAATATTTCAAAATTCCAAAAGAGATTGTAAGAGCAGCTTACTAACTTATTTAGATGATATATGCGGAACGATAAAAAGAATTAATATAAGTAGATAATCATGAAGAAAAAAAAAAAGGAAACAGCTATACAAATTCCTTTCAATTTAAATCAGTTTAAAATATAACAAAAAATTGATATATGAAGTATGAAGTAAAAAGTGAGATAATAAGGAATAAGTTACACACATTCCTATATAATAAAAATGTAAGAAGCACAAACTTACAATTATAATTAAAACAAAAAAATAACTAAAAAGGAATACGCTACAAACATTCCTTTAAGGTAAGACAATTAACTTACCAAAGAATTATCAAAAATGATATTGAATACCGAATAAAATAAACAAAAATAAAATTAAGCTCAAATTACTGAGATAAATACTTGAAATTATACTGAATCAAAAGTATTATAAGAAAACAAATTTTTTTTTAATTATACCTGGTACAAGGAGAGAGAGAGAAATTGTATATAAAACCAATATACAGATATGGCTAAAGCAGAATTCTGCTAAATGATTAAGAAAAAAAAAATGTCTAAGACAATTAAAATGATCACAACGAGCATTGAAAGTAAAATAATGAAAAGTGAGATATGATGAAATTAACATATAAATAAAGATAAAAATAATCAAGTGTATAAGTAGATGATAGTGTATAGTTAAGGTATAGTGGAAGAAAGAATGTGTAGTAATGACAAAGTGATCTAAAAACAAACCACAAGGTGGACAATCCCAAAGTATATTATATTATATTATTATTATTATTATATTATTATTATTAAGTCACAAGTTGACAAAGATTTAAGATTGACTGTTGAAAAGTCCAGCAATCCAAATGAACTGAGTAGAGAAGATGTGCCTCTAGTCTCAGAAAAATGAGTAGTAATGGGAGAAACCAACTACTATATAAAAGTTAGGGAAAAATTTGTGTATGAGGGAAAATGCACCAATGGAAATAAATAAAAACATCCAAATAAAATGGAATGAATTAAGTAAGAAGAGAAATGGAGAATGGAGAAACAAACAAGGAAGAGAAGGAAAAAAGTTATCTATAATTGATAATTTCATAAAAAACTATGCTAGTGTTTTATTAAAATGATCAATTTTAGAGGAGAGGCATTATGTAACGATACAATTAAGCCAAATCCCGTACCAGTGATAAAAAAGATAATTCAGATATAAAATTACTTCATATAAAATAAAATGTTTAAAAAATGATTAAAATATAAATATTTTGACACGACATACAACGATATTACCCAACCCAAGTGACTGAGCCAACAACCTAAACATAAAGAAGGGAACCACGTAAATACTTAAGAAAAATATGATAGACAAAACAATGATGAACACAGAACTAAAGAAGAACCAGAAGAAGAGAACAGGTCCCTACAATTAAACAGAATTTAAACCAGAAGAGAAGAAGAGGAGAACCGAACCAAGATGAAGACTATTGAAGATGAAGAAGAGGAAGAATGAAGAGGAGACAGATAAAACCCAAGGGGAAACTAACACACATATATAAGGGAAAGATAGTATACTTAAGGATAGAATACGGTCAATAAACCTTGAATAATTATGTATTAATGAAACCAATATTATTATTATCATTAACTTAACCTACGTACCCATTTTAAAGACAATACAATTGTAAAAAATAATAATATAGAAAAAGTACACTAACCCAGTCAGAAAGGTTAGATTCAACAAAACACAAATAACCTAATATTGTTAATAGTAAATGTCATACTAAAACAAAATAGTGAGAAATGGTAAAGTATAGGGATTACCCATTAAATAACACTAAATACAAAACAGTGAACCAAAGTGAAGTGCTTTAGTGAAGTGTAAATACCCTAAAAAATAGTGAAAGTGTAGGTGAAACATTCAAAATAGAATGATAAGTAAGCAGACACTCTGTGAAACATTGATAAACAACCAATGATTGGAGTGATATTATAAATAGTAATATATCTAGAAGTAATTAGAAATAGTAGTCCAAATTAATATAAGGGAAGCTTGTGATATTATTCAGGGAGAAAGCCCAGACAAATAACTTGTGTTAACATGGTATGATAGAATAGAATTAAAGTTTGTTATTAAAATTAAGATTGCAAAGTATACAACACCCCATGTTGAAAGGGGAATTAACCTTCATAATTTTATGAAAAGTGACAAGGTTTATCACTTTAGTTTGTAACTCAAGAAAGAAATCAATGTTAGTACTAGTAATAACTAATGACTTGTAAAGAATAGTTGGGTCAATGTTAAAGGAGGAATATGGCTGAAAGGAACCTACAGTCCATAAACCTAATTATGATATTTTAAAGGAAGAGTAATGAAAATGTATGTTAAATAGTAGTTAAAACACAAACAAATAAGTGAAGCCCATCAGGCTGAATTCGAATGTAATTTAAAAAGCAATACACTAAAAAACAATCATGGCTGATTTTGACTATGAAGACATTTAACTGCCAAAGACATTCAAATGTAAATTGTATCAATTTCACAAGAAATCTTACTAATCTAAGACCAGTGAATGGACAGTAATTATATATCAGTTATTTTAACACAGAAATATCATTGTAATAGTTTAATTTAAGAAAGATATGTTATTTATTAAATGTCAAATAATTAGACTATAGTTAATGTATAACAAAATATGACCTTATGAGGTATCATTGTAAACTTTGAAAGGAAAGAAAAATAATAGTGATGTCATTTATTATCCCAAAGGAATTATAAAGGAATAAAATCATTAGGAAAATACTTAGTAAATTTGAATAAAAATTCAAATATTTTAACAATGTCCTAAAGGAGCAATTAACCAATCATCGAATTATGGTTACTATGACAACGAGACGTTTGAGGGCTTATTTTCCGTTAAATTATATAGACTCTGAAAAACGAAGCATGGGTAAGCGACGCGCAAAATTGGAACGATTAAAATTTTGATTTAAACAGTTATAAAAAGTCGAATCAGTGAACCAAGATGACCCAAAAGGAATAGACGTCGATCTATAAAGAATACATGATGTCCAGGAACCAGATTAACTAAATTAATTAAAGAAAAAACCCAAGACCAGATGAAGAAGATGTTAGAAGTTTAAAACCAGCCCAAATTCGAAGAATATACGACTATCCTGATGACGACATTTCAACGTGAGATGAACTGATAAGTACCGAATAAATTCCTTATTCCCAAAACCCTAAATTACTTAAATTATTTTCAAATGATAAAATTTCTCACTATTTAAAAAGTAGTATTTTCTTTCAAAGGTAAAGGCATAATTTACTTACATAAAAAACCTTTTTACTAAACTCAATATAACCTTATTTGAGAACACAATTTTTGTAACAGAAATACGACACTACCGAACAAATTGTATAAACACATTATAACTTCTAAGTACGTATAAGGTATGGTAGTGTACTTTTTTAATGTAACCAACGTTTATGTCTTATTTCATGATCAAAAGAACTCCAGATTTTAAACATTGTAATTTATTAAAAGTGACGGATGCCGTCTAGGCAACGCTAATGTTTTTGAAATCAATTTTGCCAACTCTGAGATATTTTGTGTTTCAAGCTCTACGCCGGAGCCAATGTTATAAATTTGTTTGTAATTCATTTGTCATATTTATTGATGACCCAATTTGTATTAAAAAATACAGTACAGATCATTATTATCTTGTTATTTCATAGGATTTTGTAGAATATATGTGTGTTAGCGAAGTTTTAAGCAACAGCCAACTAGCGCTCGTCACGAGTGGACGAGTTGACAACCTGACTAGCAGCGGGAACAATTCGAACGCCACAGCTGTCCATGCTAATATCACGTATTATCTTAGAAATTAAATATTTTAATTGTTTTAACAAAAACAATTTGGCGCCACCCGGGAATAGCAATCCCTATGAATTAACAGGTAGGTTGTACTGGGAACATTGACAACGCTACGGACTCCAGTAGTGACGTCGATTTATGTAACGGCCAGTGTGAGGCAAACACACTACATTCACACTAATACACAAAATAAACAAGTGTGATACATTTTGACAGGTACGACCCAAGATTATTGTTACAATATGAATCTATCAACTCCATTAATTCTCTTCAATACTACTAACAATCACAAAAAATTTGAATATCTCATTAAAACATGAACTCACTTATCCTAACATTTGATTATACAGATCAATGTAATTCAATAAAACATTAGTAATACACATAAACAATAATATACTTGAAACTCCAACATCATCTATATGGCAGGTCTAAAATAATCTTTTTTTTTTTTCAAACAAAAATTTTAACTTACCAACATCTCTTTTCTTAATTTTCAGAAAAACAAAATATTTAATTCAATCAAGAAACAAAATGGCATCAATCAGTTACTAGAAACTGGTCTTGTCTCTAACATCAACCATCAGCTGATCTCCCTGGGTCAAGTCAACGACCTTGACATACATATGTTACACAGAGCTACATCATAAAATACATGAAACATCTTAGTACAACATAATAAAATAAGACATACAAAATTAACATGGTTATTCTTATCTTACAATAAACAATAAAATCTACATTTAAATTGACCAAAAATTACACATTCTATAGCTTTAATTATTTTCAACTTCTATTAAAATCTGTCACTTGTTTCAATTAATTCTATATTTTGACTATGACTTTCCTTCTTTAATATTTTCATTCTCAATTAGTTTGGGTGACTCAATTATTTATAACATTTCAACTTACAAATGGGTGATTAAAATATAATCTTACCCCCCTGCTGACTCTAACAATCACTAACGATTTTACCTAGTATGACACCCATCTATCAAAACATCTACCAACCATTCTCTACCTCTAACTTACTACTCAACTCATTTCGAATCATTCTACCCTTATAATAAAATACTCTCTATCCCTTTGTACTCAGGATGTGTGTTCCCTCATCTCACCACCGTGCTCCACATCTTGCCCTTCCTATTTACCCGGCAATCACTCCCTGAAAACCCACTACCACCCGCCACAACGTTTTACGTTGCGGACTCCTTATCACACCACCCCCTTACAAAATCACTATCACTAATTACTCTCCCATTACCTCCCTTTCATCTACAAAATATCACCTGGTTTATTACCCCAATATATCATTCTCCTTACTCTACATATTTTTCCCATAGCTACTGTGCCACTATTACCTCTCAACTCTCAAATTCTACATTACGTCTATTCACAATAATATTGTTCTCTCTAACACCCCTTTAAACTTAACTTGGACTGATTTATGTGTCCTAATGAAATAATAATCACCCAAATTCTATCATTTACTACACTTTACATTACAGTTACCATTGAAAAATCAAAATTATCTCAAACACATTTTACCATTTAATTCAAAATCTCTTAAACCACATTGAAAATCTATTATTTGAACATTAATTATTCAAACATTTAATTACATTGATAAAAAATCTGCAAACTATTTCTAAGTGACCTAGTACGTATATAACACCAGTAACCAGCTGATGTTCCTGGTCAGGTGAATGACCTTTCTCTGAATCTCTTTCAAGCAATTCTACTGTGTGAAAGACATAACTTATGCTTACAATCCTTACTCCCTAACATGATAAAATAATAACAATAACATATTAAACACAATATGATAAACATCTACGGCACCCCTTTCTCAAATCAAAACAAAATTATTTAGTCAGCTCGGTAGCGAGTCACCACCATTAAGTTACAAAATTTTAATTCGTTATTCCCCTGAGTAACCTCCTTTACCACACACACTATGACCCCCCCTGGACTGTGGCGTCCAGTTGCGTCCACAAGGACTGAAGTTTTGGAGGAATTTTGTCATCTCCTTGTCCTTGCTTCTGCGTTACATTTTTTTTAAAAGGGTCAGATACCATAATATCTGATTTTACATATTTATACACCCTTAATGCGGGTCTATCACCTTTTTTTTACTGTTCCTACATGAACAGAGTGATAGCCGCTGTTCCATAATTTGGTGATTCCCCTGAATTACCCCCCTATCAATTTCTAAATTCACCTTTACAATGATAACAGCTATGGCCAGTTAAGGCAGAACGTGATGCAATGAGCCCCGACCATAGCTGTCAAAGCTAAACCGTCAAAGCTAAACCAATTCCACGGTCAGGGTTCGGTGAGGCCGTGACCGCCCAAAAAGTTAAGGAATCAGAAGTAAAAGATATCTTTGTTTATGAATTAGTTACATTTAAATTTACAATTTACATTACATGACTTTTCTAGTCTTGGTTGTGTGTTTTAACCTCATACATTTCTTTCTTAACTTTCCCTACCTTGACCTTCATTAACATAAAATAGTAAGTACAACAAAATATTTACTTAGTCACTTAAACTAATCTATTCACATTTAACGTTGTTGTCATTACATGAAAATAAACAATTCACATTTAAGATTTACCAAAATTACACAATTTACAATTTTAATTTTATTTTCAAATTCTATTTACTCGTGACCTTGTTACATTTTATTATTACAAATCAACTATGAACTTCCATTCATCATTTTCACAGACGACACTAGTAAATTTTGTTTGAACACACTGCCTCACTAAGTATTTACTTACACGCCTAGGCAATGTTGGTACATGGTAAGGTACACCTTATCTATGCACCTTGAGTGTAAAAAATAATTTATCATGTACCTTAGGGGTCCCCCTCCCCTTTCAATAAGATGCTGAAATTTCTAGTCTATACCAATTTTGGTGGAACCGGACCATCGTCGTGTCACCACCCGAAGGAAGTTCCGCCAACCATGGTCCGCCTCCAATTGCTGAAACCCACGGCCAGGACTGGTAAGGTCGTGACCGCCCGAAAATGGGGGAGGAGCCCTTCTGAAACATTTTAACAACCATGTTATTCCACAAACTAAACATAATTTAACATTTATTTACTTATTAATTATTATCAAATTTAAATCTCATGAAATAATTTAAACCCATTAGAAAAATTTCTTTATACAACATTTAAATCAATCAAAAATAATTATTATCAAATTTAAATCTCATAAAATAATTTAAATTCATCATCAAAATTCAATGATATAACATTTTAAATCAACCAAAAATATTTAAACATCTCCAATTACTTTAATTCCATCAACTATTCAAGAACACAACATATTTCAATTCCTTTACTCCCAAAACAATTACAATTCATATATTATTAACTCTTTATTTATTTTGTCTGATAAAATATTATTATTGTTAAAATCAATTTCTACTACATACACATTGTTTACCTTACATACTTGTATTGTAACAATTTATTTACAAATTTTTGTCCCTATTTTTCTATTTACCACACTCATTTCCTAATTCAGCAAGCTCATAACCATAAATTAAAATATTTAAAATGTCCATTTATTGATTTCTTATCTAACCGCCATCGTTGTATAATAGTCTTATTTTTTTATAACACTTCTCATACTTACTCACACTCAATTTATTATTATTATTATAATAACCCATTAACTCTATGTCATTCATTGTACCATTATAATTTATAGGATTATTCCCTTTTATTATTTCATAAACCTTGTCAATATTAGTTATTTTTGTCCAGTCTCCATCAGTACTTTTGGTTAACATCAGGTAAGTTATTTTATCATTATATTCATTTACTATATCAATCACAACATCAGGTAAGTTATTATCATTTCCAACAGTATTATCAAAATATTCATCAATCTCTATTTCACAATGTAAGTTACTTTTTTTACCTCTCTCAATATCTAAAACCTGCACTAACCTTTCATAACCTCTATTAATCTCAAAAATCTCTATTTCTCTCTTTCTCTCATTACAACACCTCTCATAACCCCACTGAACTCTCCCATTCCACGCTGTAACCCCTCTTTCCTTTTATACCTTTTATATATAGAAAACAAACTTCTTTTTATTTCTCCTTTTTTTTTATTTATTCGTATATTTATTTATTTTTTTTTAAAAGAGAGGCCACTAGTTATTGAGGACTAGGCAAGAGCCTAGAGAAGCCAAAATTGTGCTGGGTCCAGTATGATGGGACTTGCAAATGAAACTCTGATCTTAAGATAACAATAACAGTATTTATTGTGTTCGGCTTTTGTACAATACATGCGCCCTTGGCAAGCAAGATAATTACGAGTAGTTTACAGTCAAAATAGCTCACTTCCAAAAACCCTCAATCATTATTGTAAGTCCATTATGCATATGCATCGCCAAATAGTTGAGTTTGAATATTAGTGGCGCATAAATAATAATAATAATAATGTGCAATGGCGCACAGTCTCGACCCTCCCCGTAATTACACAAATCCTAACATGATATAAAAATATATATATATATATATATGTATGCATAATCAAGTCTAATACTGTAACAATCACATAAGGCATAACACACAACAAATAATTGACATAGAAACACATTTACATATACATAGCACATCACATGTTCACCTGGTTAGCAGCGTATATTTTGTCATCATACACCCTCAACCCTCCCTTATTCTGACCAAGTATCCGGCCCACCTTAACTTCCAATTAAAAAAAACTAAACCCCAAAACTTCAATTAGTACATCCCCAAGGAGTAGAGTAGACATGCCCCAAAATTATAAGTATATGCACAGCCAAAGTCATTTGGCTAAATCGCCCGAACGGCGCACGAATGCCACGCAAAAAATTAATTATCAATTTCGGATCTCAATAATGATAATGATAATAAGTGCCATCACGAGGTCAACATGGATGCCCGGTTGCCTAACTGCATTTCTCATTTCTTTTATTTTCCTGACAAAATTTAACAAATAGTGGAACGTAACCACCCATAAATACTCATAACTGATACTGATTAGTCTTGTATTCTTTAACATTAATTAACTGGTATTGTGAGCAATAAAAGGTTAACAGTTACAAAATTAAACTACGGCAATATATAAACTGTGACAATATTTAAACTGGCTATGGCAAAATTTAAGGTTTACAAAATTAGCTGAACAGAATGGAATTTCGCCAAACAGAATCTATGTAATGAAGGCACTAAAACATGCTTACAGTGTTCATAAAAAAACTTGACTTCAGGCATGGTCATGCGTCCGGACGAGATCCAGCAAAATGTGACATGATACAGTCCTGCAGTGAACGGCCCCTACGGGAGTCGTCCACTTGTTAAAACACCTCCCCGATCTTAATTAATAGCCCAAAACTCCAACCCAATTAACAAAATACTTGATCATCAAATTTGCAACTGGCACAGATACATCCGCACATACGCCCGCTCAACCCAGAAATAATTTAGTGCCGACCCCTTTTACAGAAAACTCAGCTCAACCCGGGTGCTGCATGACCCTGGCCGAGTTTACAATTCTCAGCATGAGACAGACATTAGTATTTATATATGAGGCGTAAGCCTTACAAAAAATTACAAAGTCACGTATAACCCCCATTGTCCGGAACTAATTCTCCAAACTGGAGCGTCTGCACAAGTGTCTCAAAAGAGTTTATCGGCCACAACATTTTGGTTTAATAAGCTTAAATGTCACCTGGTTAGCAGCATGTGGTAGAGGGTCCGGTTGAGTGTGTGTCCGTCCATCCCGGCTGACAGCTGACGGAAGTGTTTGAATCTATATCATTGGAGGCAGGTGTTCGGCCATCCTCTGGAGCGAGACAGATTCCCGTCTACATCGGAAACCCTGCACTATTATATCTGTGATTACTTACAGGCTTAATAAACCACACTACCACATTTACCAGCTGACATTGCATGGCATGCCCAGTTTATAATTCCGAAAATTCACTAAGTATAGAACCCCATTGAATCTAATAAATCGCTTCGAAATAACCCTTTTAAATATTCTAATATATAATATATCCAAATATAGTCATTCCATAATAATAATCATTTCAATTAATAGTTATGCACAAGTTTTCATGAAGCACTTAACTCCCCCTGACAGGAATTAGCAAACTTTAACAAGCACATGTACAATGATTTCAGAAAAATAACTGACTTACGCCCCATTCTGGTTTAATGAATTGAGTATTATTATTACTACATTATTATAACACATTATTATATTATTACTACTAATATCTGTTAACCAGCGTTAAGATTGAAACTTACATAAAACGAATTTAACCTGTTGTCCGCCACGTGGTGATAATTACTGCAATATCTATCGCAACGCATCCTCGTTAATATTAAGCAAATACAATTTATTTTTATGAATAAATAAGTTACATATGTTAACACACTTACCGGTAGGTCGCGTAGACTTCTACTTATCCATAGGAGCAGCTAGAAGACGAAAACCTTTACATTGACTCTGTCAGCCGGATACAGACACGGCTATGCTGAATGCCCAAATTGAACTGACGAAAGCAGACACTGAAAAAACGGTACAAAACATCGGGCCTAGAGCGCGCGCGGATCGGCCGGGAGGCAGATAATTCATAACGACAAAGTCCAATAATACGTACGTACATTCTTACGTACACCCACGTTAATAAATACGTAATTTAGTAGTTCAACCATCGGAAAAAAAAAACACCGCCGCGTTTTCCTTAAAACACGGCACACCCCCACCCCAAAAGGGCAACTTGGTTGCCTCACAGTTAAACGCAGGGAGGGTACCCTGCAGTGTACCCCACTTCCCAAAACAAGCCAGTGGTCTTCGTGATTATGTCGGCCCAGCAGTACTTGCTCTCAGTAGAACAGACATCCCCAAGCGACCCTCTCCGCCATGCCAACCCCACGGGACCGCCCCAACACGTCACCCTCTCCGGTGACCATCACCTACTCCCACCGGTCCCACTCACATACCCGTCCTAAGACCAAACAAGGTATCTCCCACCTTGGTATGTGAGTGACCGCACTACTTCTCGTTCGTCTCTTGGACCGACCAGCCACATGCACCCACAAGGCATCTCCATCCTTGCCATATGGCAGGCCCACATCCCTACACAAGGGCGGACGGCCCCGCTTAGCCAGACAGAGAGGACCGCACCAAGGGCACGCGAACATTAATCCTAACTCTTACTTCACATTTGATTACACCGTAACTAGCAGGGGGGTTTACTTCACCACAGCACCATCGATACACCATATATATATATATATATATATATATATATATATATATATACACCACCTAGTTTTAACTCAAAATAAACACCATGGTAAACAACCGGGGAATGCGGCATGGCTCGGACCCTACAATGAACAACATCAACATCAACAACCATTAACAACCAACAACAGCAAACCATCACTCCATCTAACCTCTCCAGACAGGGGAAACTGACGATCTCAAAGACCACGATCTATCTAAGGGCACTTTCCAACTCTCTAACTTTCTCCAGGATAACCTTCCAGAACAGGGGAAACCGACAATCTCGAGGACCATATTCTAAACACTTCCGGCAAGTCTCTCTAACTCCTTATCGATAAGTTTTTTTTTTTTTTACTAAAGGGGAGGGGTAGGAAAATTGGGAAGATGAAACGGGGCAAGGATCATTAAAGGTTCAATAGCTAGGAGTAAGGGTAAGGAAATGGTTCCCTCCGAAAAGGAGAATGATTGGAGAAAACCAAGGCTCGCGTGGGCAGAGGCGCAACCCTGAAGTAGACGAACACCACTGGGATTGTGGGGAACATCTACCCGCTACCCGTTAACCTCTTCTTCTTACCTTTTCTACAATTTTCCCTTTTTCATCCCCATAATCCGAATCAACCTCGTGACACTGCACCTCCTCATCATCTTCCAGTTGCTCCTCTGATCCATCTTCAACTGCATCTTCCCTCAGCTCCTCACCAAATTCTTCATCTCACTCATCGCCAGCTCCTTCACGAACTTCTTGACTAACCCCTTCTCCGATCTCGTTAACATCCTCCTTTTCATCAACACGTTCCTCATCAACATCATCACCATCACATCCACTTCCACCATCAGAACACTTCACATCTTCATCCTCTAGTTGCTCACCTGGTCCGCATGAAACTTCTCTCCATTCCTCGGAATCCTCAACACTACTTACAGAAGGCGTCTGCACCTCTTCACATGCTACATCACTCTCACTCACACACTCCACGACGCTGCCACCAAATTTCTCCCCAACTTCTACCTCATCTACTTCTACCACACTTGCGGCATGAACATCCCCTTGTCCATCCACAACTCCAGAAACACTTGCAGCCTGGACATCCCTGTGTCCATCCGCAACCCCAGACTCTACAGTCTCCCTAACACCTACAACTATATTCACCTGCGCAGCATCTGCAGAACGCTCTTCTGCCTCTTCTGTCGATTCCACTCCTTCACCACTTTCAGCAACTACAACATCCTCAACATTTTCCACCCTGGAATCCAGCTGTCCAGGTTCATGTGCAATGACTAAATTAATTTCTACTGGCGATGGTAAAGCTACACCATCAAGTGACTTCTCATATCCCGGCATAGGCAATGTTGATGTTACAGGCTCTGGATCCCTCACGAACCGAGATGGAAATACCGGAACAAATTCTGCGGCCTCTGGATTCAACCATGATGTCCTCTTTGAGTCCGGTAATTCAGTATCAACAGACGTTTTCTTGTCGTCTTGTATTGATCCCACAAAGTAATTCCGCTCCTCCACTTCTGCTTCACCTTCTTCATCCACTACTCTCTTAGGCACTGGTAATTCCTCTGGAACCCTTAAAGTCTCACTTTTCTCCAAATAAGAATAACGCCTTGGTACAGGCTCCCTACTTGCCGATGGTTGTTCCCTAACATAATTTCTTCTTCCCCTGTTAATTTCGTATTTCTTTGTTTTCTGTGCTGTAGCTGTTGTTCCCGTATTCTCACTTGCCACCCCCTTGTAGCCTCCATTACTTCCGGAATATTCAGGCTTTCTGACAGTCTCTTGTGTTCTCCTCCAACCACCATGTTTGTCCTTTTTAGCTCTTCCTGATGAACCGCTGGAGTATTGGACATCTGTAGCATCTCTTCCCCGGGACTCGTCAACCTCCTGGATTGTTCTTGAAACCACACACAGCCGTTCAAGGTCCGCAAAACAACGTGGACGGTCCGCAAATACCAAACGAGATCTCTCTTGGGGAGTCAGTCCTTCCAGAATCGCTTGTACAACTTCTGTCTCGGGCAACCCCAACCTTAACACCCGGGCAGCTTTCCGTATATCGTGCACGAAGTCCCCTAACGCCTCTCCGTTGGCCTGTAGGCGATAGAATTTTTCAAACTTAAGCTGGGCACGTCGTCAAATGGGTAGGAAGAAGTTCAACACCTCCCCATGGAAAGCATCAACACTGCCACCCCGACGCAGAGTGTTGGTGACCAGCTCAGCCAACGTACCCCGGCAATACGGGTATATAAGAGACAAGACCTCCCCATCGGACACCCCCGGGAAATCTGCCACCTGCAGGACCAGGTCCAAGAAAACCAGCAGCTGGTCCTCATCAAATCCATTCACCACCGGAAATTTCTGGAGAACTCCTGAAAGAGGGTGGGGCAATTTCTGATAGCATACCGCCGCCAGAATTGCACAATTCAAAACAAACAATAATAACACAAATCCCCACTAAACACCTAACACAAACATGACCTACAAAAAGGAAAAACTTGAGTACTGTTCTTCCATCAAGTGGATCTCCGGGTTTCCTAGCGCTGCGAAAACTTGACCCGCTCCAGAACTAACTCCCCGTCAGTTGCCAGACTCGAAAGAAGAAACGACATCAGACACTAACACCAACATACAATCCACACCACCAAACACTAACCACAACATATGACATTACAACTAAGACCTTATCACAATTGCAGTCGGACGGTACCGACTTCCAGTCGGGCCATACCACATCCCGCTAACCGCACGCGCTATTACCTTCATACAATAAACAAGGGAGCCCATTCCCCACGCGATCTCCAGAACAAACAACAACAAAAAACCCAACTACAACACATGCCCATGGCGGCATCAGGTTTACAATTCAAAACACCTAACAACAATTCCTACATAGTACATATATATACCTACATAGGATGTCAACCCTGCCATTGCATCTATCTATTATCATTTTAAAATATTTTCAAATATTATTGTTTTTTCCAAATTATTCCTGAGTTTGCAAGCCCCATCACACCAAAGGACCCAAGGGTTCAACCCTAGAATGAACCACGCTCTGCTACCATTTGTAACCCCTCTTTCCTTTTATACCTTTTATATATAGAAAACAAACTTCTTTTTATTTCTCCTTTTTTTTTTATTTATTCGTATATTTATTTATTTTTTTTTAAAAGAGAGGCCACTAGTTATTGAGGACTAGGCAAGAGCCTAGAGAAGCCAAAATTGTGCTGGGTCCAGTATGATGGGACTTGCAAATGAAACTCTGATCTTAAGATAACAATAACAGTATTTATTGTGTTCGGCTTTTGTACAATACGTGCGCCCTTGGCAAGCAAGATAATTACGAGTAGTTTACAGTCAAAATAGCTCACTTCCAAAAACCCTCAATCATTATTATAAGTCCATTATGCATATGCATCGCCAAATAGTTGAGTTTGAATATTAGTGGCGCATAAATAATAATAATAATAATGTGCAATGGCGCACAGTCTCGACCCTCCCCGTAATTACACAAATCCTAACATGATATAAAAATATATATATATATATATGTATGCATAATCAAGTCTAATACTGTAACAATCACATAAGGCATAACACACAACAAATAATTGACATAGAAACACATTTACATATACATAGCACATCACATGTTCACCTGGTTAGCAGCGTATATTTTGTCATCATACACCCTCAACCCTCCCTTATTCTGACCAAGTATCCGGCCCACCTTAACTTCCAATTAAAAAAAACTAAACCCCAAAACTTCAATTAGTACATCCCCAAGGAGTAGAGTAGACATGCCCCAAAATTATAAGTATATGCACAGCCAAAGTCATTTGGCTAAATCGCCCGAACGGCGCACGAATGCCACGCAAAAAATTAATTATCAATTTCGGATCTCAATAATGATAATGATAATAAGTGCCATCACGAGGTCAACATGGATGCCCGGTTGCCTAACTGCATTTCTCATTTCTTTTATTTTCCTGACAAAATTTAACAAATAGTGGAACGTAACCACCCATAAATACTCATAACTGATACTGATTAGTCTTGTATTCTTTAACATTAATTAACTGGTATTGTGAGCAATAAAAGGTTAACAGTTACAAAATTTAAACTACGGCAATATATAAACTGTGACAATATTTAAACTGGCTATGGCAAAATTTAAGGTTTACAAAATTAGCTGAACAGTAGAATGGAATTTCGCCAAACAGAATCTATGTAATGAAGGCACTAAAACATGCTTACAGTGTTCATAAAAAAACTTGACTTCAGGCATGGTCATGCGTCCGGACGAGATCCAGCAAAATGTGACATGATACAGTCCTGCAGTGAACGGCCCCTACGGGAGTCGTCCACTTGTTAAAACACCTCCCCGATCTTAATTAATAGCCCAAAACTCCAACCCAATTAACAAAATACTTGATCATCAAATTTGCAACTGGCACAGATACATCCGCACATACGCCCGCTCAACCCAGAAATAATTTAGTGCCGACCCCTTTTACAGAAAACTCAGCTCAACCCGGGTGCTGCATGACCCTGGCCGAGTTTACAATTCTCAGCATGAGACAGACATTAGTATTTATATATGAGGCGTAAGCCTTACAAAAAATTACAAAGTCACGTATAACCCCCATTGTCCGGAACTAATTCTCCAAACTGGAGCGTCTGCACAAGTGTCTCAAAAGAGTTTATCGGCCACAACATTTTGGTTTAATAAGCTTAAATGTCACCTGGTTAGCAGCATGTGGTAGAGGGTCCGGTTGAGTGTGTGTCCGTCCATCCCGGCTGACAGCTGACGGAAGTGTTTGAATCTATATCATTGGAGGCAGGTGTTCGGCCATCCTCTGGAGCGAGACAGATTCCCGTCTACATCGGAAACCCTGCACTATTATATCTGTGATTACTTACAGGCTTAATAAACCACACTACCACATTTACCAGCTGACATTGCATGGCATGCCCAGTTTATAATTCCGAAAATTCACTAAGTATAGAACCCCATTGAATCTAATAAATCGCTTCGAAATAACCCTTTTAAATATTCTAATATATAATATATCCAAATATAGTCATTCCATAATAATAATCATTTCAATTAATAGTTATGCACAAGTTTTCATGAAGCACTTAACTCCCCCTGACAGGAATTAGCAAACTTTAACAAGCCCATGATGTACAATGATTTCAGAAAAATAACTGACTTACGCCCCATTCTGGTTTAATGAATTGAGTATTATTATTACTACATTATTATAACACATTATTATATTATTACTACTAATATCTGTTAACCAGCGTTAAGATTGAAACTTACATAAAACGAATTTAACCTGTTGTCCGCCACGTGGTGATAATTACTGCAATATCTATCGCAACGCATCCTCGTTAATATTAAGCAAATACAATTTATTTTTATGAATAAATAAGTTACATATGTTAACACACTTACCGGTAGGTCGCGTAGACTTCTACTTATCCATAGGAGCAGCTAGAAGACGAAAACCTTTACATTGACTCTGTCAGCCGGATACAGACACGGCTATGCTGAATGCCCAAATTGAACTGACGAAAGCAGACACTGAAAAAACGGTACAAAACATCGGGCCTAGAGCGCGCGCGGATCGGCCGGGAGGCAGATAATTCATAACGACAAAGTCCAATAATACGTACGTACATTCTTACGTACACCCACGTTAATAAATACGTAATTTAGTAGTTCAACCATCGGAAAAAAAAACACTGCCGTGTTTTTCTTAAAACACGGCACAGTGCAAAGGGCACCACTAAATACTTATTACCTCTAATACCAGGTAAATCACAAAAAACTAAGGGACCATCCGAAGACACCTCGTCTTCCACACCACCACCGGAGGAAACTCTGTCCTCATAAAACCACTGTGAACACCCTGTTTCACCATCAACTAAGGGAAAACTTGCCCTTTGCACCTCTAAACTTCCATCACACACACTCCCCATTTCTTCCACACTTTCTCTACTCATAACCTTGCTCTCTAACACCACGTTTTCACTTTCACCACTGTTATCACTCGTTAACCCATTACTATAATTATCGCTATTATTCACCTTGTCTACCGCCACCTGTTTTGCATCTAAACTACTACCACCGTTAATACATGTCTCTCCGTTATTTTCACTTATTTTGCTCTTACCTGTATTTATTCCCCACACTCCCGTTCTCTCGATATCTGTTCTAATTTGTTAAAGCTATTTTTAAATATTTCATTGCTACTTTCTAAATGCTTATTGATCTCATTAATATGGTTTTTCAACTCACTGAAATTGCTTTCGCATTTCACTTTTTGTTCATGTATTTCGCTTTTCAACTCATCAAATTTGTTATTCTGTACATTAAATTTTTTATTAAAATTATTATTCTGCTCGTCAAATTTGCAATTCATTTTATCGAATTGATCTAATAAAATACTCATCATGTCATTATCAAATTTGCTATTACCTTTTGTTGAGGTTGGAGTTAACTGGACTCCTGAATCCTCTGTGATATTTGTTTTATCTGTAACACTTATATTCATCTATTTTTCGTCTTGCCCTACATTGGGTGTTGAATGTACTTCGGGGCTGTTTATAACAGCTGATTCGTCAAAATTAACTATTTCACTTACAATACTTTCACCATTTCCTGCCATTTTTATAAATTTACTGATTTAACTTTGTTTACATAAAAACATCTACCACTTAACTCTTAACACTTGAACATTGATGTATCATTTTATGTATGCTACGTAATTTTTACGTATTGTTACTTAACCTCTAACTCACAAATCTTGCACTTTTTTTTCTATTACCAAAAAACCGCCTACTATCACCACCTATTTCGTACTTGAAATTAGGCCTAAACCCATATGAATTAATTCTTCTGAGTTATCCTGGCAGGGTCGCCAATTGTTACTTTCTATTCTTTTTACTTACCACGTACTTACCGCCATCCTGACTTACCACTCACAGAAGTTTCCAAACTATTTGTAGGTCGCCACGATAATTTGTGGTTATATATCAAAACCTTGAAAACTTTTTTTAATTGCCAGGTTCGTTAGGCGAAATTTTCTATACAGGATAGGTGATGTTAGTGTGGCATACTCATAACTTTCATCAAACTCTTTACTTCAGGTTATACTTTAAAAACATTCTGTTAAAATTACATTGATTTTACTTCTTTCTCTATTTTTGTTTAATCATGGAACTGTCAAATAATGGTATAGCATTTTACTTTTTCTTTTTCTAATATCAAAACATAATAAAAAATCTACATGAAAAGAAATACTTTAACTAACTTATTCTAATTTTTTATGAGACGACCCAGTTTGCCATGCTCACACATTCACACTGCCCAAATTCCCCATAATTTAGTTAGAATCCCTCTTTTTAAAAAAAATATGACATAATTAATGTTAGTCGAGGATTACCCAACCAGCGTCTTTCCTCTTGTCGTCATGCGTCGTGTACTGAGTATATGTCCGAAAGTTTTCCCTTTTCACTTCACCACATTTAATTTAGATTTGTTCACTGTCTACATTCTGAGATGTTGATTCTTTTTTTTTTTTAATAACTGGTTAATACTTTATACAAAAAATAGAAATTTGGAAGTGTGCGACTTCTTAACGTTCCCGGACGGAAAAACCGGAGTTATTTCAACTGGGGGCCAGCGTCACCAGCCAATCTCCCACCATCGAGTTGCTGGATAGGAAAAACAATGCCTGCTCCTGTTAAAATGTTCGTCACTGTTCAGATAACATAGGTTACTCACGTGTGTCAGGCGTTGACGAAATCTTGAAGCCACTGGTTATGTCACTCAATGGGCGTATTCTTAATTGTACTTCCATCCGCTAACTCGCACATGGCAAACAAATCGCACAAATTAGCCATGTTGGCCGAGGTGTCTAAGCTTCGTTTGTGCACCCCGCTAGTGTTTGCGCGTTTGAGTGCGTCACACCGGACAGAAGTTCTTGGAATTCAATTGCGTTGGCAAACACACATCGCATTCCAACGCCCCAACTTCACATCACTGTTCCTTTGTTCGACGACAATTTTATTCAACATGTGACTGGCCACACAGATGGGAAACAAATTTATGATTTTTAATAAAATAAAAACTCCTCTTTTTAGCCCCGTTACAATTTTTTATTTTCTTATTCAGTGTTTCATCATCGGTATGTTTACTCCCTAACATTCCCTAACATGTGAGTTGGAACAGTTCAGAGTGGCACACTTCGGCTACATTCTCTGCTGATCAATAATCCACTTAGCTGAGCTCAGAGGAATTATCATCTCTGCTCAAATATAAGACTGATGGAATTTCTCTACATCCAGTCATAAAAATTAAAAATCATTAAAAGTAGTCTCTTTCGACTAATAATAAACATCCTTGGATTCTTCACTTCATAATGTTTTAAATTAATTAATACTTTTACACACTTGATTCTTCTTCTCTATCAAAGCTCATTCCATATTATGTGGCTTACGTATAGGGTATAATATACATTTCATCCTTTCTTTGCACTCTTTTCTTTGTTTGTTGTTGGTATAATCTGTCTCTTGTTTACATAGTAATTAGCAATTATATAGTTTTTTTTCATTTGGTATTCAATGAGTCATTCTATTGCCCATGGCATAACATTAATTCCTTCTTCTATTAATTGTCACTATAATAGTGGTTATTATAACAATATTATCATTATGGTAACAGGTTTTCGGTTTCTGCTCTTAATACTTGGTTCTTATTTAGTTGGTTCTTTTCCTTGTTGCTTCTTCATCAGATCATTTTCATTGTGAGTTTAATTAAATTATTTTGGTTAAATTATAACAATATTCTGGTCTCCTCTTCCTTTCTTCATTTAATAGTTCTGTATCATTTTTGTCTTAAATTATCTCATTTACATAGTTTATAATAGTTGTTACTGTTATCATATGGTCACTATTACAATACAAGCTGTATTATAGTATTTACAGCTGTGATAGTTTATGAGGGTTTTTTTCTTTTTCAACACTGGTTCTTATGAATACTTGCTACACTTTCTTCTTATGACACTTTTAACATTCATGGATATGTTTTTCTTGTAACATCAATTTACTCAATCAATTGATATAGGTTTTTCTCATTATCTACTGGAACATGTTCTTATTTGCTTTGTCCTTGGAGAGTTAAGAAAGTTTACATATTTTTACTCCATTTTTCTCAAATTCTTCTATGTAAGAGTTGTAGCATGACAGATTATCCACTTAATAAACAATGAAATATGATCATAAATAAATATCAATTCAAATAACTGTCAAAGTAAAATCCAAATGAAAACAAATAAGTATCACAGTAAAATACAATAATAACTTGAAGAAGTAAAAATACAGAAAAAGCAACTATGCAACAAATATGTGTAAAGAAAAATAAACCCCAAAAAATTAAAATAAATTAAGGAAAATACCCAGGTAGGATAGGAGTAAGTAAGGAAGATACCCAGAACAAGCCAACGTACATAATAACTATATGGTAATGAAGAAACAAAGAATAAATAAGGAAAATACCTAGAACAAACCAAAATACCTAATAAACAGGAAAGAGTTTGAAGATACAAGATAGTAGGAGGAGAAGAGTACAACAAATACTCAAATGAAACCCAGCAAGGAGAAAACAAAAACCCCAGAGGAAATTAAATGTCACAAATGAAAGTATAACACCCAAAAACAGAAATAATGTAAAATAAATGTAAACAAAAGTGTTTAGAGTTATAAGTGAAAGTGCACCCATAAAAGTTATCATATAATGAATAAAAACACATCTTAACAGTCCTCTATAAATAAAATTCTTGATAGTATAAAACTATAAAACTGATTTGTGATAGTATCAAGAATTAACAGGGGACAAGTGCAAGTTATTATATTATAGTAAATAAACTTCAAGAAAGTGCATTAAATGCTTAAACTTAATAAATATGTACCTTTAAACAACTTTAAAGTTTCAATTTCACTTCATGAATACTATTTAATAGAATAGTATTATGAGAGTCAAAGACTAATGTTTCTAATAAAGTGCCACTCTTTATCTAATAACATTCACTGAAATGAGTAAGATAAATATGGAGCAGGGAGTTAATAAGTACAGTGACAAGGGATACATCCCTAAAATAAAATAAAAACAGATAAGACTGCACACAAGTAATTTTAAGAAAGGTTTAAAAATGAAGAAACAAATGTGTTATATTTCTAGTTAAATCAATGAACTATATACATAAATGTTGAAATAGAGAGTAATGTTCTAATATTCTAAATGTTTATTATGTTTAATAGTTTTAATCAAGAATGAAATGTCTGAGTGTGGATACCATTCTTTTATTATAAAATGTTAATTATGAGTTACTAGAAATAATCAAGACTAGAATGTCTGAGATTAAATACCATGTTTTTCATGTCAAATAATTGTTATGTATTATTAGTTAGAATTCAATACTAAATGTTCTAGTAGTAAAGTAAGGAATTGTTAAGTAACATTATATTAGAATAGAAGGTCAGAAAGGGTATAAACAAGCTGTATTATTAAAAAACTTTGTATGTAAAACCAGATAAAAAATAGGCCAAATGGTAAATCTAAACTACCTTATAATTGATGAATCAAGTCCAGTAAACTAGTTAAACTGATGAAATTTATGTAAGGTAAATCAGTCACAGAATAATATAATATAAATTATACTTTAAAAAGATATTGTAAAAAGATAGGAAGAATTATTAGAAAAAATGCAAATGTAATAACTGAAAATTCAGAGTGGGGAGTCATAAATTATTGAATAATATTTAAAAGGATAACCATTTAATAAAATTACAAGAAATTAAGGGAAGATAAACATTTTATGTCAATCTGAGATTTAGTACAATCATAAATATAACATATAAAATGGCAAACATTTGGGGAAGAACAGGAAGTAAATTTTAAAGCCTACTTTTTCAAAATGAAAGAAACATAGCATTTTAAATAAAAAACTTTGTAAAACTATCTTATTTGGTTTCAAATCAAACAGAATGAACTAAAGAAAAAGATTATGTATTTAGTATTTCATAAAATTAAATAATAGCAAAAAAATATTCGGTAATATAATGTAAGTTTTCCGAATTTAGCGGAAGCCAAACGGATTTAAAACAATGTATTGCTAATATTAAATTGGCTAAGACTTTGTCAGGAGACGAAGGAAATGAGAACAGTTAATTATTGGACCTTGTCGAGCACACTTGGACGAGATTTTTGCTCATATTAACCTATATAGCAGACAAATATGGCGATCGGTCTGTAAGCCTAGTCTACAGTGAAAAATCGTAAATGACAAAATTTTGAACTTAAACCTTAAACTCAGTGAGAACATTTAATACCACAATTAAAATAAAGTATACGGAACAGTAAATGAGTGAAATAATAAATTAAACCCTCTACAATAAATAATTCTTAATAACGAGATGAGAAGTGCAAGTTTCAACCTTATTGAACAAAGTAAATTAAACATTATCACACATATTTAATCGAAGTGAATCACAAGACACTGAACCAGAACCATTCTACTAACACCAGAAGGAATAATCACAACTGCGGAAACAAGGAAACATTGAACAGGCACCATTTATTGGAAGAAATTTTCATCGAGCTGACTACGGTTTAACATATGCAGTCCGGGAGCCGCCATCTTGACTCCCACAATTCAAAGCGAGCTTTACCAACATACTCATACAGTCTTCAATGGTTCGAAGACTGTATATATATATATATATATATATATTATAACATTGACAAACCCTGATCACATTTGATATAAAAAAGTATGTAAAAAATGCCAAGAAACAATATATTTTGATAGATAAATGATAACGAGAATGAAAGTAGTAAATATAATCAATAGTGTAGGAGGAAGAATACAACCAAAGGTGGTCACAAAACAAGAAAATACGAACTAGACTGACAGACAACTGACATTGACCCAACCCCAGAGATTGGCCAGATATTAACCAAAGTAAAGCGAGACAAGAAGACAGTGAAGAAAAAGGGAAAAGAAAATAAAAAAATTACATGGCCATAACAAGTAACTAACAAGATGGTTTTAAAAGAGCATAATTTTTTATTATTGTTAATAATTTATGTTTAAATTTTTATTAGTGGTAACTTGTAAATGACAGTATCTCAGCAATTGTTATACATAAAAAACCATGTGTAGATATGATTGTATGTATATCCTTATCTATAGGAGATGTGTCAGCTGTTATGTTTAAAATTACACTCATACAGACAGGGAATAGAAATGTGTGCGTGGTTCAATCAGAGAACAAATTGTATAGTCTACTATATACTTTGGAACTTTTACTAAGATTATTTCAGCAGTATGTATATTATTTCAGCATTATGTGTTTGAAAGTATAAGGTTTTGGAGAGTTTATTTATTCGCTAATATTATGGCTGTTGCTACAGATGTAGTATGTTTCAATTAACACAATATATTTTAACATTATTAAATTGTTGTTATTATTACTAATTATGACATTTCAGACCAATTTTTATCACTTTAATGACAATATATACAAAGTTATGTTTTGTTTGAAAGATGTATTTACAATACCATGTTGTTTGCATATTATAAAATGATATGTGACAGTCTGAAGTTAACAAAAGAGACATGAACTCATTAGATACAAAAACTTTGTAATAATAGTGAGATCGTGAGAAATATAAGGGTAATTAGAGATAGGTAGGGAGTGACAAATTTGAACAGTGAAGTGATAAGTGTAATAAAATAAACAGCATATAATCTTAAGAAAAAAGAGTGAAACAAGTGTGACAAACCCAAAATATAAGCACATGTTAAATGAGCAATTAAGTTAAGTATATTAGACTGAAAGACACAGAATAAGTGTGAATGTAAAAAACAGAAAAAATATTATCTCAGTATAAAAATCACCAGGGTGATTACTGTTATAAAAGAGATGATGTAGATATAACACTCACCAAATTTGTTCATTTGTTAATTTAAAGAAAGAAGTTATTGGCTTAATGTTTAAGGCAATAATTACCAGAAGAAATAGTTTTACAGTAATATGTTAGTATGTTTTAAGTAAGTAAGGAATTTATAAAGAAAATAATAGCAATACCTTTATAAGAAATAATAGGCAAATTATATTAATTATGTGTAACGAAAGGGAACATGGCAGAATTATATTAAAACTTAGAAATAAGTAAATTATGTATTAGCATAGTATTATCCATTTTGGACTAAAACATTAATGCATAACTTAGACCAATCTTGTAAGATATCAAACTAATCTTTGAAAGAAAATAGAAACATCTACGTAAAGATTACAACCATTGAAATTATCCCCAAGTAAATATAGCCATTATAAAATATTTATTCAAATTAAACAAAAAGTCAAAGTTTGATAACAATGGGTTTATTTTGAGATCGACCAGGTAGAATAATTACGTTACCATGGAAACTGTGGAGTAACAAGCCAAAAATACCGTTAGATTTTTACTGAATGTATGACGCTTTAATGGTATAGACGCTAATTTTCGTGTGACCAAAATTGTCCATTAAAACATAGCAAATATCAGGAAAAGTTATTAATAAGTGTATACCAAGACATAAGATAAAGACTGGAGCCATATTATTGAAGTTGAGGCCAAATTAACGAAAAAAGAAAATAAATTACTACCAGTTAAACTGAAAAAGATGCCTGATGTCCTGAACCCAGCAAATTAAAGAAGATTATAGTATAACCCATGAATAACAGATCGTATGAATTCGCCATAACTACGGAAGTGATAAGTACCTCTTAAATTACCCGAAGTATATAAATAAACTCACGTTAATTATCTCACTAAAGGTCGAAATCTCACTGAACTGAAATTCATTACTTTCAAAGATTAAAAAGAAATTTAAGTCACTGACAATTTATAAACTAACCAATATAAACTGTTGTTAATGATCCATAACTTGTAAACACTTTTACTACACTGCGCTAAACAAAATATACCTACACAATATGTTAGTTAAGTTTACTTGATGTAAAGGTGTGTATTTTTATTGTTTTTAAAATATTTGTAATCCTTTGAACGTAACCTCAAGAACCTATGACAAATCGACATTAATAACTTGTATACAATTTTTCAACAGACGCCATCATTAAACGTCTGGTATCAATTCAAATATCGATTGTCAAACCCTGTAATTGTCTCATATAAATAACCGGAGCATTTGTATTAGAATAATTTGTATTAAATGAATAATAATCACTAATAAAAAATGTGTAAGTATTGAGTGTAACCACGGTGTTATAATTTCATTAGGAGGTGCACAATATTTTATGTACATTTTAGCAGATGACTGACGATTTACACAGCCCACGCATCGAACGGCTGTGTGCTACAGTGGGCCTAGCTGGCGGATATATTTGAATTATTCAAACCGCCTGAGCTGCGCTGGTCATACGCCCTTGAATTTTCTTTTAATTGTTTTAAGAAAACAATTTGGCGCCACCGGGACTTTCTCACCCCTAGTGAACATCAAGACCTGGTTATTCGTACGTTCGCAACGAACGAAATCTACAGAAGTTGCACGCCTTCGAACTACGGATCGAGAAGACACATACACTCATTACACACAAATTGTACATTATCCACATTTTGCAGAATAAAACGGTAGCAGTATTAACGACAATAGTACAAATTGGCGCGCCAACTAGTGGAGCTAGAGTAATAAAGAAATTATACAAATAAACCCTATAAATTCTAGCGGCGATTACGAAAGATTACAAAATGCACACCAGAGGAGTATCGAAAAAATTGGCAAAGGAGAAGGAGATGGAAGAAAACAGAGGGGAAGAAGAGGAAGGAACACCGATTGAAGAAGTGGAGACAGTAATAACCACAACAGAACCAAGCCAAGACGAAGAAATGGAAACACAGGCTGGAGATAGGGGGGAAGCCACAGGAGGAATGGATTTACAAAAATTGTGGGAATTGATTAACCAAAATTTTAAGAAACAAGAGGAGAAATTAGACAAGAACGAGGAGAATCTGAAACAGATGAAGAAAGAAACCAATGACCATTGGAAACAGATCAACGAAAAAATAGTGAGTACTAAGGAAGAATTGAGGAAAACAGTCAACCAAAATAATGAAACACTACAACAACGATTGCTGGAGGAAATTCAGCAAAGAAACGAAGAATTAAAGGAAGAATTGAAGGAACAGCTGAAGAAGGACCACGAGAAAAATAAAGAAGAAATGAAGCTGCAGATGGCACACCAATTAATGGAGTACCGAGAAGAAGCAAAACAGCAGGTTACGGAAATCAACGACAAATTAGAGGAAACGTTGGAGAAGCTAGAGAAGACCAACGAAAATGTTTCTGGAGTCCGCAAGGAAGTACTCGATAAAATGAACCGTCTCGAAGGAGAAAATAAGAGAAGAATTGAGGAAGGTCATGAAGAAACAGTCAGAAGATGTACCCAGATAGACCAGGACATACACCAAGTCCGGGAAGAAAACCAGAAAGAGGTAGCAGCT
The DNA here is from genome assembly GCA_034769895.1 of Magicicada septendecula. NCBI lineage: Eukaryota > Metazoa > Arthropoda > Insecta > Hemiptera > Cicadidae > Magicicada > Magicicada septendecula. The sequence goes on from CM068367.1 coordinate 1,057,133,364, forward strand.
GTACGGACAGACTTGGGAGAACGAATGGAAGGAGTTTACAGCAACTTAAATAAAGTAGATAGCAAAGTAGACAAAAACCAACAGAGGATTGACGAAATGCGCAGAATAGAAGAGTCATTACGGGAAGAAGTGGATGCCTGGCGTGACCGGCCATGTAATAATAATCATGTCATGAACACAGACAACAGAGATACCATCAATTTCCGTAAATATAAAAGAAACCCTATTGAATTCTTGAAGAGGGTAGAAGAGTTAATCCTCAAAAATCGAGAGACTCGATGGACTACAATAAGAGGGATGTTGGACGAAATGTTCAAGGAGACGTACGACAACTGGTGGACTGCCACTCGACCAGACATCCAAAACCTTCAAGACTTTAAGACTCAGTTCAAGGCTAAATACTGGTCTGAGTCAACTCAGAATATGGTCCGCAATAACCTGAGCAATGGAAGGTATGAAAACCAGAATGGACAATCCCTTACCTCCTACTTCTTGGGAAAAATCTGCATGGCCAGGAATTTGGAGCCACGTATACCTGAAGAGTGTCTGGTAATACAGTTATCTTACCACTACGACGACGCCATCCAAAAGGCACGGATGTACAGCCAGGTAAAGACCATCCAAGATATGGCTAGCTTACTAGAAAGCCATGAACATGAGTGGCAGTACAGGAAAAATAGAGGGTACAGTTTCAGAAATAATAGAACTAATGAGGGACAATTGTCACAGAATCAACAGGAAGATACTAAACCACCGATAAATAACCCTAACAATTACCAAGGGAACACACGGGGCAATAACGCGCCCAGAAGTTTTAACAGAAGTGGAAACCATAATAATAACAGCTTCAGGAACAACCACAGGGGTAATTTCCCGTCGAATGGTTACAACAACAATTATCACCCTGGAAACAACAGTAATCAGAACAATAATCCAGGATACCGGCCACAGGTAAATTACATAAGGGGGCAAAGACAAAGGAGCCCAAGAAGAAACTATCCCTCATCTAACTATCGGCGAACGTACTATAACCAGGTACCCGATACGAGAAGTCACCCATTCGAAGAAGATCACAGGCACAGCGTGGATGACCGGAATAATCAACGGGAGCCGAACCCTAACCAACCATCAAACACTACTGATGTTGGAGGCAATGAGGTCAACCCTCATTTAAACGCTTAAGGCCAGTGAAAACTGCGGACAGCCCATCACTGGACCAATCTCTGGGTGAATATAAGACAACACATGACAAGAAGATCACAATAATATGTACTAATTATTTGAAAAATATAAGGGACGATTTGATCGAAGAAAATGATAACATGATGCCCATTCGAAACAATGAAATAGTGTATGTGAGTGCCCAAATAAATGGAATTCTATCAACCATAATGATCGATACAGGGTCTAATGTTTCCCTGATCGACCAAATAGAATTAAATAGACTGCAGCAGGGAAGTAGTGTACCCATATCAACCCTGCCCATAAACAATATAACTATCATTGGTGCTACCGGCCGACAAAACAAAACCGTCCGGAAACAAGTATCCTTGGAACTTAATAGCAAAGGTATAATAGTAACTATGCCATTTCTTGTTGCCAGCGGCCTACCTTTCTCATTACTTGTCGGGTGTGATGTACTCAGACAACACTCTGCCATAATTAACCTGCGGCAGGGAGAAGTATCACTAACCACAGAACAAGGAATATGGTCAGCCGATATAGTGAATGGTGGCAACTTACCATTGATAACAAACCACTATAACATGATCCAAAACAATTATTGCCGACAATCACCTGAAAGAATATTGACAGATTGGAAGAATGAAGAATTATGGTCAAGCAAGCTGGAGGAAATCAGAAACTTCCAACGAGAAGAACAAGATCCACAGATTAGTGTGCAACAGTCAGAGGAACTTATAAGTATATACAACAGATATAAACACATTTTTTCTGACGCTCCAGGCAAAGTAAAGAATTATCAATGCCAAATACGATTTAAAGAACCCGTTGACTTCAAGAAAAAATCTTACCCCATTGCTTACTCACAAAGAAATGCAGTGAGGGCAGAAATCAATCAAATGATGGAAGACGATATCATTGAATTAAGTCAATCACCGTATACAAGTCCAATAGTGGCGATACCAAAAAAGGACGGAAAGGTGAGAATCTGCCTCGAAGCCAGAGAAATTAATAAAATGATATTGAACGATAGAACATCACCGGGTGAAATAGAAGAAATCCTTAAGAAGTTCCACGGTATAAAATACATTAGCTCTTGGGATACGGTATGTGGCTACTGGCAGGTGGAGCTACATCCGAACAGTAGACAATACTTAGCATTCCTGTTCGATGGGAGGAACTATCAGTTCAAAAGACTGCCATTTGGACTGATAAATTCGGTCGCAGTATTTGTTAAATGTATGGACCAAATACTGGGACAAGATGTACTGAATTTTACCACCGTGTACGTAGATGATCTGTTGATAACATCATCAAATTGGCAAGAGCACTGTGCCAGAGTGGAAACCGTACTAAAAAGATTATCCGATAATCACGTAACCCTTAAGCTGGACAAGTCAAAGTTTATAGCCCGAAAAATACAATTTCTAGGATTCAATCTAGCAGAGGAAGGCATATCTCCTTCGTCAGAAAAAGTTGAGGCGATACAACGATTCCCCACGCCAAAAAACAAAAAACAACTTCAATCCTTCCTGGGAATTTGCAACTATTACCGCAAATTTCAAGATAATTATTCCAAACTAACAGCAAAATTCAAAAAACAATTATCAGTCAAGGACAAGTGGACTTGGGGGTCCGAACAAGAGGAAGTATTTAACCAAATAAAAGAAAAGTTCTTGAACACCGTGATCTTACATCATCCAGACTTCAAAAAGCCATTCTTCATGAACTGTGATGCGAGTGATGTCAGTGTAGGTGCGGTATTATACCAAGAAGATGAGAAGGGACAGCATATGGTTATTAGTTTTGCAAGCAGAATTTTAAATGGATGCGAACGAAATTATCACGTCACGGAGAAAGAACTACTTAGTGTCGTGTTCGCCTGCAACAAATTTAGGACTTATATTCTGGGATACGATATAACAGTGAGAAGTGACCATAGATCCATATCATTCCTTAAGCAGTGTAAACTCAGCCACGGAAGATTAACTCGATGGATATTGTTGCTACAGGAATATCACATAAACTGGGAGTACATCCCAGGGAAGCAAAACGTAGCTGCGGACATCTTATCCCGTATAAACGTCCAGCAACAAACTTTCGAGGGTGAAAAAGAACAATTAGTTAAGGTGTATAACATTATCAAAAACAGAGTAGATCTAGAAAAAATAACCCAAGAAATAAGAAGATGTCAAACTGTGGATCCAAAAATAATGAGTATCCGGGAGAGAATGTTAAAAGATGAAGAAACCATTCTACAATATTATAAAATACATGACAACTTGCTATTTATTAAAAACAATCCTGCAATCGGAGAATGGAAACTTGTAATACCATCTACAGTGGAGGAACAATTGATACTAGACTACCACATTAGATACGGCCATATGGGGGCTGTAAAAGTGATAAAAGCTCTACAGGAACAAGTTTACATTAAAAATATTTATCGAAAAGTAAACAAAATCATTCAAAAATGTGATATTTGCCAAAAAGTAAAATGCAATAATTCAAAAAAGGAAGGTATGATGATACCTATCACATCAAGTCAGAAATTAGAAAGGGTATTCCTTGATATATGTGGTCCGTTTCCTATCAGTGGAGGAAGACACAGATATAAATTTATAATCATTATGTTTGACCACTTCACCAAGTATACAAAGTTGTACTCCATTAACCGTGCAACAACAAAGAAAATAATTGAGATTATACTAACCAAGTTTATACCAGAAGTGGGAAGACCGACGGCCGTTATAACAGATCATGGAACACAATTTAAGGGAAATCTCTGGAAAAATAAGCTCTGTGAACATAATATTAAAACTTACAAAACATCCGTTTATCACCCAAGCAGCAACCCAGCTGAAAGGGTACTCAGAGAAGTGGGTCGTATACTGAGAACCTACTGCCACGATAAACAAAGAGAATGGCACAATTATGTGAAATCCACTGAAGAATTTATAAACTTAGCTTACCACGACTTTACGGAAGCTACCCCATACACAATGATGTTTGAGCGGCCACCGCCTAGAGAGATAACTGATATGATCCAATTCCCCACCAACACCGAATATCAATTCGAGAAAAAAAGATTCTATAACAGAATAGCCGAAAAGGTAGAGCAACAAAAGAATAAATACGCTAAGAACCAGAAAAAGACTATTAAGTACGAGGTAGGAGAAAGGGTACTGTTAAAAAACAGAGAACTACCCAGCTCCATAGAAGGCATCACTAGAAAGTTACTATTATTATACGTGGGACCATACACTATAACAAAAGACAAGGGCAATAACACTTACGAGATCACTCACCCCGTCACCAAGAAAATAAAGGGGGTATACAATCAAGCCTCAATTAAGAAATATTATGACAATCAACAATAACTGTAAAAAAAAAACAATTTAAAGCAAAAAAACCAACAAAAATACTTTAAATAAAGAAAAAAAAAAATAAAGTGACAAACAAACAAGTCTGCCAATGTCATAAAGAAAAGATCTCTAAAGAATGTCAAAATTCCAAAACATTCGTAAGTACAGCTTACACTAAGCATTAGAGAAACCATTATGATGAATAAAAAATTGTAAAAAATCAAAAAAGATATGTAAGAAAAGCTTACCCAAATATCTTAATAATATTTTAGAACAAGTAAAAATGGAGAGATAAAAGTCACAAGGCATTCAGATAAAGTAAGAGCAACCAACTTACTACAATATTTAAATAAAAATTAACAATAGAGGAGTGTAGTTACAAAACATTCCTCCAAAATAAGGTTAAATTACCATAATATTTAGCCAAAAAATGAGGCATAAAAAGCATAACATACTGTAAAGGAATAAGCTACAAAAATTCCTAACTAGTAAGAAGCCATAACTTACTATGATATTTAAAAATTATGAAAAAAAATATCAATCAAAATGATCAGCTTCCACAACTATTTAGAAAGAGGGGAAGTAAAATTACCCAAACCAATGATCACAAAACAATATAAATGAAATAAACGTTCTAAGAGTTATAATGTGAAAGGAGATGAAACAAAGAGTAATTAAAAATGAATAAAAATGTGAATTGTATCAATAAAAAACAATGCTTCAAATAGTATCTATAAAGAAAGATGAAACAATATATGACTCGAACTGAGCTATAATGAAGTATAAAAGTAAAAGATTCCCAACAAATATTATGATTATGATTATTATTATTATTATTTTGAGTCACGAGTTGACTATATTTAAGAATTATTAATTGAGATTGTCTGTTGAATGAACCAGCAATCATTTTACTGAGCAGGGATGATGTTCCCCTGATATCAGTATAAGAGTAGTTTTGATGAAAAATAAGATTTATAGGGAATAAGTTATAATAAAAATTCAATAAGCCAGTTCGCAATATGAGAAGATAATGAAGAAAAGACTAAGAAGAATGGAATTAAAGGATACAGAATTAATTATAAAAAATGAATGAGAAGCAGGAGAATTTGAAAAAAAAAAAATAAAAAAATTTGATACGATACAATTGATAATTTCATCAAACTCAAATTCACGTTTTATAAAATGATCAATTTTGGTGGAAGGGCATAAAAAACTTTGTAAAACTATCTTATTTGGTTTCAAATCAAACAGAATGAACTAAAGAAAAAGATTATGTATTTAGTATTTCATAAAATTAAATAATAGCAAAAAAATATTCGGTAATATAATGTAAGTTTTCCGAATTTAGCGGAAGCCAAACGGATTTAAAACAATGTATTGCTAATATTAAATTGGCTAAGACTTTGTCAGGAGACGAAGGAAATGAGAACAGTTAATTATTGGACCTTGTCGAGCACACTTGGACGAGATTTTTGCTCATATTAACCTATATAGCAGACAAATATGGCGATCGGTCTGTAAGCCTAGTCTACAGTGAAAAATCGTAAATGACAAAATTTTGAACTTAAACCTTAAACTCAGTGAGAACATTTAATACCACAATTAAAATAAAGTAATACGGAACAGTAAATGAGTGAAATAATAAATTAAACCTCTACAATAAATAATTCTTAATAACGAGATGAGAAGTGCAAGTTTCAACCTTATTGAACAAAGTAAATTAAACATTATCACACATATTTAATCGAAGTGAATCACAAGACACTGAACCAGAACCATTCTACTAACACCAGAAGGAATAATCACAACTGCGGAAACAAGGAAACATTGAACAGGCACCATTTATTGGAAGAAATTTTCATCGAGCTGACTACGGTTTAATATATGCAGTCCGGGAGCCGCCATCTTGACTCCCACAATTCAAAGCGAGCTTTACCAACATAATCATACAGTCTTCAATGGTTCGAAGACTGTATATATATATATATATTATAACATTGCCAAACCCTGATCACATTTGATATAAAAAAGTATGTAAAAAATGCCAAGAAACAATATATTTTGATAGATAAATGATAACAAGAATGAAAGTAGTAAATATAATCAATAGTGAAGGAGGAAGAATACAACCAAAGGTGGTCACAAAACAAGAAAATACGAACTAGACTGACAGACAACTGACATTGACCCAACCCCAGAGATTGGCCAGATATTAACCAAAGTAAAGCGAGACAAGAAGACAGTGAAGAAAAAAGGAAAAGAAAAGAAAAAAATTACATGGCCATAACAAGTAACTAACAAGATGGTTTTAAAAGAGCATAATTTTTTATTATTGTTAATAATTTATGTTTAAATTTTTATTAGTGGTAACTTGTAAATGACAGTATCTCAGCAATTGTTATACATAAAAAACCATGTGTAGATATGATTGTATGTATATCCTTATCTATAGGAGATGTGTCAGCTGTTATGTTTAAAATTACACTCATACAGACAGGGAATAGAAATGTGTGCGTGGTTCAATCAGAGAACAAATTGTATAGTCTACTATATACTTTGGAACTTTTACTAAGATTATTTCAGCAGTATGTATATTATTTCAGCATTATGTGTTTGAAAGTATAAGGTTTTGGAGAGTTTATTTATTCGCTAATATTATGGCTGTTGCTACAGATGTAGTATGTTTCAATTAACACAATATATTTTAACATTATTAAATTGTTGTTATTATTACTAATTATGACATTTCAGACCAATTTTTATCACTTTAATGACAATATATACAAAGTTATGTTTTGTTTGAAAGATGTATTTACAATACCATGTTGTTTGCATATTATAAAATGATATGTGACAGTCTGAAGTTAACAAAAGAGACATGAACTCATTAGATACAAAAACTTTGTAATAATAGTGAGATCGTGAGAAATATAAGGGTAATTAGAGATAGGTAGGGAGTGACAAATTTGAACAGTGAAGTGATAAGTGTAATAAAATAAACAGCATATAATCTTAAGAAAAAAGAGTGAAACAAGTGTGACAAACCCAAAATATAAGCACATGTTAAATGAGCAATTAAGTTAAGTATATTAGACTGAAAGACACAGAATAAGTGTGAATGTAAAAAACAGAAAAAATATTATCTCAGTATAAAAATCACCAGGGTGATTACTGTTATAAAAGAGATGATGTAGATATAACACTCACCAAATTTGTTCATTTGTTAATTTAAAGAAAGAAGTTATTGGCTTAATGTTTAAGGCAATAATTACCAGAAGAAATAGTTTTACAGTAATATGTTAGTATGTTTTAAGTAAGTAAGGAATTTATAAAGAAAATAATAGCAATACCTTTATAAGAAATAATAGGCAAATTATATTAATTATGTGTAACGAAAGGGAACATGGCAGAATTATATTAAAACTTAGAAATAAGTAAATTATGTATTAGCATAGTATTATCCATTTTGGACTAAAACATTAATGCATAACTTAGACCAATCTTGTAAGATATCAAACTAATCTTTGAAAGAAAATAGAAACATCTACGTAAAGATTACAACCATTGAAATTATCCCCAAGTAAATATAGCCATTATAAAATATTTATTCAAATTAAACAAAAAGTCAAAGTTTGATAACAATGGGTTTATTTTGAGATCGACCAGGTAGAATAATTACGTTACCATGGAAACTGTGGAGTAACAAGCCAAAAATACCGTTAGATTTTTACTGAATGTATGACGCTTTAATGGTATAGACGCTAATTTTCGTGTGACCAAAATTGTCCATTAAAACATAGCAAATATCAGGAAAAGTTATTAATAAGTGTATACCAAGACATAAGATAAAGACTGGAGCCATATTATTGAAGTTGAGGCCAAATTAACGAAAAAAGAAAATAAATTACTACCAGTTAAACTGAAAAAGATGCCTGATGTCCTGAACCCAGCAAATTAAAGAAGATTATAGTATAACCCATGAATAACAGATCGTATGAATTCGCCATAACTACGGAAGTGATAAGTACCTCTTAAATTACCCGAAGTATATAAATAAACTCACGTTAATTATCTCACTAAAGGTCGAAATCTCACTGAACTGAAATTCATTACTTTCAAAGATTAAAAAGAAATTTAAGTCACTGACAATTTATAAACTAACCAATATAAACTGTTGTTAATGATCCATAACTTGTAAACACTTTTACTACACTGCGCTAAACAAAATATACCTACACAATATGTTAGTTAAGTTTACTTGATGTAAAGGTGTGTATTTTTATTGTTTTTAAAATATTTGTAACCCTTTGAACGTAACCTCAAGAACCTATGACAAATCGACATTAATAACTTGTATACAATTTTTCAACAGACGCCATCATTAAACGTCTGGTATCAATTCAAATATCGATTGTCAAACCCTGTAATTGTCTCATATAAATAACCGGAGCATTTGTATTAGAATAATTTGTATTAAATGAATAATAATCACTAATAAAAAATGTGTAAGTATTGAGTGTAACCACGGTGTTATAATTTCATTAGGAGGTGCACAATATTTTATGTACATTTTAGCAGATGACTGACGATTTACACAGCCCACGCATCGAACGGCTGTGTGCTACAGTGGGCCTAGCTGGCGGAAATATTTGAATTATTCAAACCGCCTGAGCTGCGCTGGTCATACGCCCTTGAATTTTCTTTTAATTGTTTTAAGAAAACAATTTGGCACCACCGGGACTTTCTCACCCCTAGTGAACATCAAGACCTGGTTATTCGTACGTTCGCAACGAACGAAATCTACAGAAGTTGCACGCCTTCGAACTACGGATCGAGAAGACACGTACACTCATTACACACAAATTGTACATTATCCACATTTTGCAGAGTAAGACGGTAGACGTACACACGGCGACATTACAATATATATATATATATATTAATATATATATTAATATATAATAAAAATTATATATTAACTAATAACTTGTTTATTAACTAATAAACAAAATGGCAGAACTTACACGAGAAGAGATAATGAATAAGATGATGGAAATGTTCAGATCAATGAGGGATGAAATAATGGAGAACCTGGACAATGTCAATAAGAAAATGGATGATATGGTCATGGAAATAAAAAATGATAATAAACTATGGAGGGAAGAATTAAGGAATGAGAGGACCAAAGAAATAAAAAATGATAGCCAACCAGAAACAGAAGAAATACCAAACGATAAAACAAAGGAACAAGTAGTAGTATTCTCTGAAAATAAAACTAGCAGAAACAAAGAAAATACTAAACAAAGGGGAATGAAATCAAAGAAAATGAGAAGAATGTATCCAAGGAATTTAATAAAAACAAAGGAAGAAATGGAGATGATGAACCATGGTTTAATTGATATCAATAATATCCCAAATACCAATGATAAAGAAATCATTAATGCCAGAGATTATGGAAGGAGATTAAAGGTAATTTCAGAAATGATTTACCACCAAACAGTAGTTTACAACTGGGAAAGGACCAGAGGTAAATGGAATACAACAAAGGTAGCAATATATGATAAAATATCAATGATATCATTAGTCATTGATGGACCAGGGACACCCTGTTTTAATGAACCATATGGTAGAATCATTCAAAGAAAACTTGAAATAAGCGAAAGAATAACCGCAGGAAAAATGAAGTACCAGGTAGAAGCAAGAGATGTCACCAGTACAGGAATAATTATGAAGACAATGGTCGTCCGGACAATAAGGGCAACAGAGATGATGGACCACGGTTAAATCAAATACCATACACCATCAAGAAAAGGGACGGATATTATGATAACTGACTACGGCGAATCACCATTTCAAAGGAAAAGAAAAATAAACACCATTGAGGAGAAATGATAGAAATAATGAACAAAGAAACAAAACTGGGATTTATGAAGGAAGATTATTTAAGAAACTGAACCTTACAAATGAAATTATGAGCAATTGAACGACCTAAAGAAAATCACCAATACTGGGTATAAAAGAAAATATAATAATAAGAAATAATTTTGAAAATAAAAGAAAAGAATTTTGAATTTTGAAAATTAAATAAATTCTAAAAGATAGTAAGAACAACTTACGAACAAATATTTATGAAACTTTATGTAAATCAAGAAAGAGAATTTAGAATTTATAATTAAATAAATTCTAACAGATAGTAAGAACAACTTACGAACAAATATTTATGGAAATAAAGAAAAGAATTTTGAATTAAAAAATACCAAAATTTAAAAATATTGTAAGAAAAACTTACTACCCATTATTTATGAACTTTATGGAAATCAAGAAAAGGAATTTTGAATTTAAATAAATCAAATAAATTCAAAAATAAAGTAAGAACAACTTACTGACAATTATTTATGAAACCATTATGGAAATAAAGAAAATAATTTTGAAAATCACAAAATTCAAAAACATGGTAAGGACAACTTACTACCAACTATTTATGAAGCTAATTATGAAATTAAAGAAAAGAATTTGGAAATAAAATAAAATAAACAAATTATAAAATATAGAAAGAGCAACTTACCACAACTATTTATGGAAATAATTTTGAAGAGAAAGAAAAGGAAGTAAGAACCACTAATACAATTAAAGGGAATAAACTTGTGTTGGAATAAAAATAATAAAACCTTTACGCAATACAAGGAGAAACAATGACCACCTAAATATTATAATTAAAGAATTCATTTGGATAAAAAACAAGAACAAAATTTTTTTTTTTTTTAAAGAAAAAAAATATAAATCAATAACTATGATCATAAAATAAATGTCAAATATAATAAAGACAATTAGAAGCATAATTGCAAGAACATGAAACTAGTGAAGCAATTCATGAGAACTAAGAAAAAACCAAAATATCATAAAATATATGCTACCAATGACCAGAAGCAGATTGTGATAACAAAAAAAGAATAATAGAGAATTCACACAAAAAACTTTATACTTAATAACTGGTGATAATTATGTTAATAAAAGTGCTTCCCACCATAATAAGAAATAAGAGATCAGTAGAGCTAACAAGTCAGAAGAATAACTGAGAAGAAAAATAACTGAGATAGAAATATTAACAAATCTGAGCAAATACGAAGTGAGGTATCCAAAGATATTTTTTAATAGTCGCAAAATAGACTATTCTTATCTAATTTTTATTAATGACTGTCTCTAGATGATTCCAGCAGTATTATTACGTTTTGAGCAGAGATGAATTTCCTCTGATCTCAATGAGAATTGTAGTATGGCCAGCAGAGTATATGTAGCCACAAGTGCCTCTCTGAACTGCCCCAGCTCACGTGTTAGGGAATAAATATCCTAAGGATAAAACACCAAGTTAAGAAAAAATGAAAATAAATAATAATAAACCTCAGATGACTATTACTATCAAGGAAAATCAATTTAAGAATAAAATATATGTAAGCTCAAATATGAAGAAGCAAAGATAGAAATGGAAGGGAAGTCAAGAATTATAATATATAATTCTATATAATTATATTTTTTATATAATATATAATTGTAATATCATAAGCAATTATTTCAGACAAACTCAAATTATGGTCTGAACTAATCACTTCTGGAGGAGAGCAATCTGTAGCATGACAGATTATCCACTTATAAAGAATGAAATATGATCATAAATAAATATCAATTCAAATAACTGTCAAAGTAAAATCCAAATGACAACAAATAAGTATCACAATAAAATACAATAATAACTTGAAGAAGTAAAAATACAGAAAAAGCAACTATGCAACAAATATGTGTAAAGAAAAATAAACCCCAAAAAACTAAAATAAATTGAGGAAAATACCGAGGTAGGATAGGAGTAAGTAAGGAAGATACCCAGAACAAACCAACGTACATAATAACTATATGGTAATGAAGAAACAAAGAATGAATAGGGAAAATACCCAGAACAAACCAAAATACCTAATAAACGGGAATGAGTTTGAAGATACAAGATAGTAGGAGGAGAAGAGTACAACAAATACTCAAAGGAAACCCAGCAAGGAGAAAACAAAAACCCCAAAGGAATTAAATGTCACAAATGAAAGTATAACACCCAAAAACAGAAATAATGTAAAATAAATGTAAACAAAAGTGTTTAGAGTTATAAGTGAAAGTGCACCCATAAAAGTTATTGTATAATGAATAAAAATAAATCTTAACAGTCCTCTATAAATAAAATTCTTGATAGTATAAAACTATAAAACTGATTCGTGATAGTATCAAGAATTAACAGGGGACAAGAGCAAGTTATTATATTATAGTAAATAAACTTCAAGAAAGTGCATTAAATGCTTAAACTTAATAAATATGTACCTTTAAACAACTTTAAAGTTTTAATTTCACTTCATGAATACTATTTAATAGAATAGTATTATGAGAGTCAAAGACTAATGTTTCTAATAAAGTGCCACTCTTTATCTAATAACATTCAATGAAATGAGTAAGATAAATAGAGAGCAGGGAGTTCATAAGTAAAGTGACAAGAGATACATCCCTAAAATAAAATAAAAACAGATAAGATTGCACACAAGTAATATTAAGAATGGTTTAAAAATGAAGAAACAAATGTGTTATGTTTCTAGTTAAATCAATGAACTATATATATAAATGTTGAAATAGAGAGTAATGTTCTAATATTCTAAATGTTTATTATGTTTAATAGTTTTAATCAAGAATGCAATGTCTGAGTGTGGATACCATTCTTTATTATAAAATGTTTATTATGAGTTACTAGAAATAATCAAGACTAGAATGTCTGAGATTAAATACCATGTTTTTCATGTCAAATAATTGTTATGTATTATTAGTTAGAATTCAATACTAAATGTTCTTGTAGTAAAGTAAGGAATTGTTAAGTAACATTATATTAGAATAGAAGGTCAGAAAGGGTATAAACAAGCTGTATTATTAAAAAACTTTGTATGTAAAACCAGATAAAAAATAGGCCAAATGGTAAATCTAAACAACATTATAATTGATGAATCAAGTCCAGTAAACTAGTTAAACTGATGAAATTTATGTAAGGTAAATCAGTCACAGAATAATATAATATAAATTATACTTTAAAAATATATTGTAAAAAGATAGGAAGAATTATTAGAAAAAATGCAAATGTAATAACTGAAAATTCAGAGTGGGGAGTCATAAATTATTGAATAATATTTAAAAAGATAACCATTTAATAAAATTACAAGAAATTAAGGGAAGCTAAATAATTTATGTCAATCTGAGATTTAGTACAATCATAAATATAACATATAAAATGGCAAACATTTGGGGAAGAACAGGAAGTAAATTTTAAAGCCTACTTTTTCAAAATGAAAGAAACATAGCATTTTAAACAAAAAACTTTGTAAAACTATCTTATTTGGTATCAAATCAAACAGAATGAACTAAAGAAAAAGATTATGTATTTAGTATTTCATAAAATTAAATAATAGCAAAAAAATATTTGGTAATATAATGTAAATTTTCCAAATTTAGCGGAAGCCAAACGGATTTAAAACAATGTATTGCTAATATTAAATTGGCTAAGACTTTTTCAGGAGACGAAGGAAATGAGAACAGTTAATTATTGGACCTTGTCGAGCACACTTGGACAAGATTTTTGCTCATATTAACCTATATAGCAGACAAATATGGCGATCGGTCTGTAAGCCTAGTCTACAGTGAAAAATCGTAAATTACAAAATTTTGAACTTAAACCTTAAACTCAGTGAGAACATTTAATACCACAATTAAAATAAAGTAATACGGAACAGTAAATGAGTGAAATAATAAATTAAACCTCTACAATAAATAATTCTTAATAACGAGATGAGAAGTGCAAGTTTCTACCTTATTGAACAAAGTAAATTAAACATTATCACACATATTTAATCGAAGTGAATCACAAGACACTGAACCAGAACCATTCTACTAACACCAGAAGGAATAATCACAACTGCGGAAATGTGGAAACATTGAAAAGTCACCATTTATTGGAAGAAATTTTCATCGAGCTGACTACGGTTTAACATATGCAGTCCGGGAGCCGCCATCTTGACTCCCACAATTCAAAGCGAGCTTTACCAACATAATCATACAGTCTTCAATGGTTCGAAGACTGTATATATATATATAATAAAAATTATATATTAACTAATAACTTGTTTATTAACTGATAAACAAAATGGCAGAACTTACACGAGAAGAGATAATGAATAAAATGATGGAAATGTTCAGATCAATGAGGGATGAAATAATGGAGAACCTGGACAATGTCAATAAGAAAATGGATGATATGGTCATGGAAATAAAAAATGATAATAAACTATGGAGGGAAGAATTAAGGAATGAGAGGACCAAAGAAATAAAAAATGATAGCCAACCAGAAACAGAAGAAATACCAAATGATAAAACAAAGGAACAAGTAGTAGTATTCTCTGAAAATAAAACTAGCAGAAACAAAGAAAATACTAAACAAAGGGGAATGAAATCAAAGAAAATGAGAAGAATGTATCCAAGGAATTTAATAAAAACAAAGGAAGAAATGGAGATGGTCAACCATGGTTTAATTGATATCAATAATATCCCAAATACCAATGATAAAGAAATCATTAATGCCAGAGATTATGGAAGGAGATTAAAGGTAATTTAAGAAATGATTTACCACTAAACAGTAGTTTACAACTGGGAAAGGACCAGAGGTAAATGGAATACAACAAAGGTAGCAATATATGATAAAATATCAATGATATCATTAGTCATTGATGGACCAGGGACACCCTGTTTTAATGAACCATATGGTAGAATCATTCAAAGAAAACTTGAAATAAGCGAAAGAATAACCGCAGGAAAAATGAAGTACCAGGTAGAAGCAAGAGATGTCACCAGTACAGGAATAATTATGAAGACAATGGTCGTCCGGACAATAAGGGCAACAGAGATGATGGACCACGGTTAAATCAAATACCATACACCATCAAGAAAAGGGACGGATATTATGATAACTGACTACGGCGAAACACCATTTCAAAGGAAAAGAAAAATAAACACCATTGAGGAGAAATTATAGAAATAATGAACAAAGAAACAAAACTGGGATTTATGAAGGAAGATTATTTAAGAAACTGAACCTTACAAATGAAATTATGAGCAACTGAACGACCTAAAGGAAATCATCAATACTGGGTATAAAAGAAAATATAATAATAAGAAATAATTTTGAAAATAAAAGAAAAGAATTTTGAATTTTGAAAATTAAATAAATTCTAAAAGATAGTAAGAACAACTTACGAACAAATATTTATGAATCTTTATGTAAATCAAGAAAGAGAATTTAGAATTTATAATTAAATAAATTCTAAAAGATAGTAAGAACAACTTACGAACAAATATTTATGGAAATAAAGAAAAGAACTTTGAATTAAAAAATACCAAAATTTAAAAATATAGTAAGAACAACTTACTAACAATTTATGAAACTTTATGGAAATCAAGAAAAAGAATTTGGAATATTTATTTAAATCAAATAAATTCAAAAATATAGTAAGAACAACTTACTACCCATTATTTATGAACTTTATGGAAATCAGGAAAAGGAATTTTGAATTTAAATAAATCAAATAAATTCAAAAAAAAGTAAGAACAACTTACTGACAATTATTTATGAAACCATTATGGAAATAAAGAAAAGAATTATGAATTTTGAAAATCACAAAATTCAAAAACATGGTAAGGACAACCTACTACCAACTATTTATGAAGCTAATTATGAAATTAAAGAAAAGAATTTGGAAATAAAATAAAATAAACAAATTATAAAATATAGAAAGAGCAACTTACCACAACTATTTATGGAAATAATTTTGAAGAGAAAGAAAAGGAAGTAAGAACCACTAATACAATTAAAGGGAATAAACTTGTGTTGGAATAAAAATAATAAAACCTTTACGCAATACAAGGAGAAACAATGACCACCTAAATATTATAATTAAAGAATTCATTTGGATAAAAAACAAGAACAATTTTTTTTTTTTTTTTTGAAAAAGAAAAAAAATATAAATCAATAACTATGATCATAAAATAAATGTCAAATATAATAAAGACAATTAGAAGAATAATTGCAAGAACATGAAACTAGTGGAACAATTCATGAGAACTAAGAAAAAACCAAAATATCATAAAATATATGCTACCAATGACCAGAAGCAGATTGTGATAACAAAAAAAGAATAATAGAGAATTCACACAAAAAACTTTATACTTAATAACTGGTGATAATTATGTTAATAAAAGTGCTTCCCACCATAATAAGAAATAAGAGATCAGTAGAGCTAACAAGTCAGAAGAATAACTGAGAAGAAAAATAACTGAGATAGAAATATTAACAAATCTGAGCAAATACGAAGTGAGGTATCCAAAGATATTTTTTAATAGTCGCAAAATAGACTATTCTTATCTAATTTTTATTAATGACTGTCTCTAGATGATTCCAGCAGTATTATTACGTTTTGAGCAGAGATGAATTTCCTCTGATCTCAATGAGAATTGTAGTATGGCCAGCAGAGTATATGTAGCCACAAGTGCCTCTCTGAACTGCCCCAGCTCACGTGTTAGGGAATAAATTTCCCAAGGATAAAACACCAAGTTAAGAAAAAATGAAAATAAATAATAATAAACCTCAGATGACTATTACTATCAAGGAAAATCAATTTAAGAATAAAATATATGTAAGCTCAAATATGAAGAAGCAAAGATAGAAATGGAAGGGAAGTCAAGAATTATAATATATAATTCTATATAATTATATTTTTTATATAATATATAATTGTAATATCATAAGCAATTATTTCAGACAAACTCAAATTATGGTCTGAACTAATCACTTCTGGAGGAGAGCAATCTGTAGCATGACAGATTATCCACTTAATAAAGAATGAAATATGATCATAAATAAATATCAATTCAAATAACTGTCAAAGTAAAATCCAAATGACAACAAATAAGTATCACAATAAAATACAATAATAACTTGAAGAAGTAAAAATACAGAAAAAGCAACTATGCAACAAATATGTGTAAAGAAAAATAAACCCCAAAAAACTAAAATAAATTAAGGAAAATACCCAGGTAGGATAGGAGTAAGTAAGGAAGATACCCAGAACAAACCAACGCACATAATAACTATATGGTAATGAAGAAACAAAGAATGAATAGGGAAAATACCCAGAACAAACCAAAATACCTAATAAACGGGAATGAGTTTGAAGATACAAGATAGTAGGAGGAGAAGAGTACAACAAATACTCAAAGGAAACCCAGCAAGGAGAAAACAAAAACCCCAAAGGAATTAAATGTCACAAATGAAAGTATAACACCCAAAAACAGAAATAATGTAAAATAAATGTAAACAAAAGTGTTTAGAGTTATAAGTGAAAGTGCACCCATAAAAGTTATTGTATAATGAATAAAAATAAATCTTAACAGTCCTCTATAAATAAAATTCTTGATAGTATAAAACTATAAAACTGATTCGTGATAGTATCAAGAATTAACAGGGGACAAGAGCAAGTTATTATATTATAGTAAATAAACTTCAAGAAAGTGCATTAAATGCTTAAACTTAATAAATATGTACCTTTAAACAACTTTAAAGTTTTAATTTCACTTCATGAATACTATTTAATAGAATAGTATTATGAGAGTCAAAGACTAATGTTTCTAATAAAGTGCCACTCTTTATCTAATAACATTCAATGAAATGAGTAAGATAAATAGAGAGCAGGGAGTTCATAAGTAAAGTGACAAGAGATACATCCCTAAAATAAAATAAAAACAGATAAGATTGCACACAAGTAATATTAAGAATGGTTTAAAAATGAAGAAACAAATGTGTTATGTTTCTAGTTAAATCAATGAACTATATATATAAATGTTGAAATAGAGAGTAATGTTCTAATATTCTAAATGTTTATTATGTTTAATAGTTTTAATCAAGAATGCAATGTCTGAGTGTGGATACCATTCTTTATTATAAAATGTTTATTATGAGTTACTAGAAATAATCAAGACTAGAATGTCTGAGATTAAATACCATGTTTTTCATGTCAAATAATTGTTATGTATTATTAGTTAGAATTCAATACTAAATGTTCTTGTAGTAAAGTAAGGAATTGTTAAGTAACATTATATTAGAATAGAAGGTCAGAAAGGGTATAAACAAGCTGTATTATTAAAAAACTTTGTATGTAAAACCAGATAAAAAATAGGCCAAATGGTAAATCTAAACAACATTATAATTGATGAATCAAGTCCAGTAAACTAGTTAAACTGATGAAATTTATGTAAGGTAAATCAGTCACAGAATAATATAATATAAATTATACTTTAAAAATATATTGTAAAAAGATAGGAAGAATTATTAGAAAAAATGCAAATGTAATAACTGAAAATTCAGAGTGGGGAGTCATAAATTATTGAATAATATTTAAAAAGATAACCATTTAATAAAATTACAAGAAATTAAGGGAAGCTAAATAATTTATGTCAATCTGAGATTTAGTACAATCATAAATATAACATATAAAATGGCAAATATTTGGGGAAGAACAGGAAGTAAATTTTAAAGCCTACTTTTTCAAAATGAAAGAAACATAGCATTTTAAACAAAAAACTTTGTAAAACTATCTTATTTGGTATCAAATCAAACAGAATGAACTAAAGAAAAAGATTATGTATTTAGTATTTCATAAAATTAAATAATAGCAAAAAAATATTTGGTAATATAATGTAAATTTTCCGAATTTAGCGGAAGCCAAACGGATTTAAAACAATGTATTGCTAATATTAAATTGGCTAAGACTTTTTCAGGAGACGAAGGAAATGAGAACAGTTAATTATTGGACCTTGTCGAGCACACTTGGACAAGATTTTTGCTCATATTAACCTATATAGCAGACAAATATGGCGATCGGTCTGTAAGCCTAGTCTACAGTGAAAAATCGTAAATTACAAAATTTTGAACTTAAACCTTAAAATCAGTGAGAACATTTAATACCACAATTAAAATAAAGTAATACGGAACAGTAAATGAGTGAAATAATAAATTAAACCTCTACAATAAATAATTCTTAATAACGAGATGAGAAGTGCAAGTTTCTACCTTATTGAACAAAGTAAATTAAACATTATCACACATATTTAATCGAAGTGAATCACAAGACACTGAACCAGAACCATTCTACTAACACCAGAAGGAATAATCACAACTGCGGAAATGTGGAAACATTGAAAAGGCACCATTTATTGGAAGAAATTTTCATCGAGCTGACTACGGTTTAACATATGCAGTCCGGGAGCCGCCATCTTGACTCCCACAATTCAAAGCGAGCTTTACCAACATAATCATACAGTCTTCAATGGTTCGAAGACTGTATATATATATATAATAAAAATTATATATTAACTAATAACTTGTTTATTAACTGATAAACAAAATGGCAGAACTTACACGAGAAGAGATAATGAATAAAATGATGGAAATGTTCAGATCAATGAGGGATGAAATAATGGAGAACCTGGACAATGTCAATAAGAAAATGGATGATATGGTCATGGAAATAAAAAATGATAATAAACTATGGAGGGAAGAATTAAGGAATGAGAGGACCAAAGAAATAAAAAATGATAGCCAACCAGAAACAGAAGAAATACCAAATGATAAAACAAAGGAACAAGTAGTAGTATTCTCTGAAAATAAAACTAACGGAAACAAAGAAAATACTAAACAAAGGGGAATGAAATCAAAGAAAATGAGAAGAATGTATCCAAGGAATTTAATAAAAACAAAGGAAGAAATGGAGATGGTCAACCATGGTTTAATTGATATCAATAATATCCCAAATACCAATGATAAAGAAATCATTAATGCCAGAGATTATGGAAGGAGATTAAAGGTAATTTAAGAAATGATTTACCACTAAACAGTAGTTTACAACTGGGAAAGGACCAGAGGTAAATGGAATACAACAAAGGTAGCAATATATGATAAAATATCAATGATATCATTAGTCATTGATGGACCAGGGACACCCTGTTTTAATGAACCATATGGTAGAATCATTCAAAGAAAACTTGAAATAAGCGAAAGAATAACCGCAGGAAAAATGAAGTACCAGGTAGAAGCAAGAGATGTCACCAGTACAGGAATAATTATGAAGACAATGGTCGTCCGGACAATAAGGGCAACAGAGATGATGGACCACGGTTAAATCAAATACCATACACCATCAAGAAAAGGGACGGATATTATGATAACTGACTACGGCGAAACACCATTTCAAAGGAAAAGAAAAATAAACACCATTGAGGAGAAATTATAGAAATAATGAACAAAGAAACAAAACTGGGATTTATGAAGGAAGATTATTTAAGAAACTGAACCTTACAAATGAAATTATGAGCAACTGAACGACCTAAAGGAAATCATCAATACTGGGTATAAAAGAAAATATAATAATAAGAAATAATTTTGAAAATAAAAGAAAAGAATTTTGAATTTTGAAAATTAAATAAATTCTAAAAGATAGTAAGAACAACTTACGAACAAATATTTATGAATCTTTATGTAAATCAAGAAAGAGAATTTAGAATTTATAATTAAATAAATTCTAAAAGATAGTAAGAACAACTTACGAACAAATATTTATGGAAATAAAGAAAAGAATTTTGAATTAAAAAATACCAAAATTTAAAAATATAGTAAGAACAACTTACTAACAATTTATGAAACTTTATGGAAATCAAGAAAAAGAATTTGGAATATATATATAAATCAAATAAATTCAAAAATATAGTCAGAACAACTTACTACCCATTATTTATGAACTTTATGGAAATCAGGAAAAGGAATTTTGAATTTAAATAAATCAAATAAATTCAAAAAAAAGTAAGAACAACTTACTGACAATTATTTATGAAACCATTATGGAAATAAAGAAAAGAATTATGAATTTTGAAAATCACAAAATTCAAAAACATGGTAAGGACAACCTACTACCAACTATTTATGAAGCTAATTATGAAATTAAAGAAAAGAATTTGGAAATAAAATAAAATAAACAAATTATAAAATATAGAAAGAGCAACTTACCACAACTATTTATGGAAATAATTTTGAAGAGAAAGAAAAGGAAGTAAGAACCACTAATACAATTAAAGGGAATAAACTTGTGTTGGAATAAAAATAATAAAACCTTTACGCAATACAAGGAGAAACAATGACCACCTAAATATTATAATTAAAGAATTCATTTGGATAAAAAACAAGAACAAATTTTTTTTTTTTTTTTGAAAAAGAAAAAAAATATAAATCAATAACTATGATCATAAAATAAATGTCAAATATAATAAAGACAATTAGAAGAATAATTGCAAGAACATGAAACTAGTGGAACAATTCATGAGAACTAAGAAAAAACCAAAATATCATAAAATATATGCTACCAATGACCAGAAGCAGATTGTGATAACAAAAAAAGAATAATAGAGAATTCACACAAAAAACTTTATACTTAATAACTGGTGATAATTATGTTAATAAAAGTGCTTCCCACCATAATAAGAAATAAGAGATCAGTAGAGCTAACAAGTCAGAAGAATAACTGAGAAGAAAAATAACTGAGATAGAAATATTAACAAATCTGAGCAAATACGAAGTGAGGTATCCAAAGATATTTTTTAATAGTCGCAAAATAGACTATTCTTATCTAATTTTTATTAATGACTGTCTCTAGATGATTCCAGCAGTATTATTACGTTTTGAGCAGAGATGAATTTCCTCTGATCTCAATGAGAATTGTAGTATGGCCAGCAGAGTATATGTAGCCACAAGTGCCTCTCTGAACTGCCCCAGCTCACGTGTTAGGGAATAAATATCCCAAGGATAAAACACCAAGTTAAGAAAAAATGAAAATAAATAATAATAAACCTCAGATGACTATTACTATCAAGGAAAATCGATTTAAGAATAAAATATATGTAAGCTCAAATATGAAGAAGCAAAGATAGAAATGGAAGGGAAGTCAAGAATTATAATATATAATTCTATATAATTATATTTTTTATATAATATATAATTGTAATATCATAAGCAATTATTTCAGACAAACTCAAATTATGGTCTGAACTAATCACTTCTGGAGGAGAGCAATCTGTAGCATGACAGATTATCCACTTAATAAAGAATGAAATATGATCATAAATAAATATCAATTCAAATAACTGTCAAAGTAAAATCCAAATGACAACAAATAAGTATCACAATAAAATACAATAATAACTTGAAGAAGTAAAAATACAGAAAAAGCAACTATGCAACAAATATGTGTAAAGAAAAATAAACCCCAAAAAACTAAAATAAATTAAGGAAAATACCCAGGTAGGATAGGAGTAAGTAAGGAAGATACCCAGAACAAACCAATGTACATAATAACTATATGGTAATGAAGAAACAAAGAATGAATAAGGAAAATACCCAGAACAAACCAAAATACCTAATAAACGGGAATGAGTTTGAAGATACAAGATAGTAGGAGGAGAAGACTACAACAAATACTCAAAGGAAACCCAGCAAGGAGAAAACAAAAACCCCAAAGGAAATTAAATGTCACAAATGAAAGTATAACACCCAAAAACAGAAATAATGTAAAATAAATGTAAACAAAAGTGTTTAGAGTTATAAGTGAAAGTGCACCCATAAAAGTTATTGTATAATGAATAAAAATAAATCTTAACAGTCCTCTATAAATAAAATTCTTGATTGTATAAAACTATAAAACTGATTCGTGATAGTATCAAGAATTAACAGGGGACAAGTGCAAGTTATTATATTATAGTAAATAAACTTCAAGAAAGTGCATTAAATGCTTAAACTTAATAAAAGTGTACCTTTAAACAACTTTAAAGTTTTAATTTCACTTCATGAATACTATTTAATAGAATAGTATTATGAGAGGCAAAGACTAATGTTTCTAATAAAGTGCCACTCTTTATCTAATAACATTCACTGAAATGACTAAGATAAATAGAGAGCAGGGAGTTAATAAGTAAAGTGACAAGAGATACATCCCTAAAATAAAATAAAAACAGATAAGATTGCACACAAGTAATTTTAAGAAAGGTTTAAAAATGAAGAAACAAATGTGTTATGTTTCTAGTTAAATCAATGAACTATATATATAAATGTTGAAATAGAGAGTAATGTTCTAATATTATAATAATAATATTATATAATAATAATGTTCTAAATGTTTATTATGTTTAATAGTTTTAATCAAGAATGCAATGTCTGAGTGTGGATACCATTCTTTTATTATAAAATATTTATTATGAGTTACTAGAAATAATCAAGACTAGAATGTCTGAGATTAAATACCACGTTTTTCATGTCAAATAATTGTTATGTATTATTAGTTAGAATTCAATACTAAATGTTCTTGTAGTAAAGTAAGGAATTGTTAAGTAACATTATATTAGAATAGAAGGTCAGAAAGGGTATAAACAAGCTGTATTATTAAAAAACTTTGTATGTAAAACCAGATAAAAAATAGGCCAAATGGTAAATCTAAACTACATTATAATTGATGAATCAAGTCCAGTAAACTAGTTAAACTGATGAAATATATGTAAGGTAAATCAGTCACAGAATAATATAATATAAATTACACTTTAAAAAGATATTGTAAAAAGATAGGAAGAATTATTAGAAAAAATGCAAATGTAATAACTGAAAATTCAGAGTGGGGAGTCATAAATTATTGAATAATATTTAAAAGGATAACCATTTAATAAAATTACAAGAAATTAAGGGAAGATAAACATTTTATGTCAATCTGAGATTTAGTACAATCATAAATATAACATATAAAATGGCAAACATTTGGGGAAGAACAGGAAGTAAATTTTAAAGCCTACTATTTCAAAATTAAAGAAACATAGCATTTTAGATAAAAAACTTTGTAAAACTATCTTATTTGGTATCAAATCAAACAGAATGAACTAAAGAAAAAGATTATGTATTTAGTATTTCATAAAATTAAATAATAGCAAAAAAATATTCGGTAATATAATGTAAATTTTCCGAATTTAGCGGAAGCCAAACGGATTTAAAACAATGTATTGCTAATATTAAATTGGCTAAGACTTTGTCAGGAGACGAAGGAAATGAGAACAGTTAATTATTGGACCTTGTCGAGCACACTTGGACGAGATTTTTGCTCATATTAACCTATATAGCAGACAAATATGGCGATCGGTCTGTAAGCCTAGTCTACAGTGAAAAATCGTAAATTACAAAATTTTGAACTTAAACCTTAAACTCAGTGAGAACATTTAATACCACAATTAAAATAAAGTAATACGGAACAGTAAATGAGTGAAATAATAAATTAAACCTCTACAATAAATAATTCTTAATAACGAGATGAGAAGTGCAAGTTTCAACCTTATTGAACAAAGTAAATTAAACATTATCACACATATTTAATCAAAGTGAATCACAAGACACTGAACCAGAACCATTCTACTAACACCAGAAGGAATAATCACAACTGCGGAAACGAGGAAACATTGAAAAGTCACCATTTATTGGAAGAAATTTTCATCGAGCTGACTACGGTTTAACATATGCAGTCCGGGAGCCGCCATCTTGACTCCCACAATTCAAAGCGAGCTTTACCAACATAATCATACAGTCTTCAATGGTTCGAATTTCTTATTTAATAAAAATTATATATTAATTAATAACTTGTTTATTAACTAATATACAAAATGGCAGAACTTACACGAGAAGAGATGATGAATAAGATGATGGAAATGTTCAGATCAATGAGGGATGAAATAATGGAGAACCTGGACAATGTCAATAAGAAAATGGATGATATGGTCATGGAAATAAAAAATGATAATAAACTATGGAGGGAAGAATTAAGGAATGAGAGGACCAAAGAAATAAAAAATGATAGCCAACCAGAAACAGAAGAAATACCAAACGATAAAACAAAGGAAC
Organism: Magicicada septendecula; assembly: GCA_034769895.1. NCBI lineage: Eukaryota > Metazoa > Arthropoda > Insecta > Hemiptera > Cicadidae > Magicicada > Magicicada septendecula. Next base: position 1,057,159,002 of record CM068367.1, read on the forward strand.
AAGTAGTAGTATTCTCTGAAAATAAAACTAACAGAAACAAAGAAAATACTAAACAAAGGGGAATGAAATCAAAGAAAATGAGAAGAATGTATCCAAGGAATTTAATAAAAACAAAGGAAGAAATGGAGATGATGAACCATGGTTTAATTGATATCAATAATATCCCAAATACCAATGATAAAGAAATCATTAATGCCAGAGATTATGGAAGGAGATTAAAGGTAATTTCAGAAATGATTTACCACCAAACAGTAGTTTACAACTGGGAAAGGACCAGAGGTAAATGGAATACAACAAAGGTAGCAATATATGATAAAATATCAATGATATCATTAGTCATTGATGGACCAGGGACACCCTGTTTTAATGAACCATATGGTAGAATCATTCAAAGAAAACTTGAAATAAGCGAAAGAATGACCGCAGGAAAAATGAAGTACCAGGTAGAAGCAAGAGATGTCACCAGTACAGGAATAATTATGAAGACAATGGTCGTCCGGACAATAAGGGCAACAGAGATGATGGACCACGGTTAAATCAAATACCATACACCATCAAGAAAAGGGACAGATATTATGATAACTGACTACGGTGAAACACCATTTCAAAGGAAAAGAAAAATAAAGACCATTGAGGAGAAATTATAGAAATAATGAACAAAGAAACAAAACTGGGATTTATGAAGGAAGATTATTTAAGAAACTGAACCTTACAAATGAAATTATGAGCCACTGAACGACCTAAAGAAAATCATCAATACTGGGTATAAAAGAAAATAAAATAATAAGAAATAATTTTGAAAATAAAAGAAAAGAATTTTGAATTTTGAAAATTAAATAAATTCTAAAAGATAGTAAGAACAACTTACGAACAAATATTTATGAATCTTTATGTAAATCAAGAAAGAGAATTTAGAATTTATAATTAAATAAATTCTAAAAGATAGTAAGAACAACTTACGAACAAATATTTCTGAAAATAATTATGGAAATAAAGAAAAGAATTTTGAATTAAAAAATATCAAAATTTAAAAATATAGTTGTTGGATATATGCAATACATTTATATTGTATAACATATGTAATGCGCGTGAGCATGTACAAGTTTGTTAGTTTTCAGTTTGTAACAAGACGCCGTGAGTGAAGCACGTGTCGTAGTACTGTGTATTAAGTATGTATTGTGCATGGTTTAATAAACTTTATTATACTGTGAAAACTCTTATATTTCTTCAATCCACACTTTAACATGATAGCAGAGGTGCGTGGTTTAATAAACTTGTGGTCAAGAGTTTAAGTGAGTATAGTATCGTTTTTTTGTGCTGTCGCATGCTGTGATACGGAAAAATGGCGAAGTACAATGACATTACAATTCCAGTGTTTGATGGAGAGGACTATAGTATGTGGAGAAAACGTATTGTGTTGTTTTTGAAATTTAAAAAATGTGATGAAGTGATAACACGAGCAAAAACGGCGCAGGATAAAGACCCGTGGGACGATAATGATTTAAAGGTTATGAACTATATATACAGTAATATAACGAATAAGCAATTGGAATTTATTAGTGATAAAACAACGGCGTATGAAATAATTCAAAAGTTTGATGAAATGTATTTGAAAAAGTCTACGGCATTGCAAATTGTATATAGAAATAAATTGGAAAAATTAAGACTTAAAAATTATACTGATGCAGCGACATTCTTCAGTGATTTTGAAAAAACTGTGAACGAGCTTAAAAACGCAGGTGCTACTGTGTCAGAAAAAGAAAAATTAAATTATATGTTAAATACGTTGCCGGATTCATACAGTTATATAGGCGATTTAATAGACGCATTAAAAGAAGAAGATCAAACTGTGGATTATGTGAAAAGTAAAATTCAAATGACTGAAATAAAGCATCAAAAAGATGAATATCCTGGACGAAAATCTAACGCATTCATGGCAGATAAAAGTCGACAACTGCGAACATGCTTTCAATGTGGCAAAACTGGTCATATCAAGAGAGACTGTAAATATGGTGGCCAAGAGGCAGGCAGCAGCAATACATGGCGAGCACCACGAGGCAGACAAGAAACCGAAAAAAGTAACTACGCCAGACAGCATGGCAATTTTCGAAGTCAGCGAGGTGCAAGAGCACATCAAGCAACTCAGTCGCAGCAGAAGAATCCAGATACGAGCGCATGGGTTATAAGAGTCGACTATCACACGGCGCATAATAGTAAGGTAGATAAAGATAAGTTTAATAATTGCGAGATTAATTGGTTATTAGATAGCGGTTGTACTAACCATATAATAAATAATGATAAATATTTTGATAAATGTATGATACTTAAAGAACCTGTTAATGTTTATTTGGGAGATAATAGAGTTGTAAAAGCAACTAAAATTGGTAATGTGGTAAGTTACTTTGATCTTTTTGGTAAGAAAAATGAAGTAAACATGCAAAATGTATTTTATGCTAAAGATATGCATACAAATTTAATAAGTTATGGTAAAATAACGGAAAATAATACTATTATTTCTAAAGGTAAAATGACAAAAATTATTGATAAGTTTGGAAATACTACAGCTGTAGCTTGGAAAGAAAATGGTCTATATAAGATGAAAAGTAAATTAAAAAATGTAGAGTCATTGGTAAATGTTGCAAATAAAAATTGTGATAATATGAGTAAAAAAGAAAGGTGGCATCGTATGCTGGGCCATGTAAATTTTAATTATTTGAATATTTTGTGTAAACATAAATTGTTAAGTGGTATTCCAAATGAACTTGAATCAGAATTCATGAAGTGCAAAATATGTGTTGAAAATAAAATGCATAATATTCCATTTGAAAATAATAGAAAAAGAGCAAAAGATATTTTAGAAATTGTTCATACTGATGTGTGTGGACCTTTTAAAACAGCTGGTCTAAACGGGGAAAAATACTTTATTTCTTTTATTGATGATTACAGTAAGATAGCTAAAGTTTATACCATGATGTCTAAAGTAGAAGTTTTCAATTGTCTTGTTCAATATGTAAATGAGTGTGAAAACTTAACGGGTAAAAGAATTAAATTTTTGAGGTGTGATAATGGGAAAGAATACTTAAATGGTAATATTTATAATTTTGTCAAAGAAAAAGGTATTATAATTAATAATTGTCCTGCTTACATACATGAATTAAATGGAACCGCAGAACGGTTTAACAGAATGATAATGGATATGTCACGTTGTTTATTAGCTGAAGCACAAATCCATAAAAAATATTGGCCTGAAATAGTTTGTGCTGCTACTTATTTGAAAAATCGTACGTTATCAAATACTATAGAAAAGAAAACTCCTTATGAAATATTTTTTGGGACGAAACCGAATGTTTCAAATTTACATTTATATGGTAGTAAAGTTTTAGTAAGAAAACCGGAACAAAAAAGATTTTCTAAGTGGGATAAAAAGGCTGATATGGGAATTTTGGTCGGTTATAGTGAAGTTGGTTATAGAGTGCTAATTAATGGAAAAGTAATAGTGGCTAGACATGTTGATATTGTTGAAGAAAATGTAAATTGTATTGGCTTGAATGAATGTGAATCTGATGTAGAAGTATATGAATCTACAGATAATGAATCTCTTGATGATAGCTTTAAAGGTACAGATGAAAATCTAGGGGATGAAAATGAAAATAAAATAAAAAAATCTGAGCGCATAAGAAACCCACCAAAAAGATATGAAGATTATTATGTATATAATAGTAATATTTTTGCAAATTATTGTAGAGCAGATACTCCTAGTACATTTGAGGAGGCGCTTGAGAGCAATGAATGTAAGTATTGGTCAAAAGCTATGGATAAAGAAATTGATTCGTTAAATAAAAATAAGACTTGGCAATTAGTTGAAAATGTAAATGGTAAAAAAATATTGGATGTAAAATGGATTTATACAAAAACGTCTGACAATGCGTATAAGGCCAGGTTAGTTGTAAGAGGTTTTCAGCAAACCGATAAAATTGATGATGTTTATTCTCCTGTTGCGAGAATGCAAACTTTAAAGATTTTATTATCATACTGTTGTCAAATGGGTCTAATTATTGAACAAATGGATGTAGAAACTGCATTTCTAAATGGTAAAGTAAGTTCTGAGGTATATGTCCATTAACCAAAAGGTTATGAGGATGGTACAAATAGAGTGTGTAAGTTAATAAAAGCTTTGTATGGTTTAAAGGAAAGTCCCAGAGCTTGGTATGAATGTCTTGATAAATTTTTAATAAGTTTGGGTGTTAAGAAAAGTAATTTAGATTATTGTTTATATACTTTTGGAAATGGAAAAGATACTATTTATTTATTAATATTTGTGGATGATTTATTAATTTGTGGACGTAACAAAGAAAAAATGCAAAATATTAAGAAACTTTTATCAGAAAAATTTAAAATGAAAGATCTTGGTAAAATTAAAGAATATCTTGGTATTACCGTAGAGTATGAGTTCCGTAAATGTGGAATAAAATTAAGTCAAACAAAATATATTGAGTCATTAGTAAGAAAGTATAATTTAGAAAACAGTAAGATGTATAATACACCTATGGAGGTAAATTTAAAAGTTGAAAAGTCTGATATTTGTGGAAGGAATATTCAATATAGAAATTTAATTGGTGCATTATTATATATAAGCTCAGCTACAAGGCCTGATATAAGCTTTAGTGTAAATTATTTAAGTAGATATCAGAATTGTTATAATGAAACACACTTTAAATATGCTTTGCGAATATTAAAGTACTTGTATTTAACGAAAGATTTAAAATTGACTTATAAAAGAAATGATAATTCTGAAATTATAGATTGTTATGTTGATGCCGATTGGGCTGGTGACCATTTGGACAGAAAATCTACAACTGGTTATGTAATTCGATTATTTGGTAATGTAATTTATTGGAAGTCTAGAAAACAAAAGTGTGTAACAAAGGCTTCGACATATGCAGAGTATGTAGCGTTGTCGGAAGCTGTGAGTGAATTGAAATTTGTGAAAGAATTGCTAAAATTGTTTAATGTAACTTTAGAAAAACCGATTAATATTTTTGAAGATAATTCGGGAGCGATAAGTTTAGCAAAGTATGGAAGTTTTACGAAAAATTCTAAACATATTGAAGTTCATTACCATTATGTACACGAATGTATAAAAGAAAATATGATTAATGTTGTAAAGGTAAATTCTGATGATAATATTGCTGATATATTTACAAAGTCATTGTGTAAAGAAAAGTTTGAGAGATTTCGAACTATGCTGAACTTGAAAAGTTGAACTTGAAATGTGTATTTGTAAAAATTGAATGTGTAAATACAATATAAATGTAAGGAGGCGTGTTGGATATATGCAATACATTTATATTGTATAACATATGTAATGCGCGTGAGCATGTATAAGTTTGTTAGTTTTCAGTTTGTAACAAGACGCCGTGAGTGAAGCACGTGTCGTAGTACTGTGTATTAAGTATGTATTGTGCATGGTTTAATAAACTTTATTATACTGTGAAAACTCTTATATTTCTTCAATCCACACCTTAACAATAGTAAGAACAACTTACTACCCATTATTTATGAAACTTTATGGAAATCAAGAAAAAGAATTTGGAATATATATATAAATCAAATAAATTCAAAAATATAGTAAGAACAACTTACTACCCATTATTTATGAACTTTATGAAAATCAAGAAAAGGAATTTTGAATTTAAATAAATCATATAAATTCAAAAAAAAGTAAGAACAACTTACTGACAATTATTTATGAAACCATTATGGAAATAAAGAAAAGAATTTTGAATTTTGAAAATCACAAAATTCAAAAACATGGTAAGGACAACTTACTACCAACTATTTATGAAGCTAATTATGAAATTAAAGAAAAGAATTTGGAAATAAAATAAAATAAACAAATTATAAAATATAGAAAGAGCAACTTACCACAACTATTTATGGAAATAATTTTGAAGAGAAAGAAAAGGAAATAAGAACCACTAATACAATTGAAGGGAATAAACTTGTGTTGGAATAAAAATAATAAAACCTTTACGCAATACAAGGAGAAACAATGACCACCTAAATATTATAATTAAAGAATTCATTTGGATAAAAAACAAGGGCAAAATATTTTTTTTTTTTTTTTTTAAGAAAAAATATATAAATCAATAACTATGATCATAAAATAAATGTCAAATATAATAAAGACAATTAGAAGAATAATTGCAAGAACATGAAACTAGTGGAACAATTCATGAGAACTAAGAAAAAACCAAAATATCATAAAATATATGCTACCAATGACCAGAAGCAGATTGTGATAACAAAAAAAGAATAATAGAGAATTCACACAAAAAACTTTATACTTAATAACTGGTGATAATTATGTTAATAAAAGTGCTTCCCACCATAATAAGAAATAAGAGATCAGTAGAGCTAACAAGTCAGAAGAATAACTGAGAAGAAAAATAACTGAGATAGAAATATTAACAAATCTGAGCAAATACGAAGTGAGGTATCCAAAGATATTTTTTAATAGTCGCAAAATAGACTATTCTTATCTAATTTTTATTAATGACTGTCTCTAGATGATTCCAGCAGTATTATTACGTTTTGAGCAGAGATGAATTTCCTCTGATCTCAATGAGAATTGTAGTATGGCCAGCAGAGTATATGTAGCCACAAGTGCCTCTCTGAACTGCCCCAGCTCACGTGTTAGGGAATAAATATCCCAAGGATAAAACACCAAGTTAAGAAAAAATGAAAATAAATAATAATAAACCTCAGATGACTATTACTATCAAGGAAAATCAATTTAAGAATAAAATATATGTAAGCTCAAATATGAAGAAGCAAAGATAGAAATGGAAGGGAAGTCAAGAATTATAATATATAATTCTATATAATTATATTTTTTATATAATATATAATTGTAATATCATAAGCAATTATTTCAGACAAACTCAAATTATGGTCTGAACTAATCACTTCTGGAGGAGAGCAATCTGTAGCATGACAGATTATCCACTTAATAAAGAATGAAATATGATCATAAATAAATATCAATTCAAATAACTGTCAAAGTAAAATCCAAATGACAACAAATAAGTATCTAATTTAAACATTTTTCTTGCCTCCAGAAACGGTTAAGACTATAAAATAGGTTAATTACCTTCTGTCAACGTTTCTTAAAATCCTTTTCGGGATAACTCGAGTTTCTACACCAATGGTGTCATCATCAGATCGGATATGAATTAGGTCAAAACATTATTGATGTATATACATCTCATCAGATATTAAAACACTAAAAACAACACATACATTACACAAATAATAAATAAAATATATCATAATAAAACAACAATACAACAACGAAATATAAAAACACGCGGCCGCAAACGAACCTGCACAGGAACGCCCCCGCGGTAAGACTAATCAATGCCGGTTTGACCTTTGTTCAATGTTATCGATCTGATATAGCCGATTTCTCGTTCTATATGATCGATTCTATTAAATAAAATATTGTTTGTATGTATTGCTTTTTCATTTAGGACACGATTGTGATCCTCCTTTATAGCTTTATATATCTCGAACCTTTCAAGGGTGTCCAGCTTTAGTGACTTTTTACATTTATGTAGGATATCTAAATTATCACTAATACTCTTTATATTATGGTCATGTAAGCTTAAATGTTCTGCAAATGTAGATCTTCTTACATTTGACTTGGAGCTTGGGATATGTTCTTTATAGCGTAATTTGAAGGAACGACCTGTTTGTCCTATATAGAACTGTGTGCAATCAGAACAATTAAGTCTATATACACCAGTACCGTCAAATATATCGGAGGGTATATTTTTGTTAGTAAATGTAAGTTTTTCTCAAGTTTATTACTCGCCTTTGAGGCCAAAGTAATATTATGCTTTTTTAATTGGTTTTTTAAAATATGATGAAGAATTTCACCATATTCTATTGCAATGTATTTGTTTACTTTTTCTTTGGATACATCAATATTTATTGGTTTATTTTGTTTTTTATTAATAATTCTATCTACTATATGACTTTTGTATTCATTGGCTAATGCTATGTGTTTGATAATGTTTAGTTCATTGTTATAATCTTCCGTAGATAGGGGCAATGCCAGCAATCTATGAATCATACAATTGAAAAATGCCATTTTATGTGAAATAGGGTGATACGATGAGGCGTGAATAGCATGATCTGTGATTGTTGGTTTTCTGTAAATATTATAGTTAATTTTATTATTTATTTTAGTTAAAGTTAAATCTAAAAAATTAATTTTATTATTCATTTCTTTAATTTTATTAAAATTAATTTTTTAGATTTAACTTTAACTAAAATAAATAATAAAATTAACTATAATATTTACAGAAAACCAACAATCACAGATCATGCTATTCACGCCTCATCGTATCACCCTATTTCACATAAAATGGCATTTTTCAATTGTATGATTCATAGATTGCTGGCATTGCCCCTATCTACGGAAGATTATAACAATGAACTAAACGTTATCAAACACATAGCATTAGCCAATGAATACAAAAGTCATATAGTAGATAGAATTATTAATAAAAAACAAAATAAACCAATAAATATTGATGTATCCAAAGAAAAAGTAAACAAATACATTGCAATAGAATATGGTGAAATTCTTCACCATATTTTAAAAAACCAATTAAAAAAGCATAATATTACTTTGGCCTCAAAGGCGAGTAATAAACTTGAGAAAAACTTACATTTACTAACAAAAATATACCCTCCGATATATTTGACGGTACTGGTGTATATAGACTTAATTGTTCTGATTGCACACAGTTCTATATAGGACAAACAGGTCGTTCCTTCAAATTACGCTATAAAGAACATATCCCAAGCTCCAAGTCAAATGTAAGAAGATCTACATTTGCAGAACATTTAAGCTTACATGACCATAATATAAAGAGTATTAGTGATAATTTAGATATCCTACATAAATGTAAAAAGTCACTAAAGCTGGACACCCTTGAAAGGTTCGAGATATATAAAGCTATAAAGGAGGATCACAATCGTGTCCTAAATGAAAAAGCAATACATACAAACAATATTTTATTTAATAGAATCGATCATATAGAACGAGAAATCGGCTATATCAGATCGATAACATTGAACCAAGGTCAAACCGGCATTGATTAGTCTTACCGCGGGGGCGTTCCTGTGCAGGTTCGTTTGCGGCCGCGTGTTTTTATATTTCGTTGTTGTATTGTTGTTTTGTTATGATATATTTTATTTATTATTTGTGTAATGTATGTGTTGTTTTTAATGTTTTAATATCTGACGAGATGTATATACATCAATAATGTTTTGACCTAATTCATATCCGATCTGATAATGACACCATTGGTGTAGAAACTCGAGTTATCCCGAAAAGGTATTTAAGAAACGTTGACAGAAGGTAATTAACCTAAATAAGTATCACAATAAAATACAATAATAACTTGAAGAAGTAAATATACAGAAAAAGCAACTATGCAACAAATATGTGTAAAGAAAAATAAACCCCAAAAAACTAAAATAAATTAAGGAAAATACCCAGGTAGGATAGGAGTAAGTAAGGAAGATACCCAGAACAAACCAACGTACATAATAACTATATGGTAATGAAGAAACAAAGAATGAATAAGAAAAATACCCAGAACAAACCAAAATACCTAAAAAACGGGAATGAGTTTGAAGATACAAGATAGTAAGAGGAGAAGACTACAACAAATACTCAAAGGAAACCCAGCAAGGAGAAAACAAAAACCCCAAAGGAAATTAAATGTCACAAATGAAAGTATAACACCCAAAAACAGAAATAATGTAAAATAAATGTAAACAAAAGTGTTTAGAGTTATAAGTGAAAGTGCACCCATAAAAGTTATTGTATAATGAATAAAAATAAATCTTAACAGTCCTCTATAAATAAAATTCTTGATAGTATAAAACTATAAAAGTGATTCGTGATAGTATCAAGAATTAACAGGGGACAAGTGCAAGTTATTATATTATAGTAAATAAACTTCAAGAAAGTGCATTAAATGCTTAAACTTAATAAATATGTACCGTTAAACAACTTTAAAGTTTTAATTTCACTTCATGAATACTATTTAATAGAATAGTATTATGAGAGTCAAAGACTAATGTTTCTAATAAAGTGCCACTCTTTATCTAATAACATTAAATGAAATGAGTAAGATAAATAGAGAGCAGGGAGTTCATAAGTAAAGTGACAAGAGATACATCCCTAAAATAAAATAAAAACAGATAAGATTGCACACAAGTAATTTTAAGAATGGTTTAAAAATGAAGAAACAAATGTGTTATGTTTCTAGTTAAATCAATGAACTATATACATAAATGTTGAAATAGAGAGTAATGTTCTAATATTCTAAATGTTTATTATGTTTAATAGTTTTAATCAAGAATGCAATGTCTGAGTGTGGATACCATTCTTTTATTATAAAATATTTATTATGAGTTACTAGAAATAATCAAGACTAGAATGTCTGAGATTAAATACCATGTTTTTCATGTCAAATAATTGTTATGTATTATTAGTTAGAATTCAATACTAGTTGTTCTTGTAGTAAAGTAAGGAATTGTTAAGTAACATTATATTAGAATAGAAGGTCAGAAAGGGTATAAACAAGCTGTATTATTAAAAAACTTTGTATGAAAAACCAGATAAAAAATAGGCCAAATGGTAAATCTAAACTACATTATAATTGATGAATCAAGTCCAGTAAACTAGTTAAACTGATGAAATTTATGTAAGGTAAATCAGTCACAGAATAATATAATATAAATTATACTTTAAAAAGATATTGTAAAAAGATAGGAAGAATTATTAGAAAAAATGCAAATGTAATAACTGAAAATTCAGAGTGGGGAGTCATAAATTATTGAATAATATTTAAAAGGATAACCATTTAATAAAATTACAAGAAATTAAGGGAAGATAAACATTTTATGTCAATCTGAGATTTAGTACAATCATAAATATAACATATAAAATGGCAAACATTTGGGGAAGAACAGGAAGTAAATTTTAAAGCCTACTATTTCAAAATTAAAGAAACATAGCATTTTAGATAAAAAACTTTGTAAAACTATCTTATTTGGTATCAAATCAAACAGAATGAACTAAAGAAAAAGATTATGTATTTAGTATTTCATAAAATTAAATAATAGCAAAAAAATATTCGGTAATATAATGTAAATTTTCCGAATTTAGCGGAAGCCAAACGGATTTAAAACAATGTATTGCTAATATTAAATTGGCTAAGACTTTGTCAGGAGATGAAGGAAATGAGAACAGTTAATTATTGGACCTTGTCGAGCACACTTGGACGAGATTTTTGCTCATATTAACCTATATAGCAGACAAATATGGCGATCGGTCTGTAAGCCTAGTCTACAGTGAAAAATCGTAAATTACAAAATTTTGAACTTAAACCTTAAACTCAGTGAGAACATTTAATACCACAATTAAAATAAAGTAATACGGAACAGTAAATGAGTGAAATAATAAATTAAACCTCTACAATAAATAATTCTTAATAACGAGATGAGAAGTGCAAGTTTCGACCTTATTGAACAAAGTAAATTAAACATTATCACACATATTTAATCGAAGTGAATCACAAGACACTGAACCAGAACCATTCTACTAACACCAGAAGGAATAATCACAACTGCGGAAACGAGGAAACATTGAAAAGTCACCATTTATTGGAAGAAATTTTCATCGAGCTGACTACGGTTTAACATATGCAGTCCGGGAGCCGCCATCTTGACTCCCACAATTCAAAGCGAGCTTTACCAACATAATCATACAGTCTTCAATGGTTCGAATTTCTTATTTAATAAATATTATATATTAACTAATAACTTGTTTATTAACTAATAAACAAAATGGCAGAACTTACACGAGAAGAGATGATGAATAAGATGATGGAAATGTTCAGATCAATGAGGGATGAAATAATGGAGAACCTGGACAATGTCAATAAGAAAATGGATGATATGGTCATGGAAATAAAAAATGATAATAAGCTATGGAGGGAAGAATTAAGGAATGAGAGGACCAAAGAAATAAAAAATGATAGCCAACCAGAAACAGAAGAAATACCAAACGATAAAACAAAGGAACAAGTAGTAGTATTCTCTGAAAATAAAACTAACGGAAACAAAGAAAATACTAAACAAAGGGGAATGAAATCAAAGAAAATGAGAAGAATGTATCCAAGGAATTTAATAAAAACAAAGGAAGAAATGGAGATGATGAACCATGGTTTAATTGATATCAATAATATCCCAAATACCAATGATAAAGAAATCATTAATGCCAGAGATTATGGAAGGAGATTGAAGGTAATTACAGAAATGATTTACCGCCAAACAGTAGTTTACAACTGGGAAAGGACCAGAGGTAAATGGAATACAACAAAGGTAGCAATATATGATAAAATATCAATGATATCATTAGTCATTGATGGACCAGGGACACCCTGTTTTAATGAACCATATGGTAGAATCATTCAAAGAAAACTTGAAATAAGCGAAAGAATGACCGCAGGAAAAATGAAGTACCAGGTAGAAGCAAGAGATGTCACCAGTACAGGAATAATTATGAAGACAATGGTCGTCCGGACAATAAGGGCAACAGAGATGATGGACCACGGTTAAATCAAATACCATACACCATCTTGAAAAGGGTGATAACTGACTACTGACGGATATTATGATAACTGACTACGGTGAAACACCATTTCAAAGGAAAAGAAAAATAAAGACCATTGAGGAGAAATGATAGAAATAATGAACAAAGAAACAAAACTGGGATTTATGAAGGAAGATTATTTAAGAAACTGAACCTTACAAATGAAATTATGAGCAACTGAACAACCTAAAGAAAATCATCAATACTGGGTATAATAGAAAATAAAATAATAAGAAATAATTTTGAAAATAAAAGAAAAGGATTTTGAATTTTGAAAATTACATAAATTCTAAAAGATAGCAAGAACAACTTACGAACAAATATTTATGAATCTTTATGTAAATCAAGAAAGAGAATTTAGAATTTATAATTAAATAAATTCTAAAAGATAGTAAGAACAACTTACGAACAAATATTTATGGAAATAAAGAAAAGAATTTTGAATTAAAAAATACCAAAATTTAAAAATATAGTAAGAACAACTTACTAACAATTTATGAAACTTTATGGAAATCAAGAAAAAGAATTTGGAATATATATATAAATCAAATAAATTCAAAAATATAGTAAGAACAACTTACTACCCATTATTTATGAACTTTATGGAAATCAGGAAAAGGAATTTTGAATTTAAATAAATCAAATAAATTCAAAAATAAAGTAAGAACAACTTACTGACAATTATTTATGAAACCATTATGGAAAGAAAGAAAAGAATTTTGAATTTTGAAAATCACAAAATTCAAAAACATGGTAAGGACAACTTACTACCAACTATTTATGAAGCTAATTATGAAATTAAAGAAAAGAATTTGGAAATAAAATAAAATAAACAAATTATAAAATATAGAAAGAGCAACTTACCACAACTATTTATGGAAATAATTTTGAAGAGAAAGAAAAGGAAGTAAGAACCACTAATACAATTAAAAGGAATAAACTTGTGTTGGAATAAAAATAATAAAACCTTTACGCAATACAAGGAGAAACAATGACCACCTAAATATTATAATTAAAGAATTCATTTGGATAAAAAACAAGGGCAAAATATTTTTTTTTTTTTTAAAGAAAAAAAATATAAATCAATAACTATGATCATAAAATAAATGTCAAATATAATAAAGACAATTAGAAGAATAATTGCAAGAACATGAATCTAGTGGAACAATTCATGAGAACTAAGAAAAAACCAAAATATCATAAAATATATGCTACCAATGACCAGAAGCAGATTGTGATAACAAAAAAAGAATACTAGAGAATTCACACAAAAAACTTTATACTTAATAACTGGTGATAATTATGTTAATAAAAGTGCTTCCCACCATAATAAGAAATAAGAGATCAGTAGAGCTAACAAGTCAGAAGAATAACTGAGAAGAAAAATAACTGAGATAGAAATATTAACAAATCTGAGCAAATACGAAGTGAGGTATCCAAAGATATTTTTTAATAGTCGCAAAATAGACTATTCTTATCTAATTTTTATTAATGACTGTCTCTAGATGATTCCAGCAGTATTATTACGTTTTGAGCAGAGATGAATTTCCTCTGATCTCAATGAGAATTGTAGTATGGCCAGCAGAGTATATGTAGCCACAAGTGCCTCTCTGAACTGCCCCAGCTCACGTGTTAGGGAATAAATATCCCAAGGATAAAACACCAAGTTAAGAAAAAATGAAAATAAATAATAATAAACCTCAGATGACTATTACTATCAAGGAAAATCAATTTAAGAATAAAATATATGTAAGCTCAAATATGAAGAAGCAAAGATAGAAATGGAAGGGAAGTCAAGAATTATAATATATAAGTATCATAAGCAATTATTTCAGACAAACTCAAAGTATGGTCTGAACTAATCACTTCTGGAGGAGAGCAATCTTTAGCATGACAGATTATCCACTTAATAAAGAATTAAATATGATCATAAATAAATATCAATTCAAATAACTGTCAAAGTAAAATGCAAATTAAAACAAATAAATATCACAATAAAATACAATAATAACTTGAAGAAGTAAAAATACAGAAAAAGCAACTATGCAACAAATATGTGTAAAGAAAAATAAACCCCAAAAAACTAAAATAAATTAAGGAAAATACCCAGGTAGGATAGGAGTAAGTAAGGAAGATACCCAGAACAAACCAACGTACATAATAACTATATGGTAATGAAGAAACAAAGATTGAATAAGGAAAATACCCAGAACAAACCAAAATACCTAATAAACGGGAATGAGTTTGAAGATACAAGATAGTAGGAGGAGAAGACTACAACAAATACTCAAAGGAAACCCAGCAAGGAAAAAACAAAAACCCCAAAGGAAATTAAATGTTACAAATGAAAGTATAACACCCAAAAACAGAAATAATGTAAAATAAATGTAAACAAAAGTGTTTAGAGTTATAAGCGAAAGTGCACCCATAAAAGTTATTGTATAATGAATAAAAACAAATCTTAACAGTCCTCTATAAATAAAATTCTTGATAGTATAAAACTACAAAACTGATTCGTGATAGTATCAAGAATTAACAGGGGACAAGTGCAAGTTATTATATTATAGTAAATAAACTTCAAGAAAGTGCATTAAATGCTTAAACTTAATAAAAGTGTACCTTTAAACAACTTTAAAGTTTTAATTTCACTTCATGAATACTATTTAATAGAATAGTATTATGAGAGGCAAAGACTAATGTTTCTAATAAAGTGCCACTCTTTATCTAATAACATTCACTGAAATGACTAAGATAAATAGAGAGCAGGGAGTTAATAAGTAAAGTGACAAGAGATACATCCCTAAAATAAAATAAAAACAGATAAGACTGCACACAAGTAATTTTAAGAAAGGTTTAAAAATGAAGAAACAAATGTGTTATGTTTCTAGTTAAATCAATGAACTATATACATAAATGTTGAAATAGAGAGTAATGTTCTAATATTCTAAAATGTTTATTATGTTTAATAGTTTTAATCAAGAATGCAATGTCTGAGTGTGGATACCATTATTTTATTATAAAATGTTTATTATGAGCGTTAAGACTTTGTACATTGTACTTGCTTACGCGCAACCTGCCTAGCACACTTACGTCACCGTGGCGGTGTTCCACGTGGTCACCCCGGTGCGACTAATCAGTCTATACTCAATCCTTGATCAGTTTAGTTTGCACCCTTGTTTTCTAGCCAAGCCGCGGCAACCTAAATTTGCTATTTTCTTCTTATTTCTGATCTAGCTTCAATGCTACACATTACGTAACCTTACATTCATCTTATATTTGGCTATGAGCTAAGACGTAATTGCGCGGCCTGCGCTTCTGCATCATATGGTCCTCCGCAACCAGATATTATTCTAGCCTTACAGGCAAAATTCTCTGTCCATAAGCAACAACATTTTCGGCTCACGAGCGACCGCACTTTCGCCCAGCGACAGCATTCTCGTCCAGGGGCAACATATGGTCCTCCGTACCCGGATTTGTATTTCACAGACTTGACTAAAACCATGGACAATTAGTCTTATGGTTTAGTGCATTAAGCAGGCCTATCAACATTTCCTTTCTTCAATTTAAATTCAACAACTCGTCAATTAACACCCACTTCTGGAATTCGTATCACACGACATTGGGGACTTCATATTTCGCCAACCAAACATTGGAATCATCATTGCAGCATATCCAGCACGTGGCATTCAGCATTGGGAAAATCCAGAGCAGCCTATCTAAACAGGATTCCACCGCATTGGACATCACCGGACAGGCAACGACCATGTCTACATTATCCATGCTTGAGTACCTGACACGACTACGAGGGCTCCGACAGGCTTTCGATACCTTCTAGAACATGCCGATAAGTACCATTTCAACTGATTGAACTCATGTTGTGCATTAGTTTCAACTTGCATAATTCGCATATTTTTTCTCAATATTATTAAATTAAACAAAGCAGTATAGAAATAATAATATGATTTAATAATCTAAAACAATTTAAATATTTTTCAATAATTTGAATATGAACTTATAATTTTTTGTGAACTCAATTAATATTCTCTTTATTTCTAAGTCATATCTTTTCAAACAGCACTCATGTCATTGATGATTACTGCTATATTGTTTGTAACGCCTAATTCAGGATTTTATTGTCACATAAATTTAGTTAAGATATGTTAGTAAGTATTACCGTGTCGTTGCGTGACTTTATGATTTGGACTTCCTGCCTGGTCTGGCTCATCTCGTTGCACTAACTTGGCCTTTGTAGCATCATTTAAATTCTTGTTCCTTTTATTTGTTCATACCCAATCATGGCGGATATGAAGCCGCTGATCAAGAAACGTGGCACGATCAAGGCCTCTATATCGCGCATAAATACTTATGCCGACAATTTCGATCATGATACGCATGACAATCATGCATTAAAAATAAAGCTTCGCCACCTTATGGAACTCTCGGCTAAATATGATGAGATCCAAACACATATAGAGTCCGAAGACTCCGATTTTGCTTCTGCTAGCGATAGGGTTCAAACAGAAGACGATTTATGCGGCATAGAATGCAAGCTGCAAAATTTAATAGACCATGCCGAGGAAATGACCAGGAAGGCAGCAAGTCCATCTGAGGTAGTTACATTCAGCACGCCTCCCATTCAATTGCAACCTATTAAGCTACCCTGCTTCTCAGGTGACATAATCGAGTGGCAACACTTTTACCACATGTTTTTGGAGCTAGTTCATGTCCGAACGGACCTAACTGGCATCCAGAAGCTTCATTATTTGCACTTATCATTAAAAGACGAGGCGCTGAATGTCATAAAATCGCTACCTATCACGCACGAAAATTACACGGTGGCCATTGAGTTGTTAAGGGCGCGCTATGACAATAAATTGATTGTAACCACTTATCACGCAGCAAACGTACTGGGCATGAGATACATTCAGCGTGAGTCCGTGCTCAGCATTTCTAAATTCATAGATGAGCTCGCCGCCAACATAAATGCGCTGAACTCATTAAAACTTTCTGTAAATACGTTCGAGCTTATTTTTGTGCATTTTCTATCCCAAAAACTTGACGAGCATACGTGCAGGTTGTGGAAGGAAACCTTAGGCGAAAAACAACTTCCTATTTATGATAATTTCATTAAGTTTTTAAATTCAAGACGTCAGCTGTTACAAAACATAAATGCACCGACCGGTTCGCCTGGCTTTAGACAGATTAGCGATAATGCTTCTTATCGCAAGTCAACTAAGCGCGCAGAGTTCACTGGGTCATTATTGCACACTCCACCAAACAATAAATCTTGTCAGCTGTGTCGTGGTAGTCACAAACTACTTGAATGCCCGCAATTTATCGCCCTACCACCTATACAACGTAAAGAAGTATTGATACATAACAAACTATGCCTGAATTGTACTCGCTCGGGCCATAACAGCTCGTGTTGTCCTTCCAAATTTTCATGCAAGGCATGCGCGAAAAGGCACCACACTATGCTCCATGCTTCGATAAATCAGTCTAGCAACAGGAACAATAAGCAATGTTCCCTGAAGCTACAGACGAATAAGTCAATTTTATTATCCACCGACGTATGCACTACTATCGATCATCACGGTAAAAGACGCCCAGTGAGAATCCTGTTGGATTCCGGGTCACAAGCTAATTTTTGTACTATGGGTTTCGCCCGCCGCATGGGCCTAAGGCTAAATAAATCCGAGCTACCTATCCCAGGTATAAATAACTCGTCATGTCAGGGCAATTTTAGCACGCGCGTGCGCTTAAACTCACGTTATAGGGACTTCACCTTGAATGTCCACTGCGCTGTTCTGCCCCGAATCACAATCTTCCAACCGAATCCTTTGACATCGCTTCCTTGAAAATTCCTAGAGGGATATTTTTAGCTGACCCGCAATTTAATAATTCGTCCCAAATTGACATATTACTTGGGGCACAATACTTTTTGCAATTAATTGAGCCGACCAAATTCGTTCGAAGTCCACATTTTCCAACAATCCAAGAAACTAAACTAGGGGTTATTCTCGCTGGGAATCTACCCTTCAACATGGATATGACCAAACCCGTCTCTTCATTTATTGCCCTCGACAATAATAATGCTGTCTCAACGCAACTCAAGGCCTTCTGGCAGTTGGAGGATGTTTCGCACCATACTCCTTCAGATGCGGAATCGGAGTATGAAAATCACTTCATCCCAAACACCTATCGTAATGATAGTGGTAGGTTCGTTGTGTCGCTACCCCGCACTACAGAATGCCTCGGAGATTCCCTCACCGGAGCGGTTCGTAGGTTTCAAACCCTTGAGCTCAAGTTTAGGCAAAACCAGTCTTTACACAAGGATTATGTTGACTTTATGCAAGAATATTTAAATCTCGGCCATATGTCTCCGCTTGATTCATATGACTTGTCAGTTGACAAATCAAACATTTTTTATCTACCTCACCATGCCGTCTTTAAGACTACGAGCACCACCACTAAAATTCGCGTTGTTTTTGATGGTTCGGCCAAGGCGTCCAACGATTTGTCGTTAAACGACACCCTTATGGTCGGCCCCACGATCCAGCAGGATCTTTTCGCCATTATGACCAGATTTAGAACTCATCGTTACGCTTTCATCGCGGACATAGAAAAAATGTATCGCCAAATTTTGGTCTCCCCGCGTGATTCCAATTTACAAAGAATTGTTTGGCGTGACTCTCCCCACAAGGAGCTCAAACATTATGCTTTAAGAACAGTCACGTACGGGACTGCCAGTGCATCATTTCTTGCAACGAGATGTTTAAAACAAATCGCCCAGGAGAATAGTACTCAGTACACCCTGGCCTGTTCAGTCATTGCTAACGACTTTTACGTCGATGACCTCCTCACCGGTTCCGATAGCTCACCCGTTCTAATCCAATTGAATACCGACATTTCTGAGTTGCTAAGCCTCTACGGCTTCACTCTTCACAAATGGTCGTCTAACGACCGGAATATAACATCTTCGTACACTAACTCGTCCCTGGACTTTAACAAGGACAAAACAGTCCGCACTTTGGGCATTCAGTGGGACGTTATAGCGGACAGCTTCGTATACAATATACAAAGAAATTTTAAAATTGATCATTTCAATAAAAGAAAGGTGTTATCTGTCATCGCTGGTATTTATGATCCATTGGGTTTAATTGGGCCTATCACGTTTTGGTGCAAGTACTTTATGCAAACACTTTGGTCTTCGGGTACAAACTGGGACGACCCGCTTTCTGATTCCTTATCTATTAAATGGACTGAGCTCTACGCTCAATTATGTTCAGACACTCATTTTAGGATCCCGAGGGCTGTAAAAGATTCAGGTAGTTCGTCAATCATCTCATTCCAATTACACGGGTTCGCCGATGCGTCTGTAAAAGGTTACGCATGCTGTATCTATGTGCGCACGGTATATTCCGATAATAGTATTTCGTTTCATTTATTGTGCTCTAAATCAAGAGTTGCCCCGTTAAGGCAAATTTCCTTACCTCGTCTCGAGCTGTGCGCCTGTTTGTTATTATCGCAGTTGGTTTCTAAGGTCGTCCATGCCGTGGCCTACAAGTTCAGCGAGTTATATTTTTACTCTGATTCGACGATTGCCCTTCACTGGATTCATCAAACGCCGTCCAGGTGGAAGGTATTCGTAGCGAACCGTGTTTCTGAAATTCAGCAGCTCACTAGTCTGGGCAATTGGTATCATGTCTCGTCTCATGATAATCCTGCGGACATTCTATCCCGCGGTTGTTTACCCCGTTTGTTACACAACCACCAGCAATGGTGGCATGGTCCTTATTGGCTACTAAAGAAGCCTTCGGACTGGCCTACTCGTCCCTTCGATCCCAATTCCGCTTACGCTCA
This sequence comes from Magicicada septendecula, assembly GCA_034769895.1. Lineage (NCBI taxonomy): Eukaryota > Metazoa > Arthropoda > Insecta > Hemiptera > Cicadidae > Magicicada > Magicicada septendecula. The sequence goes on from CM068367.1 coordinate 1,057,179,607, forward strand.
TCCGGAGTTGGACAAGGAAGTACGTAAACAGGCCCTGCTCGCGTTGACTACCGCTTCACACTTTTCAAACTATGCTGAAAATTACTCTTCTCTCACTAGGCTTCTACGCGTTTTTGCTTACTGCCTGCGTTTTATTCATAACGCTAAGTCTCCCGCTTCCAGTAGAAGCACCTCCTTTTTATCTGCGCATCTTTTTATCTGAGTTAAACAGCGCGCTCTTGGTTTTTATTCGCCAAGCCCAGTTTTCGCATTTCAATGTTGAAATTAAGCAATTACAGGCACATCGCCCTATACCTACTGATAGTAAAACATTCTCACTTAATCCTTTTCTTGATAACGCTGGTATATTGCGTGTTGGCGGTCGCCTTCAGCAGTCTCAGCTAAGTTACAGTAACAAGCATCAAATCATACTACATCCGCAGGCTCATCTTACTCGATTAATTATCGAATATGAACACATTCGACTACTCCACGGTGGAGTACAACTTACGCAATGTTCGCTGCGCCAAAAGTATTGGATTATAAACGACAAGTCGTACATACGCTCGGTCATTCACAAATGTATCACTTGTTTTCGCTTTCGCGCGTCTGGTTCCAGCCAACTGTTAGGTCAATTACCCGCGCCTAGGGTCACCCCTTCCAAGCCATTCTCACAGTGCGCCATGGACTACGCCGGTCCTATGTTGTTACGCCAGGGCGGGCAGAGGTCCAAATCCTTTACTAAGGCCTACATTTCTCTGTTCATCTGCTTGTCCACCAAGGCTATTCACCTTGAATTGGTTTCAGATTTGTCGGCAGACGCCTTTTTGGCCGCCTTGAAACGTTTCATATCCCGGAGGGGCATCCCCGAACAAATATTCTCCGATAACGGTACTAATTTCCGACGGGCTGGCACTATATTACACCAGCTATACAAGCTCTTCCGGGGGACGAATTTCAAAGGGCCGCTCAGTACTTCGCTAGTCCACGCGGAATTAAGTGGTCGTTCATACCTTCCTCAGCCCCCCATTTTGGTGGTCTGTGGGAAAGTGGCGTCAAGAGTGTTAAGTTCCATCTACGGTGCGTCATAGGCAATACGATCCTGAACTTCGAAGAGTTCTCCACTGTCCTAACCCAGGTTGAAGCCTGTTTAAACTCGCGTCCCTTGTTTTCCATTTCAAATGACGCTGGGGATCCTGAGCCGTAGACTCCAGCTCACTTTTTGGTCGGCTCCCCCCTTACCGCTCTTCCGGAACCTGATTATTCGGTTACAAATATGGGTCGCTTGGGGAGATGGCAGCTCTTGCAAGGGTTTACTCGTTCCATTTGGAAGAGTTGATCCCGAGACTATCTGCACCAGTTGCAGCAGCGAAACAAGTGGAAAAAGCAGTCGAAAAATTTATCGGTAGGACAATTGGTCCTCATTCTGGATGACAATGCCCCACCATTGGTTTGGAAGCGCGGCATTGTCACTCAGACATATCTTGGGCAGGATTCGTTGGTACGTGTTGCGGACGTCCGTACTGCCAACGGCATTCTGCGTAGACCCATTCATAAGCTGTGCCCACTTCCGGTGGCAACAGACTGATTGCGCCTCGGTGTTTCATGCCCGGGATATTGCCGGTCGAGCACATGCTCTTCCATACACATTTATTGACTACAATGTTGTTTATGTAACTTATATCATGTTACTTATGTAAGGTATACCATTTATGCACTTGTATTGTATCATTAATGGACGCCATGTAGCGGTGCATTGGTGAACATTTAAACGTTTTTCTTTTCTTAGTGTGATGTCAATTATGGTGAACGGTGTGGTACAGTGTATAGTATTATACTCAATTTTTGTGTATTTTCATTATATTATTATATTAAATTTTTGGGTATTTTCATTATATTATTATATTAAATTTTTGGGTATTTTCATTATATTATTGTACTAAATTTTTGGGTATTTTTATTGCACATTATTATCAATATTTGTGGCATACTTCTACTGTATATTGTCATAGTGAATTTTACAGATACATTACTTTGTATTGCTGCGCAATACTGTTTATTACACGCTAAGTGTCAAGCTGTTATTTTTTAAATTGGTTGTATTTCTTTAATGTTTGTGCAAAGCCACCCATGGTGTCCTTATTGCCATGTATTATTGTTCATGGTTTATCGCATATTCCAGCCTTTGGATTATTGTTACATATTACCTAAGGAGCATTGATTAATGATGTATTTAATTATATTAATGATGTACTCGTTTATATTATATTTGTATGTTTGCCAGTATTCATGTGTACTTGTATGCGCTAAATAATTTGTTCTTTTTTTTTTACTGCAAACTATGTCAAAATCGCCGATTTTGAGGCGGGCAGTATGTTAGGACATTGTACATTGTACTTGCTTACGCGCAACCTGCCTAGTGCACTTACGTCACCATGGCGGTGTTCCACGTGGTCACCCCGGTGCGACTAATCAGTCTACACTCAATCCTTGAACAGTGCGTTTGCACCCTTGTTTTCTAGCCAAGCCGCGGCAACCTAAATTTGCTATGTTCTTCTTATTTCTGATCTAGCTTCAATGCTACACATTACGTAACCTTACATTCATCTTATATTTGGCTATGAGCTAAGACGTAATAGCGTAGGCCTGCGCTTCTAAATGCTTTCAATAAACGTTACTTAATCATAATTTACAGTCCACTAATTAATGTAATACACTTTCTGACTTCCTACCAGCTTCCTTAAGCTTGCAAAACTAACTCAAGATGATTTCGAGAGTGTTAAGCACGCAACAATGAGTTACTAGAAATAATCAAGACTAGAATGTCTGAGATTAAATACCATGTTTTTCATGTCAAATAATTGTTATGTATTATTAGTTAGAATTCAATACTAAATGTTCTTGTAGTAAAGTAAGGAATTGTTAAGTAACATTGTATTAGAATAGAAGGTCAGAAAGGGTATAAACAAGCTGTATTATTAAAAAACTTTGTATGTAAAACCAGATAAAAAATAGGTCAAATGGTAAATCTAAACTACATTATAATTCATGAATCAAGTCCAGTAAACTAGTTAAACTGATGAAATTTATGTAAGGTAAATCAGTCACAGAATAATATAATATAAATTATACTTTAAAAAGATATTGTAAAAAGATAGGAAGAATTATTAGAAAAAATGCAAATGTAATAACTGAAAATTCAGAGTGGGGAGTCATAAATTATTGAATAATATTTAAAAGGATAACTATTTAATAAAATACAAGAAATTAAGGGAAGATAAACATTTTATGTCAATCTGAGATTTAGTACAATCATAAATATAACATATAAAATGGCAAATATTTGGGGAAGAACAGGAAGTAAATTTTAAAGCCTACTTTTTCAAAATGAAAGAAACATAGCAGTTTAGATAAAAAACTTTGTAAAACTATCTTATTTGGTATCAAATCAAACAGAATGAACTAAAGAAAAAGATTATGTATTTAGTATTGCATAAAATTAAATAATAGCAAAAATATATTCAGTAATATAATGTAAATTTTCCGAATGTAGCGGAAGCCAAACGGATTTAAAACAATGTATTGCTAATATTAAATTGGCTAAGACTTTGTCAGGAGACGAAGGAAATGAGAACAGTTAATTATTGGACCTTGTCGAGCACACTTGAACGAGATTTTTGCTCATATTAACCTATATAGCAGACAAATATGGCGATCGGTCTGTAAGCCTAGTCTACAGTGAAAAATCATAAATTACAAAACTTTGAACTTAAACCTTAAACTCAGTGAGAACATTTAATACCACAATTAAAATAAAGTAATACAGAACAGTAAATGAGTGAAATAATAAATTAAACCTCTACAATAAATAATTCTTAATAACGGGACGAGAAGTGCAAGTTTCGACCTTATTGAACAAAGTAAATTAAACATTATCACACATATTTAATCGAAGTGAATCACAAGACACTGAACCAGAACCATTCTACTAACACCAGAAGGAATAATCACAACTGCGGAAACGAGGAAACATTGAAAAGGCACCATTTATTGGAAGAAATTTTCATCGAGCTGACTACGGTTTAACATATGCAGTCCGGGAGCCGCCATCTTGACTCCCACAATTCAAAGCGAGCTTTACCAACATAATCATACAGTCTTCAATGGTTCGAATTTTTTATTTAATAAACATTATATATTAACTAATAACTTGTCATTTTTAATTATTAAGCTTTTTAATGTAAGTGTTATACTTTCCTGACCTTACCCTTCTCTGATTATATATAAAATAACCGTTCAAAGAACCTAATAATTAATAGAAAATACAGATGTAAAAAATTAATCGACAGCCCTGAGAACGAGTCGATACTACTGTTGAAATATCGATTAACACTCGATACGTTATACAATTGTTAATAAAATCTAAAATTTCTGCATTTGGTTTCTATTTATTTATAAATTTAATAAATAGAATTAAAAATAAGATAAATTGAGATCACGGACTATCCGAAAGGCAGACTTTACCAAAAAAGAAGGAATATACTCAATTAAGAAGAAGTACCGTCTATCGATTAGTGCTGGAGATAACACAATTAACGTGGAAGTTCATTATAAAAACGCAAAGTGATACAATTAACAGAACCAGAAACAAAGGAGTTAAATTTTGACACGAATAAATTACGAAAATTAATTTACTAAATACAAACAACAAAAAACAATTAAACAAAATTTTTCAAAAAACAAAACCACCAAATTTTTGTTATTTTGGTAAACATATAAATTTTTATTTTGTAAACAGAATTTTTTAATATGTTACAGAGTTCATTCAAATTATTAGTGTAATTTGTTCTTACATTTTTTTCATTGTGAGTTTAATTAAATTGTTTTGGTTAAATTATAACAATATTCTGGTCTCCTCTTCCTTTCTTCATTTAATAGTTCTGTATCATTTTTGTCTTAAATTATCTCATTTACATAGTTTATAATAGTTGTTACTGTTATCATATGGTCACTATTACAGTACAAGCTGTAGTATAGTATTTACAGCTGTGATAGTTTATTAGTGTTTTTTTCTTTTTCAACACTGGTTCTTATGAATACTTGCTACACTTTCTTCTTATGACACTTTTAACATTCATGGATATGTTTTTCTTGTAACACCAATTTACTCAATCAATTTTTTCTCATTTTTTTTTCTCATTATCTACTGGAACATGTTCTTATTTGCTTTGTCCCTGGAGAGTTAAGAAAGTTTACATATTTGTACTCCATTTATTCTCAAATTCTTTTATGTAAGAGTTCATTCAAATTATTAGTGTAATTTGTTCTTACATTTTTTTCTTTGTTTGTTTTTCTTCCTTCTCAATTATTTCGTTTAAATTATTTTTTCCAGTTGTTAAGGATCATTTTCCTTCAAAATTTGTTTCACGAGAGTTTATTCAAATATTTTATATAAGTTGTTCTTATCATTTTTAGAATTTAGTAATTTAATAATCACTTTCTTTCATAATTCGTTCCATAAGATTTTATTCAAATATCTGATATAAGTTGTCCTTATTGCTTTTAGAATTTTGTAATTTCTTTTTCTTGTAAAATTCTTTTTTTTTTTTTTTAATAGCGATTTGACCACTTAGGATCACGCTACAACTTTATTTCTTTTTCTTTGCCTGGAGTTTCCTCTGTCTCCAATACTCCTTCATACGCTCACTGGCTTGTTTCCTTTGATCCTCTGTCCAAGTTCGTCCACTTCTATTAGGTCTTCCTGCATCTTGAAACAATTCCAGATTTTTCACTGTACTCCTAAATTCACTTCTTTCTAACATTTGGGACTCTGTGATATTCGACTTTTCTAAATCTTTTCTAACTTCCTTAATCCACGTTGTAGTGGTCTTCTTCTTCCAGAGGTAGTCGAATATTTGTTTGGTTAATCGATTTTTGTCCATTCTGTATAGATGTCCGATAAATGTCAGCCTCCTCCTCCGCATAGTCTCCGAGATTCTTTCCACATTCTGGTAGACTTCCCTATTGCTTCGCAGCTTCCATCCATCTTCAGTCCGAACTGCACCCATGATTTTTCTTAGAATTCTCCTTTCCAGGACTTCTAGTTTGTCGAGGTTATAGTTCATCGAGAGGCATTCACTGGCGTAGAGACATTCCGTTTTTACGACGGTGTTGTAATGCCTTATTTTGTCATTCCAGGAGATGCATTTCTTGTTGTAGATATTTTTTGTTAATCCATATGCTCTTTCCATTTTTAGAATTCGATCTCCAACAGCTGCTTTTTCTAACCCATTCTCCTGTATAGACTCACCCAGGTACTTGAACTTTTTGACTCTTTCAATTCATCCTATCTCGGTTTCAAGGAATTTTGGTCCATGTTTGTCATTTGTCATAAATTTGGTCTTTTCAACTGAGATCCTTAGTCCTGTTTGGCTGGCTATCTTTTCCAAGAGATTGATTTGTACGGTTGCTTCTTCTGGGTTTTCTGATAGTACAGCAAAGTCATCTGCAAACGCCAGGCAGTTGACTTTAATTCCTCCCGACTTTCTTCCGATGCATATTGGGTTTATTCCTCGACTCTCCAGTTCCAAGTTCCAAATTCTCATGATCTTCTCTAGGACACAGTTGAATAGGAGTGGCGATAAGCCATCGCCCTCCTTTATATAATAGTTCTCTCAAATAATTCTTGTAAGTTGTTCATACTATTTTTAGAATTTAGTAATTTAATAATCACTTTTCTTCATAATTCGTTTAATAAGATTTTATTCAAATATCTGGTATAAGTTGTCCTTATTGTTTTTAGAATTTTGGTATTTTAGGTGCTCTGATGTCATTAATTTAATGAGTTGCGCATAATTATTTTTTCATTTACTGCTCCAATCCTACTGGGTATACAGATGATGTACTGGGGTTTTATATAGATGGTTCCTCTTATTTGGTCCAAGAGTTTTCTTTGTTATAGAGTCTATTTTTTAACATTTGGCTGATTATCATGATCAGCTTATTTAATTCCTTTTTAACCAGTTAGTTATCTTCGTATTGTTTAAATTAGCAGCCATCCTTACTATTTCTTTTATGAATTTGCTAACTGCTATAATTTTTATTGTTCGACTAAGCTTTTCGTCATCACTGACATCATCAGGTCTTAAACAACGTCTATCAACTGTATGTTGTAGGCTTTTATACTTTAGGCCGCTCCCCTTATGTCATCGCCCCTCCTATTGGTTCTAGCTGCTGCCGCTCTTCATGGGAACTTTGTCTACATTTTTCCGTTAGGCATTTTTCTAACGTCCATCAAATTGTTTTAAGAATCTCCCGTTAATGTCTTCATTCTTGACTTATAATTTTTTTTGTAACCTTTTACATTTCGTCATTTTTAGTGTGTTATTCTTATTATTTTAATTTATTTTTGTATATTATTTAATATATAATAAAATATTTCTTCATTTGTAAAATCCACTTTTATATTCATTAATTTATTTTTATCTTCTTTTTTAACTTTAAGTATTTCTAGTTCTTCTATTAGTTTTCTTTTTTGCGGATTGTTTTCTATTTTGATTATTTCCATATTTTCATTTGGATTTATGAATTTATGGGCTGATTCATTGAAATGTCTTGCATATTGTGAGTTTGTTACTCTAACCCCTTCTCCTTTTGCGTGTTCATTCATTCGAATTTTAAATTTTCTTCCAGTTTCGCCCAGTTACATAAAAAAGAAATGCCATTAAGACATATAGTATCATTTATAAATTCGCCAACATACAAAATATCAAAAGAAATAAGTAAAAGAATCAAAATGGCATATGAAAAAGAAGAAATCCACAGCATAGAAAATAGCAAAAAGGTAATAGAAAGAATAAAAGAAATAACCATAACAAATAAGACAAATTTAATGACATTAGATATAAAAGATATGTACACCAACATACCAATAGCAAAAACAGTAGAAATAATAAAGAAAAACGAATTAAGTAATGTAGAATGGAAAAACGAAATAATAGAAGGATTAGAATTATGCTTAAGCCAGAACTACTTCAGATTTAATAACAAATTTTACATACATGAAAATGGATTACCAATGGGATCACCGCTTTCACCATTAATGGCAGAGATATCCATGAATAGCTTTGAAATCAAAATTTTAAAAGATATAGATAAAGAAAGAAGAATTAAAAAATGGATCAGGCATGTAGATGACATACTAATAGTTTAGGAAGGTGAAGTAAATGAATTTAAAAAATTTACGGAAGAACTAAATAACATAGAAAAAACAATAAAATTTCAAGAAGAAATTAGAGGATTAGAAATTAATTTCCTGGATATCAATATAAAAATTGAAGATAACAAACTCAAATTCGATATATATAGGAAGGAAACATACTCAGATTTAATAATTCCACAAGAATCATATCATCCAGTCAATTATAAAATGGCAGCATTAAATTTATTTTGCTATAGAGCTATAAATTATCTAGGAAATGAAGAACTCAAACAAAAAGAATTAAAGAAAATACAACAAATAGCAAAAAATAATAATTACAACCATAAAATAATTAATAGAATAGTTAAGAAAATAGAGGAAAATACAGAAATGGAAAAGAACAAAAAAGAAAAAACAAATGAAGAAAAGAAATATAAAGGAGCAATAACATACATAGGATATCAAACAAAAATGTTACAAAAATGCTTCGAAAAATATGAAATACAGATAGGAATAAAGAAAACGAAAAATGTATTCGAATATATAAAAAATGCTAAAACAGAAGAAATTCCATTAACAGAAAAAAGCGGCGTATACAAATTAAAATTTGGGGAATGTAATAAGATATATCTGGGCGAAACTGGAAGAAAATTTAAAATTCGAATGAATGAACACGCAAAAGGAGAAGGGGTTAGAGTAACGAACTCACTATATGCAAGACATTTCAATGAATCAGGCCGTAAATTCATAAATCCAAATGAAAATATGGAAATAATCAAAATAGAAAACAATCCGCAAAAAAGAAAACTAATAGAAGAACTAGAAATACTTAAAGTTATAAAAGAAGATAAAAATAAATTAATGAATATAAAAGTGGATTTTACAAATGAAGAAATATTTTATTCTATATTAAATAATTAACAAAAATAAATTAAAATAATAAGAATAACACACTAAAAATGACGAAATGTAAAAGATTACAAAAAAATTATAAGTCAAGAATGAAGATATTAACGGGAGATTCTTAAAACAATTTGACGGACGTTAGAAAAATGCCTAACCGAAAAATGTAGACAAAGTTCCCGTGAAGAGCGGCAGCAGCTAGAACCAATAGGAGGGGCGATGACATATGGGGAGGGGCCTAAAGTATAAAACCCTACAACGTACAGTTGATAGACATTGTTTAAGACCTGATGATGTCAGTGATGACGAAAAGCTTAGTCAAACAATAAAAATTATAGCAGTTAGCAAATTCATAAAAGACATTTAGTTATCACTCATTACTGATAGTTTCTTCTTTGTTTCTCCTTTTTAATGTTGTATTAAGTTAAGTTTTAAGGTGAAAAGTCTGTTATGCTACATATGCTCTCCTGTAAAAGTGATTAATTCAGATCATACTCTTAGTATGGATGAAATAATTACTACTGATTCGTTTATTTACCATATTTTTATTCGTGATTTCACTTTATATACCTTCTTTCCACCATTGCTCTATCAGTTGATATGTATATCCTTCATTAGCTTTTTTATTCATTAATAAGTAATCCTTAATCTTATGTATATCATTATTATTATATATTTTTTCTTTTCTTATTCGGTGTTTCATCATCGGTATGTTTACTCCCTAACAATCCCTAACATGTGAGTTGGAACAGTTCAGAGTGGCACATTTCGGCTACATTCTCTGCTGACCAATACTCCACTTAGCTGAGCTCAGAGGAATTATCATCTCTGCTCAAATATAAGACTGATGGATTTTCTCTACATCCAGTCATAAAAATTAAAAATCATTAAAAGTAGTCTCTTTTGACTAATAATAAACATCCTAGGATTCTTCACTTCATAAAGTTTTAAATTAATTAATACTTTTACACACTTGATTCTTCTTCTCTATCAAAGCTCATTCCATATTATGTGGCTTAGGTATAGGGTATAATATACATTACATCCTTTCTTTGCAATCTTTTCTTTGTTTGTTGTTGGTATAATCTGTCTCTTGTTTACATAGTGTAATAAAAAAAAATAAATTAGTGTGTGTGTGATGATGATATAAGCTATTGTGGAGTGTGAGAGACTCCGACGTAATCAAGCTCCACTGTTTGGACTAGCCAATTTGTAATAAAATAAGTAAGATTGATGTGTGTTTGGTGTGGCTCTCGACGTCTTACTGGCCTGAAACACTTCCTTAAGTTTCCCAGCTGGTCGAGTCCCAATGGTAGCAAGACCGGTCGAGTAGCGTAAAGTTGATGAATGAATATATCTGTTCAGCTTCGCCGAAAGTTTCAAAACAAAATTTATTGTTTTGAAGGAAATTTTAAAAAAAATTGTTTATAAAAAAAAATAATTAAAAAAAAATTTTAATTTAATTAATTAATTAATTATGATCAATTAATTAATATAGGGCTGTGAAGTTTTAAACAGTGTAATGCTCTTCTGAAATTTTTTTTAAAGTTTTAGTATATTTTAAATAATCTATCACCACTCATAAGACTGTCTGTAAACCAATCGATACTTGTTTACCTTTTTATTTTTTAGGTTATCTTCACTTACGGGTGGTAAAGTCCTTGTAGATTATCAATTAGAATGATATTATTGGTAATTAGTATTATTGAAGAAATAAAGAACTATTAAGTATTGAAAAGTATTAATGTTTTTTTATTAAGTAATAGCAATATTGACTCTTATCGATTAGTATCGATTCTCAGGATATCGAAAAAAGTTACAAGTATATGGATATAAAAATTATATAGGGTTCTTTAAACAGCCAGTTATTATCAAAGTCAGAGAAATCGGGCTAATATTTAAAAAGTATAACGTTACAATCAAATTAATAGTTATTAATAAACACAGACATTGAATAATAATTTGTAAATATAATAATTGTTTTCACCCAACAGCTGAGTTGAACTAAGAAGAAGGCACTGGGATCGTCAAAGCAAATGGCCGCCGTCAAGTTGATCAAAATGTTGCTCGTTCCTGCCGTGTTCCAAATAATGTATTTTCTGGCAATATTCCTGTTCTTATGTCTGCAAATCTCTTGTTAAATGTTGTGTAGTGATTGGTGTACTGTTTCTGAGTTGTATTTAGTGTATCCGTATAATTATTAGTTCAAACACTTTCCCCGATTCCGTCACTAATTTGGGTTAATGTGTTATACAGTTTTCTGGTGTTTTTCGGAGTAGAAATGTATTGTTTAGTGTTAATTAGTGTTTCTTGATTGTTTTTGTCACAATGTATATGTTCTGGAAAGATTTTATAATTCACTCTCGACTTTACCGTAACGTACTGTTCGCCACTTATGTTCAACGTTGTAAAATAGGTTAGATCGTCACAAAACTCTCGTTTATGTTATCCGTTCAAATACCAATAATCAACTAACTCTTTCCTTCAGTTTCAATTAAACTCTTAGCCCATATAATATTATTCTTAACATTGTTCAAATATTTTTCACATCCTGTGTACACTTTTACATTTTCACTATATGAATGCCTAAACTTTGGTTATTTGTCAATTTTATTCACTAGATTTGATTTAAATTAATCTTTCAGTTCATTCTGGTTATTTTCAGATTAAATAATGCCATTTTATAGTGTTTTCTGTCCAAAAAATAGTAATTTCACTTTCAGTTTGGTATACTCTGAAAAGTCAAAACATCAAAATTTACTTCCTGTCATTATATAAATTCAGCCATTTTATCAGTTATATTTAATATTAATAATCCTATATTGTATTAAAAGGTTCCCATTCCCTTATTTTCTGGTAATTAATTGAATTAGTTGTATTCTGAAACATTATTCTGGAATATATGATTACCATGTCCAAATTTCTGAGTTTAGTCATTTTCATTTTTATTTATAATTCTGAATATATTTATTAAAACCTCTCTAAATGGTATGTGCAATTATATGGCATGATCTCAAGTTTATTTTGTCTAAACCCCTTTTGTTTATTCGCATTTAAATGATTAATTTCTCTGTTTTGATGAAGTTTGGTTTCCATTCTTTTGGCCTATGATTTTTTAACAATTTTTCTTACAAAATATTTTACAAACAATATATGATGTGTGATACCCTCTCTGACTTTTACATATAGTATTATAAATTAAACATGTTTTCAAATTACACCAAAACAATTAGTATTGGTTACAATACAAATAATAGTTAAAACAAATAAAGAATATTTTTTTAAATAAATGGTTGTCTTCAAATCAGACATTTTGCAACAAAATTCCCATTTCCAACATGGAAATATAGTTTACAACAAAGGTTTTGTACTAACTAACATCTTAATTACTCTCTACTATTTACAAGTGGTAACTATTTTTATAGTTCTGATGTTAGTTGTTTCAGACCCAAACAAATGGCCTTATATCTAAAACATTTTTAAACATTCTTATACTATATACATAAAAACCTTATATTTATATTCTTATTTCTAACTATTATTATAAGTAGGATTCTACAGCTTTTATACCGTCTTTTATACATTGTCTTTGGGGAATTGTACCCTGTCATTAACAAAAATAGTATGAATTGTTAAAAAAGTATCATGAAATCTGTTTTTCTTTTTTCATGTAAAACAAAATGTTATTTTAAACAGATTCATGTCTTATGAACAACATATTGTCACAGTACACATTTCAAGTCATTGAAAAATGCATATTTCATTGCATTCAATGTTTGTGATTGCCAAGAATGAAACACAAGGTTCATTTTTTATAATACCCAAAACTATCACTGGTTCACTTTGCACTTATATATCATGTTAATGCTAAATGGTCGTATAGTCTTATTAACATAATAAATTGGTTAGCGTTTTTTCAATGGAGATTTGTTCCATGGGTACTATATTATTGTTTCATCTTAGTTCACAGGAAACTTTTACTTTATACACTCCTCTCTCTTAAATTTATATACATGTGGTTTTTATTTCGTTATACTTTTATTTTTAGATATTTATTTTGGGGATATATGGATTTGGGTGTCTTTTATAAGAGCATGACATCTTCTTCAGGATGCTGCCCTCTTCTTCTTTCTTCAGTCTTCTTTTCTCCTGCCTTCTGGGACTGGTATCTTCTCCATCTTCTTCTTGTTGCCATCAGGTTTCTTGGGATCTTCTCCATCTTCTTCTTGATTTCAGAAATACACCACCTGTGTTGTTTGATCTTGGCTTATTTTAGGGTTTCTCTTCTATTTATTCTTCCTCGTTGTGGGTTAGGTCATATTCAGTACTGCTTTATTATTTTCTTTTTTACCTTCCTGGGTTATACCTTGAAAACCTTTGGTTATGAGACTGGTTTTGGATGACTCATCACTAGTAACTCTTTTTACTTGAACTTGTATTTTCTTTATAATAATGATTTCTTTCCACAGTTGCTATGAATTAATTTATTTATATTAAACTTAATGCTTTCTTCCAAATTTAAATATTATAACTTCATTATTCTAATGATCAATTGCCATTCAATATTATGCATACATCTGTCACGCTACAGATTGCTCTCCTCCAGAAGTAATTATTTCAGACATGTTTATGGATGAAATAATTTCTTATGATAATTTCATCATTTCTTATAATTCATTTTCTTCTCCATTTTTATATCGACTTTTTTATATTAGAGTTTTATTAATTTTATATATATAATTATTTGTTTTACTACTGATCCTTTTCGGATAGTTAGTGTCTTCTGAGATATATTATTATTGTAATACATTTTCTTCCTATATCAACTTCGTGTTGTATCCTTGGGATATTAATTCCCTAACATTCCCTATCACGTGGGCTGGGGCAGATCAGAGGGGCACTGTACGCTACTTCTCTGCTGGCCATACACCACTTCTATAAATTGAGTACCGGGGCATATCCATCCCTGCTCAAAAAAAACATAATGCTGCTGGAATTATCTTCAGTCAGTCATCGAATAAATAAATAAAAGGTAGTCTCATTTTCGACTAATAAAAATATCTTTGGATTCTCCACTTCGTAGTCTCTCAGATTATCTCACATTTTCTATCTTAATAAATCTTCATAATCATTATTATACTCATTACATATATATTTTTTCAAAACTCTTAACTTGTCTGATATATTTAATTTAATTATGGTTGAAAACCTTTCTTTTAATAATTCTGGTTACTGTTTACAGTGTAACTCTCTTTCTTCTCCATCTGAATTCTCTTTATACTTTCTTCTGGTTATTCATAGTATTAGCATGGTCTTTATAAATAGTCTTTCGTATTCATTATTTGAATGGTCTTAATATATTATATTTAATTTTTTAACATTGTATCTTTACATTAGATATACAGGTTGTTATATTGATCATTGTATTTAAACATTTTGGTTCTTTCCTTTCTCTTAGAAAGTTATTAATCCGCCTTCGCATTCATTAACATTAATTCATTTATATTATATTTCATGTGGTATTTCTTCTCTTTGCATTTCATATAGGTCTTATTATAATCATTGGTTCAAAATCATCTTCTCCATATGTTTGGTATGAGTTGTTCTTCTTTGCTCTTAATTAACTGTTTTCATTATCGTTTCATAGGTAATTAGTCTCTTTGCTTCCAAATTTTTTCTTCTCTTGCATATTACACTCTTTTTTGTTATTCTTCTCTACTCCTTCAAATGCTATTGTGAATGTCTAGCATTTATTCTGGATTAAAATTAATTCTTTTTTCTGAATTAATCACTTTATTTTCTTCTCAATTCAATCATAATTGACACATAATTATTTTTTGGAACTTGGTTAGTTTTAATGTAAAATTCAAACTATTCCTTTTATTTAATTGAAAAATATTTCTCATAAATCCTTGTAATATGTTGATCTTATCTTGTTTCAAAGTACTGACGTTCTATCAACATTCAAATTCTGTTTAATTCATTTATTCCCAGAATTGTTTCATTCAGAATTGTTTATAGTACTGTGATCTTACTATTATTTCTGAATGTTTCGGTATTTCTCCAAATTCAAATTCTTCTTAATTATTTACCATAAAGTTTTCTCATAAACTTAGTTATAGTAAGTTGGTCTTACTTTATTTTTAAATTTTTTGTAAAATTAAGTTCAAAATTCTCTCTCTTTCTCTTTCTTCCATAAAGTTTTGTTCTAAATTATCCGGTTGTAGTAAGATGTACTTACTCAATTTTAAATTTTTATAATTATATTTCAATTCAAAAGTCTTTCTTTTTCTTTCTTCCATAAAGTTTTTTTCTTCAAATTATTAGGTTGTAAGTTGTTCTTACATATTTTAGAATTTTTTCAAATAAAAATTCTAAATTCCTTCTTCTTATAATTATCCAAAATGTTCTTCTCAAAATATTAGGTTGTAAGATGTACTTACATTATTTTTGAATTTTTTTAAAATTAAATTCAAAATTCTAAATCTCACAACTCATTCTTCATAATATTTCTTCATAGAAGCTTGATTGTACACTCCTTTGATTTTTCCTGAAACGATTTCCTTCAACTCATATGTATTGTATGCTTAGCATTTATTACAACATATGGGCCAGTATATAGTAATAGTAGTTTTTTGGTTATGCCTTCTAAGGTGTTAGGCAGCTCTCTATTTTTTAGGAGGACTTTCTCACCCTCTTTATATGTTACAATTCGCCCTGTTGCCTTCTGGTATTTGGCTTGCCGTTTTTCCTGATCTTCTGCTACCTTATTGTAAAACTTCAACTGGTTGAATTTCCTATTGTTGTTCGTTGGAAATTCAATGATTTGTTCAATGTCTCGGGGAGTCGGCTTCTCATACATGGCTGAGTACGGTGGAATTCCTATAGCTGGATGGTGGGCGTAATTTAGGAATGTTTCTGTCGCTGCTAGGTACTCTTGCCACTTTTTCTGTTGGTTGTGACAGTACGTGCGCAATATCCTACCCACTTCTCTTAGTACTCTCTCAGCCGGATTGCTACTTGGGTGGTAGACTGATGTCTTATACGTTTTGACCCCAAGTGCTAATAACGTGTCTCGCCATCTCCTCCCCTTAAACTGTGTACCATGGTCGGTAATAATAGAAGATGGTCTACCGATCTCTGGGATATACAAATCAATAATCACCGCCAAAACCTTTGCTGTTGTTGCCCGACTAACCGGATATAGCTTTATATACTTGGTGTAGTGATCCATTATGATTACCAAGTATTTATATCTGTGTCGACCACCGCTACGGGGAAATGGCCCGCAGATATCCAAAAACACTTTTTCCAGTTTTGCGTTGGAAGTTATCGGTATCATGATACCCTCTGTCTTTTCATTGTTTACTTTTGCACATTGGCAGATCTTACAGGACTTAATGTATGTTCTCACCTTGCGGTTGATATTCTTGATCTTACAATTTTCCTCTAGAGCTTGTATCACTTTTAACGCTCCCATGTGACCATACCTGACATGGTAATCGATGATGACCTCCTTTTCGATTTGGTGTGGGATTATCACCTTCCAAGTCTCATCGTCTAAGGCGGATTTTATGAATAAAATTCCCTTGTTAAGGTGGTAATATTTAGAAATGGTTTCATCATTGGCTTCCAAACGACTCACAATGTTTTTCAGCTTAGGATCAGACTGCTGATGGATTCGGATATTTATTAACAAAGCTTGTAAATCGGCTCTGGTCGTGAATATATTATAAATTTTTACCAAGCTCTCCTTCTCTCCCTCGAAAGTCTGATCTTCCAGATTTATACGTGACAACACATCCGCTACCACGTTCTTCTTTCCTGGAATGTATTCCCATTTCAGGTCATATTCTTGTAGGGCGAGTACCCACCTAGCCAATCGGCCGTGACTCAATTTGCACCTACGAAGGAACGAGATGGATTTATGATCAGTTCGTACCGTGACTTGATATCCGAGAATGTACGTCCGGAACTTGCTGCATGCGAACACCACGCTCAACAATTCCTTTTCTGTCACACTGTAGTTCTTTTCGCACTGGTTCAGTGTGCGACTAGCGAAGCTTATTACCAGATGTTGTCCCTCCTCATCTTCCTGGTATAATGTCGTTCCTAAGCTTAGATCGCTAGCGTCACAGTTTAGAAAGAACGGTTTCTTAAAATCTGGGTGACGAAGTATCACACTCTCCAGAAACTTCTCTTTTATCAATCGGAAAGTAATATCTTGATCTTCACCCCAAGTCCATTTGTTTTTGGCAGATAACTGTGGTTGAAACTTGGCGGTCAACTCGGAATATCGGCTCTGAAACTTCCTGTAATAGTTACAGAGTCCGAGGAAAGATTGCAATTGTTTCCTGTTTCTTGGTTGCGGGAACCTCTGAATTGCCTCCACTTTTTCTGCCGATGGTGTAATACCTCTGTCGTCTAGGTTGAAGCCTAAGAATTGTACCTCGCGCGCTATGAACTTGGATTTCTCCAACTTCAGTGTTATGTTGTTCTGCGCCAGTTTGTTTAGTACAAATTCCACTCTGTAACAGTGTTCCTCCCAGGTTCCGGATGTGATTAGTAAATCGTCAACATAGACGGTGATAAATTGGAGCGCTTCTGGTCCCAAAATCTGGTCCATGCATGCCACAAATATGGCGACAGAATTGACAAGTCCGAAGGGCAGTCTCTTGAACTGGTAATTGCGCCCTTCGAAAATGAACGCTACATACTGGCGGCTTTGTGGATGCAGCTCTACCTGCCAATAACCACAGACCGTATCCCAGGTGCTAATAAATCTAGTACCATGAAAACGCTTTAAGATTTCTTCTATTTCACCGGGAGAGGTTCTGTCATTCACAATTGTCTTATTCAACTCACGCGCATCTAAACAGAGCCGGACTTGTCCGTCTTTCTTCGGAACAGCAATAATTGGACTAGTGTAAGGTGATTGACTAATCTCAATTATGTCATTATCTATCATCTTGTTTATCTCTGTTCTCACGGCTTCTTTGAGCGACTGCGCTATTGGATATGACCTCCGGTTAAACTCTACGTTTTCTTTAAAACGAAGTTGGCACTGGTAGTTTTTTACCTTCCCTGGTTCATCAGAAAACACCGCCTTGTATTTCTCATATATAGCGATTAGACGATCAGCCAGATGTGTCGGTATTTTCTTGTTATCGCTTCCGCACTGGAAATTCCGTATTTCTTGGATCTTAACTGACCATAAATCCTCTCCTCCATGATTGTATATTATGGGTTTAGAAAGAGGGCTGTTTCTAATAACATTTATTTTACGAAGTTGTTGATGTATAGGGCTGGGAAGTATAGTTGTGCTTCCTACCAGATCTGCGGTCCATGTTACTCCATCTGGGAAAAGTGATACTTTATTTAAATTAAGATCGATTACTGCCGGATATCTACGAAGAATATCGCAACCGACTAAGATGTCAAATGGTAATCCGGTGGCGATTAAAAATTCCATGTCTAAAGCTATATCACGGCTAACGACACTTAAGGAAACTTGCTTCCTAATGGTTTTATTCTGGCGGCCAGTTGCACCTACCAACACAATGTTGTTGACTGGTAACATTGGCAAAGTTTTTCCACATGTACATTGTATTCTCTCCAACTCATTGGAGTTTATTATTGAAATATTAGCTCCTGTGTCTATCATTATTTTAGCGGGAACTCCTTCCACCTCCGCTGTTATATAAATTATCTCATTATTACTGTTGCTGAGACTCTTCTCGTTCTCTTCCAAAAGTTCAGTTCGTATGTCTTTCAGATAATGGTTACATATAATAGTGATGTTTTTATGCTGGTTTTCTTGTCGCAAATCATCCTTTTCTAACCCAGGAAGTATAAGCAGTAACGGGTCATCGTTGTTGATTACTGCCTCCTCTCGTTTAAAGTATTCTGGTCATTGTTTATATTATTATTGACCGAGGCATCGTTCGGGAAACTCTGGTTTGTTTCCTGACGTTCTGTACTCTGGTTGATGTTTAACGCCCTGTTCTGTTGTCTGCCAAGATCTTCCAGGCTGGTACTTCGTCTTTCCTGTTCGTATCTTGGGCCGTCTCGTTCCGCACTCCTCCATCTTTGGTCGGCGCCGTGGAAGCTGCTCCTCCTCGGTTGATAATATCTCCTGGTTCCGCGATCTTCTGCTCTTATAAAATTTACCCTAGGGCGCGACACTCGGTTATTACTATTGCTATTATTATTATTACTAATATTATTATTATAGTAATTTCGGTTAGGTGGGTAAGGTCTGTCACCATTATTGTTGGGATATGGATTTCTCTGACTGTATGGAACATTATTATTTTGTTGATAAAAGTGGTTTCTATTATTTGGGTAGGGGTTGTTATTCCTCACGCCGTTAAAATTTCCGTTAAACTGGTTATTACGCGGCTGGTTGTTAGGACCGTCGTAATTACTGGGCTGGTTCCGGTTATTTGTATGGTTATTGCCGTTATTGGGGTAGGTAGTCGGCCTTGCTTCTGGTCTCTCATTTCTCTTTCTGCTCTGCCGATAATACTCTTCGTTCTCGTATCCCTCCAATAACTCGGTCATTCCCTGGATCGTCTTGATCTGACTACCTCTCCGGGCCCTGATAATGTCCTCATCATAGTGATAAGATATCTTATTCACTAAACATTCTTCTGGGATTGCTGGCTCAAGGTGTTTTGCCATACACACCTTCCCCAAGAAATATGCCGTCATACTGCTACCTAATTGTGACCTGTATCTTCCATTACAAATATTGTCACGGATCAAGTTCTGGGTGGTCTCAGACCAGTATTTTGTCTTAAACATTTTCCGGAACTGTTGGTAGTCGGATATTTCACTCCGGTTGGCCATCCACCAATTATCTGTTATGTCTCGGAAAGACTCGTCGAATATCTCCCTGCTATGGCTCCATTGAGTAATTTTATGCTTGGTCAAATATTCTTCTACCCTGGCCAGGAACTCCATCGGCTTGCGTTTGTATTGCCGGAAGTTGAGCCACTCTCGGCTTTCGTTAATGGGTAATCCGGTGAAATGAGTCGGTCTGTTTCTTATTGCTTCCATCTCCACTCGGCTTTGTCGCACCTGCCCGGTGATATTGGCCATGGTCTCTTGTATATCATTACATCGTTCTGTGACCTGGTTGCGTACTTTTCCGAATTCTTCTTGATTTTCCTTCCTCTGTTCTTCTACCTTCCTGCGACTATGTTCTTCAATATTTGTGAACTTGATGTTCACCACTTCTTTAAACTCATGCACCTCCTTTTCGGTCTGGTTGCACTTTCCATCAATCTCTCGAATCTGTCGATTGACCATTATATTTTCTTCTTCCATCTTCTTATTCATCGCTTTTTTGTTAACAGTGATTTCTTTATTCAGTTCTTCTCACAACAATTCCATCCTTTCGTCCAGTTTGTCCAAATTCTCCTGATTTACCTCCCTTAACTCTTCTCTTAGAATTTGATTGTCCTCTCTCAATTCTTCCAATTTCTCCCCCATCTTCTCTTCCAACTTCCTGTTGTCTTCCTTCAATTCTTCCTTCAACTGTCGGTTGTTCTTCTCTATCTTCTTCCTGGTTTCATCGATTTTCTGATTGGTGTTCTCAATTTTATTAATCAATTCTTCTTTAGTTGACTTGAATTCTTCCTTGAACGATTGGTTGTCTTCCTTCAATTCTTCTAACTTCTTCCCCATCTCTTCTTCCATCTTCTTGCTGTTTTCTTCCATCTTCTTGCTATTTTCTTCCATCTTCTCTTCCATCATCTTGTTGTCTTCCTTCAATTCTTCCATGTTCTTGTTCATCCCAGTCAACTCTTCTTTTGTGGATTGGTTATCCTTCTTCAATTCTTCTAACTTTTCTCCCATCCTCTCTTCCATCTTCTTGCTGTTTTCTTCCATCTTCTCTTCCATCTTCTTGCTGTTTTCTTCCATCTTCTTCGTCAGGGACTGATTGTCTTCCTTCAATTATTCTAACTTCTTATTTGTTTCTTCCTTGCTGGATTTGATATCTTCTTTCAAGGACTGGTTGTCTCCCATTAACGCTCTGAACATTTCTTGTACTGTCCAATTATCTACTTGTGAGGGTTTTTCTAATTGTTCCTTCCGGACATTGACTTCCCTTGTCTGTGTGGGTATCTCCGGTTGTTCCTCTGGTTGTTCAGTTTGTCTGGACAACACCGATTGTAATACCTCTTCCACCTCTACTGGCGTTGCCTCTTTATTGTCCATGTCGACTTCTATTTCTTTCTCGGCCTCCGCCGCCCGTTTCTTAGATGTTGCACGTCGTTGCATTTTCCCTTGAAATTCTCTGGCTTTGTAGCTGTTGCCTAGCTCCAACTAGTGATTGGGCAGATTGTATTGGCCTTCCAATCGCTAATTAAAGCCCCTAAAGTTGTGCGCCAATTTGTAATAAAAAAAAATAAATTAGTGTGTGTGTGATGATGATATAAGCTATTGTGGAGTGTGAGAGACTCCGACGTAATCAAGCCCCACTGTTTGGACTAGCCAATTTGTAATAAAATAAGTAAGATTGATGTGTGTTTGGTGTGGCTCTCGACGTCTTACTGGCCTGAAACACTTCCTTAAGTTTCCCAGCTGGTCGAGTCCCAATGGTAGCAAGACCGGTCAAGTAGCGTAAAGTTGATGAATGAATATATCTGTTCAGCTTCGCCGAAAGTTTCAAAACAAAATTTATTGTTTTGAAGGAAATTTAAAAAAAAATTGTTTATAAAAAAAAATAATTAAAAAAAAATTTTAATTTAATTAATTAATTAATTATGATCAATTAATTAATATAGGGCTGTGAAGTTTTAAACAGTGTAATGCTCTTCTGAAAATTTTTTTTAAAGTTTTAGTATATTTTAAATAATCTATCACCACTCATAAGACTGTCTGTAAACCAATCGATACTTGTTTACCTTTTTATTTTTTAGGTTATCTTCACTTACGGGTGGTAAAGTCCTTGTAGATTATCAATTAGAATGATATTATTGGTAATTAGTATTATTGAAGAAATAAAGAACTATTAAGTATTGAAAATTATTAATGTTTTTTTATTAAGTAATAGCAATATTGACTCTTATCGATTAGTATCGATTCTCAGGATATCGAAAAAAGTTACAAGTATATGATATAAAAATTATATAGGGTTCTTTAAACAGCCAGTTATTATCAAAGTCAGAGAAATCGGGCTAATATTTAAAAAGTATAACGTTACAATCAAATTAATAGTTATTAATAAACACAGACATTGAATAATAATTTGTAAATATAATAATTGTTTTCACCCAACAGCTGAGTTGAACTAAGAAGAAGGCACTGGGATCGTCAAAGCAAATGGCCGCCGTCAAGTTGATCAAAATGTTGCTCGTTCCTGCCGTGTTCCAAATAATGTA
The DNA here is from genome assembly GCA_034769895.1 of Magicicada septendecula. Lineage (NCBI taxonomy): Eukaryota > Metazoa > Arthropoda > Insecta > Hemiptera > Cicadidae > Magicicada > Magicicada septendecula. The sequence continues at coordinate 1,057,202,080 of CM068367.1, forward strand.
TTTTCTGGCAATATTCCTGTTCTTATGTCTGCAAATCTCTTGTTAAATGTTGTGTAGTGATTGGTGTACTGTTTCTGAGTTGTATTTAGTGTATCCGTATAATTATTAGTTCAAACACTTTCCCCGATTCCGTCACTAATTTGGGTTAATGTGTTATACAGTTTTCTGGTGTTTTTCGGAGTAGAAATGTATTGTTTAGTGTTAATTAGTGTTTCTTGATTGTTTTTGTCACAATGTATATGTTCTGGAAAGATTTTATAATTCACTCTCGACTTTACCGTAATGTACTGTTCGCCACTTATGTTCAACGTTGTAAAATAGGTTAGATCGTCACAAAACTCTCGTTTATGTTATCCGTTCAAATACCAATAATCAACTAACTCTTTCCTTCAGTTTCAATTAAACTCTTAGCCCATATAATATTATTCTTAACATTGTTCAAATATTTTTCACATCCTGTGTACACTTTTACATTTTCACTATATGAATGCCTAAACTTTGGTTATTTGTCAATTTTATTCACTAGATTTGATTTAAATTAATCTTTCAGTTCATTCTGGTTATTTTCAGATTAAATAATGCCATTTTATAGTGTTTTCTGTCCAAAAAATAGTAATTTCACTTTCAGTTTGGTATACTCTGAAAAGTCAAAACATCAAAATTTACTTCCTGTCATTATATAAATTCAGCCATTTTATCAGTTATATTTAATATTAATAATCCTATATTGTATTAAAAGATTCCCATTCCCTTATTTTCTGGTAATTAATTGAATTAGTTGTATTCTGAAACATTATTCTGGAATATATGATTCCCATGTCCAAATTTCTGAGTTTAGTCATTTTCATTTTTATTTATAATTCTGAATATATTTATTAAAACCTCTCTAAATGGTACGTGCAATTATATGGCATGATCTCAAGTTTATTTTGTCTAAACCCCTTTTGTTTATTCGCATTTAAATGATTAATTTCTCTGTTTTGATGAAGTTTGGTTTCCATTCTTTTGGCCTATGATTTTTTAACAATTTTTCTTACAAAATATTTTACAAACAATATATGATGTGTGATACCCTCTCTGACTTTTACATATAGTATTATAAATTAAACATGTTTTCAAATTACACCAAAACAATTAGTATTGGTTACAATACAAATAATAGTTAAAACAAATAAAGAATATTTTTTTAAATAAATGGTTGTCTTCAAATCAGACATTTTGCAACAAAATTCCCATTTCCAACATGGAAATATAGTTTACAACAAAGGTTTTGTACTAACTAACATCTTAATTACTCTCTACTATTTACAAGTGGTAACTATTTTTATAGTTCTGATGTTAGTTGTTTCAGACCCAAACAAATGGCCTTATATCTAAAACATTTTTAAACATTCTTATACTATATACATAAAAACCTTATATTTATATTCTTATTTCTAACTATTATTATAAGTAGGATTCTACAGCTTTTATACCGTCTTTTATACATTGTCTTTGGGGAATTGTACCCTGTCATTAACAAAAATAGTATGAATTGTTAAAAAAGTATCATGAAATCTGTTTTTCTTTTTTCATGTAAAACAAAATGTTATTTTAAACAGATTCATGTCTTATGAACAACATATTGTCACAGTACACATTTCAAGTCATTGAAAAATGCATATTTCATTGCATTCAATGTTTGTGATTGCCAAGAATGAAACACAAGGTTCATTTTTTATAATACCCAAAACTATCACTGGTTCACTTTGCACTTATATATCATGTTAATGCTAAATGGTCGTATAGTCTTATTAACATAATAAATTGGTTAGCGTTTTTTCAATGGAGATTTGTTCCATGGGTACTATATTATTGTTTCATCTTAGTTCACAGGAAACTTTTACTTTATACACTCCTCTCTCTTAAATTTATATACATGTGGTTTTTATTTCGTTATACTTTTATTTTTAGATATTTATTTTGGGGATATATGGATTTGGGTGTCTTTTATAAGAGCATGACATCTTCTTCAGGATGCTGCCCTCTTCTTCTTTCTTCAGTCTTCTTTTCTCCTGCCTTCTGGGACTGGTATCTTCTCCATCTTCTTCTTGTTGCCATCAGGTTTCTTGGGATCTTCTCCATCTTCTTCTTGATTTCAGAAATACACCACCTGTGTTGTTTGATCTTGGCTTATTTTAGGGTTTCTCTTCTATTTATTCTTCCTCGTTGTGGGTTAGGTCATATTCAGTACTGCTTTATTATTTTCTTTTTTACCTTCCTGGGTTATACCTTGAAAACCTTTGGTTATGAGACTGGTTTTGGATGACTCATCACTAGTAACTCTTTTTACTTGAACTTGTATTTTCTTTATAATAATGATTTCTTTCCACAGTTGCTATGAATTAATTTATTTATATTAAACTTAATGCTTTCTTCCAAATTTAAATATTATAACTTCATTATTCTAATGATCAATTGCCATTCAATATTATGCACACATCTGTCACGCTACAATAGTAATTAGCATTTATATAGGTTTTTTTTCATTTGGTATTCAATGAGTCATTCTATTGCCCATGGCATAATATTAATGCCTTCTTCAATTAATTATCACTATAATAGTGGTTATTACAACAATATTATCATTATGGTACCAGGTTTTTGGTTTCTGGTCTTAATACTTGGTTTTTATTTAGTTGGTCCTTTTCCTTGTTGCTTCTTCATCAGATCATTTTCATTGTGAGTTTAATTAAATTATTTTGGTTAAATTATAACAATATTCTGGTCTCCTCTTCCTTTCTTCATTTAATAGTTCTGTATCATTTTTGTCTTAAATTATCTCATTTACATAGTTTATAATAGTTGTTACTGTTATCATATGGTCACTAATACAATACAAGCTATAGTATAGTATTTACAGCTGTGATAGTTTATTAGGGTTTTTCTTTTTCAACACTGGTTCTTATGAATACTTGCTACACTTTCTTCTTCTGACACTTTTAACATTCATGGATATGTTTTTCTTGTAACATCAATTTACTCAATCAATTGGTATAGGTTTTTCTCAGTATCTACTGGAACATGTTCTTATTTGCTTTGTCCCTGGAGAGTTAAGAAAGTTTACATATTTGTACTCCATTTATTCTCAAATTCTTTAATGTAAGAGTTCATTCAAATTATTAGTGTAATTTGTTTTTCAATTTTTCTTTGTTTGTTTTTCTTCCTTCTCAATTATTTCGTTTAAATTATTTTTTCAAGTTGTTAAGGATCATTTTCCTTCAAAATTTGTTCCATGAGAGTTTATTCAAATCTTTTATGTAAATTGTTCTTATCTTTGTTTAGAATTTAGTAGTTTAATAATCACTTTGCTTCATAATTCATTCCTTAAGAGTTTATTCAAATATCTGTTATAAGTTGTACTTATTGTTTTTTTTTGAGTTTTGTAATTTCTTTTCTTGTGAAATTCGTTTTCTACAATAGTTTTTTCAGATAATCCTTGTAAGTTGTTCTTATCATTTTTAGAATTTAGTAGTTTAATAATCACTTTTCTTCATAATTCTTTCTATAAGAGTTTATTCAAATACCTGGTATAAGTTGTCCTTATTGTTTTTAGAATTTTGTAATTTCTTTTTCTTGTAGAATTTGTTTTACATAATAGTTCTTTTAATTAATTCTTGTAAGTTGTTCTTATAATTTTTTGGAATTTAGTAATTTCTTTCTCATGTAAAATTCGTTTTATATAATAGTTATTTCAAATAATCCGTGTAAGTTGTTCTTACCACTTTTTAGAATTTATTAATTTAATAATCACTTTCTTTCATAATTCGTTCCATAAGATTTTATTCAAATATCTTATATAAGTTGTCCTTATTGTTTTTAGAATTTTGTAATTTCTTTTTCTTGTAAAATTCTATTATATAATAGTTCTCTCACATAATTCTTGTAAGTTGTTCATACTGTTTTTAGAATTTAGTAATTTAATAATCACTTTTCTTCATAATTCGTTTCATAAGATTTTATTCAAATATCTGATATAAGATGTCCTTATTGTTTTTAGAATTTTGGTATTTTAGGAGCTCTGATGTCATTAATTTAATGAGTTGCGCATAATTATTTTTTCATTTACTGTTCCACATCCTACTGGGTATACAGATGATGTACTGGGGTTTCATATAGATGGTTCCTCTTATTTGGTCCAAGAGTTTTCTTTGTTATAGAGTCTATTTTTTAACATTTGACTGACTATAATGATCAGCTTATTTAATTCCTTTTTAACCATTTAGTTATCACTCATTACTGATAGTTTCTTCTTTGATTTTCCTTTTTAATGTTGTATTAAGTTAAGTTTTAAGGTGAAAATTCTGTTATGCTACATATGCTCTCCTGTAAAAGTGAGTAATTCAGATCATACTCTTAGTATGGATGAAATAATTACTACTGATTCGTTTATTTACCATATTTTTATTCGTGATTTCACTTTATATACCTTCTTTTCCACCATTGCTCTCTCAGTTGATATGTATATCCTTCATTAGCTTCTTTATTCATTAATAAATAATCCTTAATCTTATGTATATCATTATTATTATATATTTTTTCTTTTCTTATTCGGTGTTTCATCATCGGTATTTTTACTCCCTAACATTCCCTAACATGTGAGTTGGAACAGTTCAGAGTGGCACATTTCGGCTACATTCTCTGCTGACCAATACTCCATTTAGCTGAGCTCAGAGGAATTATCATCTCTGTTCAATTTTAAGACTGATGGATTTTCTCTACATCCAGTCATAAAAATTAAAAATCATTAAAAGTAGTCTCTTTCGACTAATAATAAACATCCTTGGATTCTTCACTTCATAATATTTTTAATTAATTAATACTTTTACACACTTGATTCTTCTTCTCTATAAAAGCTCATTCCATAATATGTGGATTAGGTATAGGGTATAATATACATTTCATCCTTTCTTTACACTCTTTTCTTTGTTTGTTGTTGGTATAATCTGTCTTTTGTTTACATAGTAATTAGCATTTATATAGGTTTTTCTTTCATTTGGTATTCAATGAGTCATTCTATTGCCCATGGCATAACATTAATTCCTTCTTCTATTAATTATCACTATAATAGTGGTTATTACAACAATATTATCATTATGGTACCAGGTTTTCGGTTTCTGGTCTTAATACTTGGTTTTTATTTAGTTGGTCCTTTTCCTTGTTGCTTCTTCATTAGATCATTTTCATTGTGAGTTTAATTAAAGTATTTTGGTTAAATTATAACAATATTCTGGTCTCTTCTTCCTTTCTTCATTTAATAGTTCTGTATCATTTTTGTCTTAAATTATCTCATTTACATAGTTTATAATAGTTGTTACTGTTATCATATGGTCACTATTACAATACAAGCTGTAGTATAGTATTTACAACTGTGATAGTTTATTAGTGTTTTTTTCTTTTTCAACACTGGTTCTTAGGAATACTTGCTACACTTTCTTCTTATGACACTTTTAACATTCATGGATATGTTTTTCTTCTAACATCAATTTACTCAATCAATTGATATAGGTTTTTCTCATTATCTACTGGAACATGTTCTTATTTGCTTTGTCCCTGGAGAGTTAAGAAAGTTTACATATTTGTACTCCATTTATTCTCAAATTCTTTTATGTAAAAGTTCATTCAAATTATTAGTGTAATTTGTTCTTACATTTTTTTCTTTGTTTGTTTTTCTTCCTTCTCATTTATTTCGTAAAATTATTTTTTCAATTTGTTAAGGATCATTTTCCTTCAAAATTTGTTTCATGAGAGTTTATTCAAATATTTTATATAAATTGTCTTATCTTTTTTTTAGAATTAAGTAATTTAGTAATCACTTTCCAAATAATTCGTTCCTTAAGACTTTATTCAAATATCTCGTATAAGTTGTACTAATGTTTTTAATGGGTTTTTTAATTTCTTTTTCTTGTAAAATTCGTTTTATATAACAGTTATTTCAGATAATCTTTGTAAGTTGTACTTATCATTTTTAGAATTTTGTAGTTTAATAATCACTTTTCTTCATAATTCGTTCCATAAGAGTTTATTCAAATATCTGGTATAATTTGTCCTTATTGTTTTTAGAATTTTGTAATTTCTTTTTCTTGTAAAATTCCTTTATATAATAGTTCTCTCAAATAATTCTTGTAAGTTGTCATACTGTTTTTAGAATTTAGTAATTTAATACTCACTTTTCTTCGTAATTCGTTTCATAAGATTTTATTCAAATATCAGGTATAAGTTGTCCTTATTGTTTTTAGAATTTTGGTATTTTAGGTTCTCTGATGACATTAATTTAATGAGTTGCGCATAATTATTTTCTCATTTACTGCTCCACATCCTACAGGGTATACAGATGATGTACTGGTGTTTTATATAAATGGTTCCTCTTATTTGGTCCAAGAGTTTTCTTTGTTATAGAGTCTATTTTTTAACATTTGACTGACTATAATGATCAGCTTATTTAATTCCTTTTTAACCATTTAGTTATCACTCATTACTGATAGTTTCTTCTTTGTTTTTCCTTTTTAATGTTGATTAAGTTAAGTTTTAAGGTGAAAATTCTGTTATGCCACATATGCTCTCCTATAAAAGTGATTAATTCAGATCATACTCTTAGTATGGATGAAATAATTACTACTGATTCATTTATTTACCATATTTTTATTCATGATTTCCCTTTATATACATTCTTTTCCACCATTGCTCTCTCAGTTGATATGTATATTCTTCATTAGCTTCTTTATTCATTAATAAATAATCCTTAATCTTATGTATATCATTATTATTATATATATATATTTTTCTTATTCGGTGTTTCATCATCGGTATGTTTACTCCCTAACATTCCCTAACATGTGAGTTGGAACAGTTCAGAGTGGCACATTTCGGCTACATTCTCTGCTGACCAACACTCCACTTAGCTGAGCTCAGAGGAATTATCATCTCTGCTCAAATATAAGACTGATTGGATTTCTCTAAATCCAGTCATAAAAATTAAAAATCATGAAAGTAGTCTCTTTCGACTAATAATAAACATCCTTGGATTCTTCACTTCATAATGTTTTAAATTAATTAATACTTTTACACACTTAATTCTTCTTCTCTATCAAAGCTCATTCCATATTATGTGGCTTACGTATAGGGTATAATATACATTTCATCCTTTCTTTGCACTCTTTTCTTTGTTTGTTGTTGGTATAATCTGTCTCTTGTTTACATAATAATTAGCATTTATATAGGTTTTTCTTTCATTTGGTATTCAATGAGTCATTCTATTGCCCATGGCGTAACATTAATTCCTTCTTCTATTAATTATCACTATAATAGTGGTTATTACAACAATATTATCATTATGGTACCAGGTTTTCGGTTTCTGGTCTTAATACTTGGTTTTTATTTAGTTGGTCCTTTTCCTTGTTGCTTCTTCATAAGATCATTTTCATCGTGAGTTTAATTAATTTATTTTGGTTAAATTATAACAATATTCTGGTCTCCTCTTCCTTTCTTCATTTAATAGTTCTGTATCATTTTTGTCTTAAATTATCTCATTTACATAGTTTATAATAGTTGTTACTGTTATCATATGGTCACTAATACAATACAAGCTATAGTATAGTATTTACAGCTGTGATAGTTTATTAGGGTTTTTCTTTTTCAACACTGGTTCTTATGAATACTTGCTACACTTTCTTCTTCTGACACTTTTAACATTCATGGATATGTTTTTCTTGTAACATCAATTTACTCAATCAATTGGTATAGGTTTTTCTCAGTATCTACTGCAACATGTTCTTATTTGCTTTGTCCCTGGAGAGTTAAGAAAGTTTACATATTTGTACTCCATTTATTCTCAAATTCTTTTATGTAAGAGTTCATTCAAATTATTAGTGTAATTTGTTTTTCAATTTTTCTTTGTTTGTTTTTCTTCCTTCTAAATTATTTCGTTTAAATTATTTTTTCAAGTTGTTAAGGATCATTTTCCTTCAAAATTTGTTCCATGAGAGTTTATTCAAATATTTTATGTAAATTGTTCTTATCTTTGTTTAGAATTTAATAGTTTAATAATCACTTTGCTTCATAATTCATTCCTTAAGAGTTTATTCAAATATCTGTTATAAGTTGTACTTATTGTTTTTTTTTGAGTTTTGTAATTTCTTTTCATGTGAAATTCGTTTTCTACAATAGTTTTTTCAGATAATCCTTGTAAGTTGTTCTTATCATTTTTAGAATTTTGTAGTTTAATAATCACTTTTCTTCATAAATCTTTCTATAAGAGTTTATTCAAATACCTGGTATAAGTTGTCCTTATTGTTTTTAGAATTTTGTAATTTCTTTTTCTTGTAGAATTTGTTTTATATAATAGTTCTTTCAATTAATTCTTGTAAGTTGTTCTTATAATTTTTTGGAATTTAGTAATTTCTTTCTCATGTAAAATTCGTTTTATATAATAGTTATTTCAAATAATCCGTGTAAGTTGTTCTTACCACTTTTTAGAATTTATTAATTTAATAATCACTTTCTTTCATAATTCGTTCCATAAGATTTTATTCAAATATCTGATATAAGTTGTCCTTATTGTTTTTAGAATTTTGTAATTTCTTTTTCTTGTAAAATTCTATTATATAATAGTTCTCTCACATAATTCTTGTAAGTTGTTCATACTGTTTTTAGAATTTAGTAATTTAATAATCACTTTTCTTCATAATTCGTTTCATAAGATTTTATTCAAATATCTGATATAAGATGTCCTTATTGTTTTTAGAATTTTGGTATTTTAGGAGCTCTGATGTCATTAATTTAATGAGTTGCGCATAATTATTTTTTCATTTACTGTTCCACATCCTACTGGGTATACAGATGATGTACTGGGGTTTCATATAGATGGTTCCTCTTATTTGGTCCAAGAGTTTTCTTTGTTATAGAGTCTATTTTTTAACATTTGACTGACTATAATGATCAGCTTATTTAATTCCTTTTTAACCATTTAGTTATCACTCATTACTGATAGTTTCTTCTTTGATTTTCCTTTTTAATGTTGTATTAAGTTAAGTTTTAAGGTGAAAATTCTGTTATGCTACATATGCTCTCCTGTAAAAGTGAGTAATTCAGATCATACTCTTAGTATGGATGAAATAATTACTACTGATTCGTTTATTTACCATATTTTTATTCGTGATTTCACTTTATATACCTTCTTTTCCACCATTGCTCTCTCAGTTGATATGTATATCCTTCATTAGCTTCTTTATTCATTAATAAATAATCCTTAATCTTATGTATATCATTATTATTATATATATATTTTTTTCTTATTCGGTGTTTCATCATAGGTATGTTTACTCCCAAACAATCCCTAACATGTGAGTTGGAACAGTTCAGAGTGGCACATTTTGGCTACATTCTCTGCTGACCAATACTCCACTTAGCTGAGCTCAGAGGAATTATCATCTCTGCTCAAATATAAGACTGATGGATTTTCTCTACATCAAGTCATAAAAATTAAAAATCATTAAAGTAGTCTCTTTCGACTAATAATAAACATCCTTGGATTCTTCACTTCATAATATTTTTAATTAATTAATACTTTTACACACTTGATTCTTCTTCTCTATCAAAGCTCATTCCATAATATGTGGTTTAGGTATAGGGTATAATATACATTTCATCCTTTCTTTGCACTCTTTTCTTTGTTTGTTGTTGGTATAATCTGTCTTTTGTTTACATAGTAATTAGCATTTATATAGGTTTTTCTTTCATTTGGTATTCAATGAGTCATTCTATTGCCCATGGCATAACATTAATTCCTTCTTCTATTAATTATCACTATAATAGTGGTTATTACAACAATATTATCATTATGGTACCAGGTTTTCGGTTTCTGGTCTTAATACTTGGTTTTTATTTAGTTGGTCCTTTTCCTTGTTGCTTCTTCATCAGATCATTTTCATTGTGAGTTTAATTAAATTATTTTGGTTAAATTATAACAATATTCTGGTCTCCTCTTCCTTTCTTCATTTAATAGTTCTGTATCATTTTTGTCTTAAATTATCTCATTTACATAGTTTATAACAGTTGTTACTGTTATCATATGGTCACTAATACAATACAAGCTATAGTATAGTATTTACAGCTGTGATAGTTTATTAGGGTTTTTCTTTTTCAACACTGGTTCTTATGAATACTTGCTACACTTTCTTCTTATGACACTTTTAACATTCATGGATATGTTTTTCTTGTAACATCAATTTACTCAATCAATTGGTATAGGTTTTTCTCATTATCTACTGGAACATGTTCTTATTTGCTTTGTCCCTGGAGAGTTAAGAAAGTTTACATATTTGTACTCCATTTATTCTCAAATTCTTTTATGTAAGACTTCATTCAAATTATTAGTGTAATTTGTTTTTCAATTTTTTCTTTGTTTGTTTTTCTTCCTTCTAAATTATTTCGTTTAAATTATTTTTTCAAGTTGTTAAGGATTATATTCCTTCAAAATTTGTTCCATGAGAGTTTATTCAAATATTTTATGTAAATTGTTCTTATCTTTGTTTAGAATTTAGTAGTTTAATAATCACTTTGCTTCATAATTCATTCCTTAAGAGTTTATTCAAATATCTGGTATAAGTTGTACTTATTGTTTTTTTTTGAGTTTTGTAATTTCTTTTCTTGTGAAATTCGTTTTATACAATAGTTTTTTCAGATAATCCTTGTAAGTTGTTCTTATCATTTTTAGAATTTTGTAGTTTAATAATCACTTTTCTTCATAATTCTTTCTATAAGAGTTTATTCAAATACCTGGTATAAGTTGTCCTTATTGTTTTTAGAATTTTGTAATTTCTTTTTCTTGTAGAATTTGTTTTATATAATAGTTCTTTCAATTAATTCTTGTAAGTTGTTCTTATAATTTTTTGGAATTTAGTAATTTCTTTCTCATGTAAAATTCGTTTTATATAATAGTTATTTCAAATAATCCGTGTAAGTTGTTCTTACCACTTTTTAGAATTTATTAATTTAATAATCACTTTCTTTCATAATTCGTTCCATAAGATTTTATTCAAATATCTGATATAAGTTGTCCTTATTGTTTTTAGAATTTTGTAATTTCTTTTTCTTGTAAAATTCTATTATATAATAGTTCTCTCACATAATTCTTGTAAGTTGTTCATACTGTTTTTAGAATTTAGTAATTTAATAATCACTTTTCTTCATAATTCGTTTCATAAGATTTTATTCAAATATCTGATATAAGATGTCCTTATTGTTTTTAGAATTTTGGTATTTTAGGAGCTCTGATGTCATTAATTTAATGAGTTGCGCATAATTATTTTTTCATTTACTGTTCCACATCCTACTGGGTATACAGATGATGTACTGGGGTTTCATATAGATGGTTCCTCTTATTTGGTCCAAGAGTTTTCTTTGTTATAGAGTCTATTTTTTAACATTTGACTGACTATAATGATCAGCTTATTTAATTCCTTTTTAACCATTTAGTTATCACTCATTACTGATAGTTTCTTCTTTGATTTTCCTTTTTAATGTTGTATTAAGTTAAGTTTTAAGGTGAAAATTCTGTTATGCTACATATGCTCTCCTGTAAAAGTGAGTAATTCAGATCATACTCTTAGTATGGATGAAATAATTACTACTGATTCGTTTATTTACCATATTTTTATTCGTGATTTCACTTTATATACCTTCTTTTCCACCATTGCTCTCTCAGTTGATATGTATATCCTTCATTAGCTTCTTTATTCATTAATAAATAATCCTTAATCTTATGTATATCATTATTATTATATATATATTTTTTTCTTATTCGGTGTTTCATCATAGGTATGTTTACTCCCAAACAATCCCTAACATGTGAGTTGGAACAGTTCAGAGTGGCACATTTTGGCTACATTCTCTGCTGACCAATACTCCACTTAGCTGAGCTCAGAGGAATTATCATCTCTGCTCAAATATAAGACTGATGGATTTTCTCTACATCAAGTCATAAAAATTAAAAATCATTAAAAGTAGTCTCTTTCGACTAATAATAAACATCCTTGGATTCTTCACTTCATAATATTTTTAATTAATTAATACTTTTACACACTTGATTCTTCTTCTCTATCAAAGCTCATTCCATAATATGTGGTTTAGGTATAGGGTATAATATACATTTCATCCTTTCTTTGCACTCTTTTCTTTGTTTGTTGTTGGTATAATCTGTCTTTTGTTTACATAGTAATTAGCATTTATATACGTTTTTCTTTCATTTGGTATTCAATGAGTCATTCTATTGCCCATGGCATAACATTAATTCCTTCTTCTATTAATTATCACTATAATAGTGGTTATTACAACAATATTATCATTATGGTACCAGGTTTTCGGTTTCTGGTCTTAATACTTGGTTTTTATTTAGTTGGTCCTTTTCCTTGTTGCTTCTTCATCAGATCATTTTCATTGTGAGTTTAATTAAATTATTTTGGTTAAATTATAACAATATTCTGGTCTCCTCTTCCTTTCTTCATTTAATAGTTCTGTATCATTTTTGTCTTAAATTATCTCATTTACATAGTTTATAATAGTTGTTACTGTTATCATATGGTCACTAATACAATACAAGCTATAGTATAGTATTTACAGCTGTGATAGTTTATTAGGGTTTTTCTTTTTCAACACTGGTTCTTATGAATACTTGCTACACTTTCTTCTTATGACACTTTTAACATTCATGGATATGTTTTTCTTGTAACATCAATTTACTCAATCAATTGGTATAGGTTTTTCTCAGTATCTACTGCAACATGTTCTTATTTGCTTTGTCCCTGGAGAGTTAAGAAAGTTTACATATTTGTACTCCATTTATTCTCAAATTCTTTTATGTAAGAGTTCATTCAAATTATTAGTGTAATTTGTTTTTCAATTTTTCTTTGTTTGTTTTTCTTCCTTCTAAATTATTTCGTTTAAATTATTTTTTCAAGTTGTTAAGGATCATTTTCCTTCAAAATTTGTTCCATGAGAGTTTATTCAAATATTTTATGTAAATTGTTCTTATCTTTGTTTAGAATTTAATAGTTTAATAATCACTTTGCTTCATAAT